>CM069157.1:18889193-19207512 GCA_035221665.1 Okamejei kenojei
ATAAGAATAACAATTTCAAAAGAAAATGTTATATACTGTGACCATTGAGCCTATGGGGCTCCCAATGCAGAAATCTCGTTAGACCCACTCTCCAGCTCTATTTCTCTGTAACCCAGCGCATTATTTTCTCTCAAACATCAACTTGCCTTTTATTTATTTTGCCATTTGTGGGGGAGAAGGAGGTGGCAGCAGACAAAGAGATGGAAGAAGCAGCAGCTGATGAGAGCGCAGGGAGTCCCACAGTGACTGAGCGAGCCCTATCATTGGCAATGGTCTGAAGAAAGTACTGTTGGCCTGGGGCTACAACATGAGCCGCAACAACAGCTGCTTTAACAGGACCTTGCAGCAGTTGCTGAAGAAGGGCTTGCTTGAGCAGACCAGCGGCATCGGTGCCTAGTTTTAAGGTGAAACAACACAAAGTGCTAGAGTAATTCAGCAGACTGAATCAGTCTGAAGAAGGGTCCCTCGTCACCTATCCATGTTCTCCAGAGATGTTGTCTGACCCGCTGAGTTACTCCAGTAACTTGGTGTCCTTTTGTGTATTAACCATCATCTGCAGATCTTTATTTCGACTACATAATATCATACACAGTTAAAGCGGACGATCGGCAATAATGGCCACCATTCCCTCAACCCCCCCTCCTATGGTCTATTATAATGAAATTTTACTGTATAGTCTTTTCTTTGGCTGGATAGCAGGCAAACAGAAGCTTTTTGCTGTACCTTGGTATATGTGACAATAATAAACTAAACAATGCTATAAAAACGTACACTGCCAAATGATCACACTATTGCAAGTTAAAAGGTTTTGACAAATTAATCCAACAATGCAATTCATTTTGTAGGCACAAATTTAAAAAACATTTCACACCTAATGGAATATAAAGTTTTGTTACTAGGTTACAAGATATACAACTTCGACCAAACGAGACCCTAATATATAGAACAAGATAAATGGATAATTTACTTGTGACTATTCGTTCTTCCCACGCACTTTTAAAGCATGGAATAATCTCCACCAAACCACGGTTGCCCAGCCAGATGCAACTAAATTTAAAGTGGCACTTTCTTCCCAATAACCCTCTCTGGCTTAACCCCTCCCTTCACCACCTCCAGTTTAAATTCCAGTTGGAATATTTTGGAGGACCAAGTAACCAAGAATAGATGGCTAGTTTAGTGAATATGTAGGGATTGGGGTGCTTTGGGAAATGGCAGGTGTCTGTGAAAGACTGGGCTTCACTGATGGTGACATTGCAAGGTGCTGGAGACCCATGTGATCTAGCTGTCATCATTAAGTCTGGACCTCTGATGAAGCTTCTGCCCATGTGACCCACCTGTTGCCACTAAGTCTGGGCTCCTGAAGGTTTTTCTGTTTACTGACACTTGTTCCATGTCTGTGATTGGGAAGAGGAGTTATATGTTTCTACTGTGTTTCTATGTATTGAAGATGTTTCTATGTACTGTTCTATGATAAGGCAAAGGAGTTGCCTCTCCATGTATTTTCCCGCCGGTATCTGTGATTGGTTTGTAGGGGTTTCCTCCCCCTGTACTTTTGTGCCGGTAGTTTCCCGCCACCGTATAGGGGTATATAAGGGTGATCATTTTGTTGGGGTGGGTTGGTTGGCTTTCCTTCTGTTCTGTTTGCACAAAGCTGCTGAGATCCGAGACAGACCCAGTGGTGGTGAATACAAATAAAGAAGGGTTTGGACTCCAGTGTTCGATTCATTGTTTTACTAACCAGACTAGGGAGGGTAGAAGATTCAGAATCAAAAGTTTAGTGCTGGCTCGAAGGGTCGAATGTCCTACTCCTGCATGGGTAGATCCAAGCCTTTTGATAGATGTTAGATCATTGCAATATTAGGCATGGAGGTGACTGGCTGCGTGCTCCTACCACTGACCCGCAACTCCCATCCATTACTTTTTTCAACTTCAATCTAACAACAGGTTCCTGGATAAGGTTTTGTGATAGTAGTGCAGTGCATTGCTGTTCCTCCCATTCCCCACGTAAATTAAGTCCTCTGATACTTTGCCTGGTCAACCATAAAAATGACCTTTGGCCTTTCTACATCACAGAACGCTGGCTGAAATGTGTTCGCGGTACAGGATTCTGGTGCATTTTAACCAGTAGTGGGGAGTGGGGTGAAATGTGAAATCAGGGTTCATCCTATCACAGACTTTAGCTCCTGGGTGACCCGAATTATACTGGTTGAGGGAGAAGATAAATCTCTATAATTACTGAATGATTATATCAGGTTGCAACACTGATAGCTCAATGCTAGGCTCATTCCAGAAATTAAATACATGATCCAGACATAGATTTCAATGCACATGGCAATGTTAAATCTTTGGATGAGATATCACATTCAGTGCCTGCCTCCACGTTCAAAGGGCACATAATGTTTTTCAAAGTTCAGGGAATTCTACTGATAACTTAGTTAATGTTTTCCTCTCTCATTGAACACAACAAAACCTGGTAACAACCTTTTAACTAATATGTGCAATCCTCTTCATAACATTTTTGGTTCCATAAAAAGTAAACAAAAGGATAAAAACGTGCAAACTATGCAGAATGTTCGTTCAATAGTATGACTTTTTCCACTTGTTTCGTCAAGGACATTTGCCATGAACAGGATAATTTGAATTGATGTGATCACATGTAACATTGTATTGCATCACAGAACTGTAGCTGTGGAACAGAGGGATCTAGGAATAACTGTGCATAGTTCCCTGAAGGTGGAATCGCATGTAGATAGGGTGGTAAAGAAAGCCTTTGGTGTGCTGGCCTTTATAAATCAGAGTATTGAATATAGGAGTAGGGAAGTAATGTTAAAATTGTACAAGGCATTGGTAAGACCAATTCTGGAGTATGGTGTACAATTTTGGTCGCCTAGTTATAGGAAGGATGTCAACAAAATAGAGAGAGTACAGAGGAGATTTACTAGAATGTTGCCAGGGTTCCAGCAACTATGTTACAGAGAAAGGTTGAACAAGTTAGGTCTTTATTCTTTGGAGCGCAGAAGGTTATGGGGGGACTTGATTGAGGTCTTTAAAATGATGAAAGGGATAGACAGAGTTAACGTGAATACGTTTTTCCCATTGAGGGTAGGGAAGATTCAAAAAGAGGGCATGACATGAGAATTAAGGGACAGAAGTTTCGGGGTAACGTGAGGGGGAACTTCTTTACTCAGAGGGTGGTGGCTGTGTGGAATGAGCTTCCAGCAGAAGTGGTGGAGGCAGGATCGATTTTAACATTTAAGAGTAAAGTGGATAGGTATATGGACGTGAAGGGAATGGAGGGGTATGGTCTGAGTGCAGGTAGATGGGACTAGGGGAAAACAAATGGTCGGCACGGACTGGAAGGGCCGAGAGGGCCTGTTTCCGAGCTGTAATTGTTATATGGTTATATGGTAATCATGCATTTGTTTTATTCCTACGGATTCTCTGTTACTTTTTAAATAAGTTGTATGTTAGACTGTAAACAAATGTACTCTAGATTATACAGGATGGCACAGTGGTGCTGCTGCCTCATAGGGACCTGCATTTGGTCCTGACCTCGGGTGCTGTCACAGCAGAGATTGTACATTCTATGGATTTACTCCTTCTGCTCCAGTTTCCTTCCACCCTCCAAAGATGTGCTTGGATGTCAATTGACTATAAATTACCATGTTAAAGGAAAAAATAATCAAAAGGGAATTGACAGGTTTGCATGAGAGTAAGTTGTGGAGTGCAGAGAAGTATGGAGAGGGGAAATAGGACCAATGGGATTTCTTCCATGCGAGCCAACATGGACCCAATGGGGCAAATGGCCTTCCTTTACCTTGTTATATGTATAGAAATGTAAAACTGAATGTTAATGATAAAATAGTGGATAAAATCCCATCATTCTTGAGAGAAAAGTAGACAGTTTTTAATGGTGGTTCAGCTTTCCTCTCCATGTTGGAGAAGCAATTGATGTCTTCTTCCCCACAAAACCTTATTTAGCCTTCTACAATGTGTAATATTAATGTTTCCTGTTGGTAAAGGTGAACATATTGTATATTAAAAACAGGGAAATGGCGAAACAACATAACATGTGATTCTCCCAACTTTATTAATATGGAAGTTTAACCCTAATTTTGGGACCCACCCATTGAAATGGAATCATAAATCAAGGCTGCAGCTTTAGTCTTCCAGGTCTCATACTCTGCAATTTTCTTCCAAAAGCATTGTTGCACTTAGCTAATTTACTTTTAAGCCTCTTCAAACGCTCTTACTTTGGCTCAGCTTGAATTTTCCATTGATGTCTAATTAATTCCTCTGTGAACTATCTTTTGTGTTTATGTTATATTGTAAAATACATTGTCTTAGACATTCCAATATGTAGTTATGTCTGTACACAACATACCCTGGTTGGGAAATTTTTAATTTAATTGTCCGTATACGACATTGAGAATCCCAGATTGTCGAGTGTTACAAATGGCACCAATGTATGTGGACATATCATTTTCATAAATCTGATAAATTTGAATGCCACATGCAAAAGCTAATGTTTACAAAAACTAGAGGTCTGCTTTAACATACCTTAAAGCAGTGTTATTCATGTTGTTTGTAGCACATTTGTGTCCAATATATTCAGTAAAAAAACATAAAACATCCTTTACAGGTGTTCCCTCGGTTCTTGGCTTAAAGGATAACTTTGGATCAGTACAGTGGTGCAGCTGGTACTACAGAGCCACTGGTTCAACCCTGACCATGGGTGTTATCTGTCTGGAGCTTGCAAGTTCTCCCTATGTCCACGTGGGTTTCCTCCAGGTGCTCCAGTTTCCATCTCTTTCCCCAAAACATGCTGATTTGTAGGTTATTTGGCCTCTGTAGAATTGCCCCAAATATGTTGGTAGGTGAGAAAGTGGGATAACATAGAACTAGTGTGAATGGGTGATCAATGGTCAGTGTGGGCTCAGTTTCCATGTTGTTTCTCTAAAAAATAATTGGTGCTCCCCTTTAATAGTAATCCCGACCCAATTCCTTTCCTGAGCAGTGGATCTCAAAACATGATACCAATAGTCGACTTGTTCCGAGAAGTATGTAGGAGGGAACTGCAGATGCTGGTTTACACTGAAGGTAGACACAAAATGCTGGATTAACCCAACGGGACAGGCAGCATCTCTGGAGAGAACGATTGGGTGACATTCCCCCAGCCCTCACCTTTCACCTCCATCAGCAGTCGCATACAACACATAATCCTCCAACATTTTGCCACCTCCATCAGGATCCATCAGTAGCCATATTTTCCCATCTCCATTCCTTTCCGCTTTCCGCAGAGACCGTTCCCTCTTCAACTCCCTGGTTAACTCATCCCTTCCCACCCAAACTACTTCCTCCCCTGCAACCGCAGGAGAGTCACCATCTGTCCCTATACTTCCTCTTTTGACTCCGTCCAAATACCCCAACAGTCCTTTCAGGTGAGGCAGAGGATCACTTGCACCTCTTCCAACTACATCTACTGTATCCTCTGTTCCAGATGTGTACACCTATATATCAAAGCGCAGGCTCGGCGATTGTTTTGCTGAACACCTCCGCTAAATCCACCTCGGCCTACGCAATCTCCCGGTTGTTAAACACTTTAATTCCCCCTCCCATTCCCATACTGACCTTTCTGTCCTGGAAGGTAGACAAAAATGCTGGAGAAACTTAGCGGGCGAGGCAGCATCTATGGAGCGAAGGAATAGGTGACATTTATGGTCGAGACCCTTCTTCAGTCCTGGACCTCTTCCATCTGAAGAAGGGTGAGGCCTAATGCAAATTGGAGGAACAGCACGTCATATTTCGCTTGGGCAATCTTACAATCCAGCGGTGTGATTTTCTCCAACTGGTTTCACTGTCCTGATTAAATGTACTGATTGTATGCCTCATTGTCACCTTCTCTTCAGCCAACAATGAACCATTCTATATTTCCTTGATCACCGTCTGCTTTGATCTGTCGTTTTCACACCTTACCCTTCCATATCACCAGTCTCCCTCTCTCCCAAGTCTGAAGAAGGGTCTTGATCCAAAATGTTACCTATTCCTTCTCTCCAGAGATGCTGCTTGACCTGCTGAGTTACTATTTAGTGTCTATCTTTGATCCTAGAAGTATTGGCTCCTACTCTTCTGAACAAATATCTTGATGATTCTTCCCCCCCATCCTACTCCCAGATTCTCAAGGCCCCTTGATTCACTTACCTCTTATACCATGAATTAGATCCATTAAATTATCTATTTTCGCATGCCCAATTTTCAATGTTGAAGTATAGGAAAAAAAGAAAATTGAACATATTGAGTGTTAGGCTTTATGTGACATTAAAATTTGCAATGAGCCCTTTAAAAAATGCAAAGATAAACACAAAGCTGGAGTAACTCAGCGGGTCACACAGCTTCTCTGGAGAAAAGGAATAGGTGACGTTTCAGGTCGATACCATTCTTCAGACCGTGTGTCTATCTTTGCTTTAAACCAGCATCTGCAGTTCCTTTCTACACCTTTAGAAAATGCATTGACCTACCATGTATCACACGATAATGCACCTTTCCGGGCCCTCAAGAATATTTTTTTTTGATGATATCAAAGTTTTAAGAATGGATGGGCAATCTAACCTTGAAAACATACTATATCATTTCTACTGCATATTTTCACATGGTCAGCAAACCCATGACAGATGATGGTCTTCCACCCTCAAATCAGGTGGTTTGATAATCAGTTACTTTTAGTTTATTTGAGCAATTCAGGGACTTGCTGTACATTGTTAAACAAATCGCTTTTTCTACCAGTCACATGATTCAGCTGCACTCTGGTCACAGGGGTTGCAGTTCGCCCGCTGCAACAACAACGTCAGTGCCGGATTGCAACCACATTAACACCATTCTCCCTTCTTCCACCCTGCTTGTTTTCTCGCGGCCACCAGCACTTCCCTCCATCATCCTGCTTTCATACCTCCAATTCCACCTGATGATGCTGCTGCTGCTGCTGCTGCTGCTGATGATGATGATGATGATTATTCTGATTCTCTCCCTCTTTGCTCCATTGCCAGAAGCTGCTTCCTGGGCACAGGAGGAAGTCAGAAGTCGCCAGGACAAAGTCAGGTGATTGTGACACATGACAGAGGCCGCCATCTGCGGGCGCGTGACGGACGTCGAGCTCAGCCAATGGCGGCGCGGCGCTGGCCGTCCGGGGCGGCCGCCGACAGGAGGCGCATCCAATGAGCGGCGAGAGGGAAGGAGGCGGGGGCGGGACGTGAGGTTGCGCGGCTGAGGGGAGCTCGAGCGCTGTTGTCCAGCCGAGTGCGGCCGAGTGCGGGCAGGGCGGGAGCGCCTCAACTTCGCTGGCCGCGACATGTCGATACAGTACGGCGACGAGGAGCAGCTGACCGGCAGTTACGGCGGGGTGGACTCGTTCCCCAAGGACTTCGGCTATGGGGTGGAGGAAGCCGACATGGAAGGGAACGAGTCGCAGTCAGACAGCAAGCCCCGCATCCTGCTGATGGGCCTCAGGCGGAGCGGCAAGTCGTCCATCCAGAAGGTGGTCTTCCACAAGATGTCACCCAACGAGACGCTCTTCCTGGAGAGCACCAACAAGATCTATAAGGACGACATCTCCAACAGCTCGTTCGTCAACTTCCAGATCTGGGATTTCCCCGGCCAGGTGGACTTCTTCGACCCCACCTTTGACTATGAGATGATCTTCAGGGGCACTGGAGCGCTCATCTTCGTGATAGACGCGCAGGTAAAACCCAGCCGCAGTGACGGAGGGCTGTACGATGCGGACAACCTTCTATCAGTGATGTAATCTGTTTAAGATGGAGGGGAGGGAGCTGATACTTCAGCTGTAGACCTTCCCCCTTTTCGAGCGGTTATTTCACTTAACAACCCTTGAATATTTGCAATCGTATAAGGTCAGTGGCATATTTTAAAGGAAAACTTGTACCTAAACACCATTAAAAGACACAAAGTGTTACAGTAACTCAGCGAGTCAGGCAACATGAATACTGCCTAACCCATTGAGTTACTCCAATACTCTTGTCTTTCTTGTAAGCCAACATCTACAGTGCCTTGTTTCTACCTATATACTATATTCTCTTTCATCACATTAAGATGCCAACCGTATCTTGAAGTGCCTTCGGATTATCTGGATGTATTTAAGGATCTTTGGCCTGGGCAGACCTAAAATGGGCCTGTTTCTCCTATTGTGTTAACTAATAGATGGCTATCGTTACAGTTCTGCACTTCCACAAACATGGTGTGTTTGTTTAATTGTAGCTCACAATGACAATTTTCCAGAAGGTTTCCACATTATATGCTTATTTTAAAGTAACTATAGAGCTGAAGCAGTGTTCAATGTACTTTTTTTGTTATAAAGCAACGTTTAACAACATTTACAATGAGAATATATCTTCATCTATGTGTGAACAAACCTTGGAAGTATTTTCAAACTTTAAGAATAAAAGTCATTTAGCAATCATCCTCCAAAATAATAAATAACCATTAGCTTTCTATCCTTTCAGTTCTTTAATATTAAAACATAATTGACATTTGGAGTACCACAGTGTTTAAGAATGGAGTTGTCATCAAGCAAAAATGCAGAATCCATCCGCATACTAATTGCATGATTTAGCAAGTTCGCATCTTAGTTGTAGGCTCGGACTATATGTTTCCACCCACACTTTTGATGACTTCTTACTAAATTGTAAAATAATGTGGTCATTGCCCCAGATTTGTAATTTGCATGGTACTTTCATTAAGAAAATGATAAACTATTTTCTTGACAAAATGACATCAGCCAAAGTTTTATCATTATTCATTATTTATCATTATGATATCATTTATCATTATTCACTACTTTGTACTTTTCAATATCTCACAATTCATGGTGTATTTTGGGTGATACAAAGTTAACTATTCACATTTGTGGAATGTGTTCAGTCCTGTACGAACATAATTCCTCAAGCAATAGGATCAATCAAAATATGAACGTGACATTATTATGATTTTCTTTTATTTCTGTTTCATTCTTTGCTCCAAGTTAGCATAAGTACTGTATATTTTCTTAAAGTAAGAACAACACCAATGTTAAAGATCGGGGTGATAAGTTTGCAAAAATGTTTATGCTGCACAGATTGGTTTGGGTATTTCATTCCAGTTCTGGCAGATGCATTATCACTTCTTGGCTTTAAACAACAACATTTTCAAAGCCTTAGAAATTTTACCTTCAATGGCTTGAAATTCTCACTTTCATTTTAAACAAGAACGGAAGATTTAAAAACTTCTCTGCATGGAATGATGAAAAAGGACATGCATGATTTTTAACAGTCTAGTTTAGAGATACATCGCGGAAGCAGGCCCTTCAGCCCACCGGATCCGCGCCGACCAGCGATCCCTGCAAATTAACACTATCCTACACCCACTAGGGATAACATTTTCATTTACCTAGCCAAATAACTTACAAACCTGTATGTCTTTGGAGTGTGGGAGGAAACCGAAGTTCTCAGAGAACCCACGCAGGTCACGGGGAGAACGTACAAACTCCGTCGAGACAGCACCCATAGTCGGGATTGAACCCGGATCTCTGGCGCTGCATTCGCTGTAAGGTAGCAACTCCGTACAGCAGACTCATACCTTCAGCCTTGGTTTTGTTAAGAATAAAATTTACAAACTTCCTGGTTCTCTCGTAGTTGAGTTTGGGACCCATTCACCTTGCGTCACTCCCGTCGCCAATCCAATGAATCAGAATATTGCACTTGCATTACAACTTTAGTTTTGATATGTGTTCATCTGTGTTTTTGGTCTGCTACTAACGGAGAAGGTTAAATTCAGTGCTCAACATGCAGCTGTGTAGGTAGGGGAATTCACTTGCCACTTTCAGATCCTCTGCTGATTGAAGACCAGTTACCAGGAGCAGCGGCTGTCAACTTTTTTTTTGGACAACTGCTGAAACCTGCAGCTCTAAAAAATTAAACATTTCCATTTGTGTTAAGTTTAGAATGCTATTATTCTAAAGGAAGGCTTCAATCTGAAATGTTTCAACTATTTTGTTCCATCACATATGCCACCCAAATTACTGAGTATTTCTAGAATTTTATTTTAGTTATGACTTGCAACATCATGCTGTGTTTAGTTTTTGCTTTTGGAATGTGTTGGGTTATCTGTGTTCTGTTCTTATTTGTACTATTGGTCGAATCACCAAATTCTATTTTTGACTTTTTGTTTCTAGATTTTAGAAGGTTCCTTGGACTCATTGCAGCTGGATGTTTCAATGGTGTTCCAATGTATGGGGAATAACTGCGTGGCAGATTGTTTAGGCTAAAAGTGAATTACTGTCCAATTCTATGTAGCTTTACAATTCCAAATATTTTTCTCTTAATATTCAAATTTAAAGGAGGTAGACAAAATAAATGGAGAAATTGGTACCAGAAATAGTACTTTGAATCAGGATGCTGCCAATCAGGAATAATGCAATACGTGGTACTGTGATCTTAAAGGAAGCCTTTTACTAGAGAAGATGTATGTTTGTGTGTTTAAGAAGGAACTGCAGATGCTGGAAAATCGAAGGTAGACAAAAATGCTGGAGAAACTCAGCCGGTGAGGCAGCATCTATGGAGCGAAGGAAGTTTCGGGTAAAAACCCTTCTTCAGTGATGTGGGGGGGGGGGACGGGGGACTGGAAGAAGAAAGCTATGTATGTTTGCATGAAGGATTTGTCAGGTTTTAATTTCAGAGTTTGCTAGTGCCGCTGTTCTGTCATTCTTAACTGAGGCAAGCTGACAGCATGATCATTTTGAGTTTATATATGGAAGCCAACGATGGTGGGGACAGCTATTGCTGATGGCTGTATTTTTCATGGCTTTGTAAATAGCTTCAACAAAGAGTGGCACAGTGGTAGAGTTGCTGCCTTGCAGTGCCAGAAATCAGGGCTTGATCTTAGATGCTTGTCTGTATGGAATTTGTACGTTCTCCTCGTGACCTGTGTGTGTTTTCTCCGGGCGCACTGGTTTCCTCCCACACTCCAAAGATGTACAGGATTGTAGGTTAATTGGCTTGTTATAATTTGTATTATTGTAAATTGTCCAAGGATAGTGTTAGTGTGTGGGGATCGCTGGTTGGTGTGGACTCAGTGGGCCGAAGGACCTGTTTACAATCTGTATCACTAAACTAAAGCAAATGCACTCGCAATTATCAAGTAAGCAAAAATTGGAATGAAGTGTGTCGGAAGGAACTGCAGATGCTGGTTTAAACCAAAGATGGACACAAAGCTGGAGGAACTCTGGGCCAGATAGCATCTCTGAAAAGGAATAGGTCACTTTTCGGGATGAGACCCTTCTTCAGTCTGAAGTATCTGAATAATATTTCTCTGCAGATGTTATAATGATTCTGATTCTGAGTTGGGTAGCTTGAGGTTTTTTTATACCATCCACATTTCCTGAATTAATGTCTTTATCCAAGTTTTCTATGATACTTGTTGAGAAATCCCCAGCAAAAAATATTTCCCCATACCACCTCTCTTGTGTATGATGGTTTGTTTGCATCTATAGTGTAATTAGGGCAGTGCATTTGGTTTTATGGATGCACATCTCTGCTTTTGGAAAGTTCAATAGTTTATTGCATAGGATATTGTAAATTTGTAGTGAATCGTAGATGTTTATAATGCAGATTATTGGTTCATTGTATCCTTACCAGTGATAAAAGCTAAACAAAGCATTTGATCCGTAGTTGCACATTACTTGCCTATCTAGACATGATTTACTTGTGGTAAAGGTTTCTATTTATACCATCTTTCAGGCAGAGAATTCAGGACCTTTACCACCCTCTGGATAAAAAGATTTATAATCTCCCTTTTTAATTGTAATTACTTTAAATCAATGCCTCCTGAACCTAGGACTAAGCAGCTTCTCTGCAACTGGAACCTTGATTTCCAGACATATAAGGCACAATCTGTAAGGATAGGTGACATAAAATCCTCCACGAAAATTCTCAACACTGGTGCCCTGAAAGGCCGTGTTCTCAGCCACTTACTATACTTCCTATATACATGACAGTGCAGCCAAATTCTGATCTAACTCTATACGTTTGCAAATGATACCACTGTAGTGGGCCAGATTGTAAACAATGACATTCAGAGTACAGGAAAGGACAGAGAGCTTAGTAACATGGTGTCAAGACAACAACCTCCTTCACTGTGAGCAAAACCACCGAGGTAGTTGATTGACCACAAGATGCTGGGTGGTGCTGAAATGGAGATAATCAAGAGATTCTAGTTCCAAGATATAAATATCAGCACAAATATGGACTGGTCCGTTCACGTCGATGATACTGTCCAAGAAAGCATACCAATACCTCTGCTTCCCCTGAAGATCAAGGAAGTTTGGCATGTCTCCAACGACTGTTACCAATTTTTCCAGATGCACAACAGAAAGTATCCTATGAGGATGCATCACAGCTTGGTATGGCACCTGCTCAAGACCACAGGAAATTGCAGAGAGCTGTGAAAGGAACCCAGTCCATCTTGCAAACCAGCTTTTCCCAACCACTGTGGTTTCATCTACTCTCCATTCTGCACTCCTGGTGAATGCAACCGGCATAATCAAGGAACTCATTCATTCTTGCTTTTTCGCTCTCGCGTTGGGCAGAAAATTTGAAAGCTCCTACCATCAGATTCAAGAATGGCTTCTTCCATGCTGTTATCAGACTTTTGAGCGAACCTCTCAAATGCTAAGGATGTAATACCAATCTCCCTCACTGCAGCTCTTGTACTTTTTTAATTTGCACTTTTGCGCTGCAACACATTCTACCCTTTTTCCTTTCTCACTTTGCATAACTTCTTGTGTGGTATGATTGTACTTGTATATGGCATGATCTGCCTGTTTAGCACACAACACTTGTTTTTACTCTATCTCTGTAGACATAACAATCGTATACCAATGCCAATTTTTGATCCTAGGTCTTTTACATTTAACATAGAAACATAGAAATTAGGTGCAGGAGTAGGCCATTCAGCCCTTCGAGCCTGCACCGCCATTCAATATGATCATGGCTGATCATCCAACTCAGTATCCCGTACCTGCCTTCTCTCCATACCCTCTGATCCCCTTAGCCACAAGGGCCACATCCAACTCACTCTTAAATATAGCCAATGAACTGGCCTCAACTACCCTCTGTGGCAGAGAGTTCCAGAGACTCACCACTCTCTGTGTGAAGAAAGTCTTTCTCATCTCGGTCTTAAAGGATTTCCCCCTTATCCTTAAGCTGTGACCCCTTGTCCTGGACTTCCCCAACATCGGGAACAATCTTCCTGCATCTAGCCTGTCCAACCCCTTAAGAATTTTGTAAGTTTCTATAAGATCCCCTCTTAATCTCCTAAATTCCAGAGAGTATAAACCGAGTCTATCCAGTCTTTCTTCATAAGACAGTCCTGACATCCCAGGAATCAGTCTGGTGAACCTTCTCTGCACTCCCTCTATGGCAATAATGTCCTTCCTCAGATTTGGAGACCAAAAACTGCACGCAATACTCCAGGTGTGGTCTCACCAAGACCCTGTACAACTGAAGTAGAACCTCCCTGCTCCTGTACTCAAATCCTTTTGCTATGAAAGCTAACATACCATTCGCTTTTTTCACTGCCTGCTGCACCTGCATGCCTACTTTCAATGACTGGTGTACCATGACACCCAGGTCTCGCTGCATCTCCCCTTTTCCTAATCGGCCACCATTTAAATAATAGTCTGCTTTCCTGTTTTTGCCACCAAAGTGGATAACCTCACATTTATCCACATTATACTGCATCTGCCAAACATTTTCCCACTCACCCAGCCTATCCAAGTCACCTTGCAGTCTCCTAGCATCCTCCTCACAGCGAACACTGCCCCCCAGCTTAGTGTCATCCGCAAACTTGGAGATATTGCCTTCAATTCCCTCATCCAGATCATTAATATATATTGTAAATAGCTGGGGTCCCAGCACTGAGCCCTGCGGTACCCCACTAGTTACTGCCTGCCATTGTGAAAAGGACCCGTTTACTCCTACTCTTTGCTTCCTGTTTGCCAGCCAGTTCTCTATCCACATCAATACTGAACCCCTAATACCGTATGCTTTAAGTTTGTATACTAATCTCTTATGTGGGACCTTGTCGAAAGCCTTCTGGAAGTCCAGATATACCACATCCACTGGTTCTCCCTTATCCACGCTACTAGTTACATCCTCGAAAAATTCCACAAGATTCGTCAGACATGATTTACCTTTTGTAAATCCATGCTGACTTTGTCCAATGATTTCACCACTTTCCAAATGTGCTGCTATCCCATCTTTAATAACTGACTCTAGCAGTTTCCCCACTACCGATGTTAGACTAACTGGTCTGTAATTACCCGTTTTCTCTCTCCCTCCCTTCTTAAAAAGAGGGGTTACATTTGCTACCCGCCAATCCTCAGGAACTACTCCAGAATCTAAAGAGTTTTGAAAGATTATCACTAATGCATCCACTATTTCCTGAGCTACTTCCTTAAGTACTCTGGGATGCAGCCTATCTGGCCCTGGGGATTTATCGGCCTTTAATCTATTCAATTTACCCAACACCACTTCCCGACTGACCTGGATTTCACTCAATTCCTCCTTTGACCCACAGTCCCCTGCTATTTCAGGCAGATTATTTATGTCTTCCTTAGTGAAGACGGAACCAAAGTAGTTATTCAATTGGTCCGCCATATCCTTGTTCCCCATGATCAACTCACCTGTTTCTGACTGCAAGGGACCTACATTTGTTTTAACTAACCTCTTTCTCTTCACATATCTATAAAAACTTTTGCAGTCAGTTTTTATGTTCCCTGCCAGTTTTCTTTCATAATCTATTTTTCCTTTCCTAATTAAGCCCTTTGTCCTCCTCTGCTGGTCTCTGAATTTCTCCCAGTCCTCTGGTATGCTGCTTTTTCTGGCTACTTTGTACGCATCATCCTTTGCTTTGATACTATCCCTGATTTCCCTTGTTATCCACGGATGCACTACCTTCCCCGATTTATTCTTTTGCCAAACTGGGATGAACAATTTTTGTAGTTCATCCATGCAGTCTTTAAATGTCTTCCATTGTATATCCACCGTCAACCCTTTTAGAATTAATTGCCAGTCAATCTTGGCCAATTCACGTCTCATACCCTCAAAGTTACCTTTCTTTAAGTTCAGAACCATTGTTTCTGAATTAACAATGTCACTCTCCATCCTAATGAAGAACTCAACCATATTATGGTCACTCTTGCCCAAGGGGGCACGTACAACAAGACGGCTAATTACCCCTTCCTCATTACTCAAAACCCAGTCTAAAATAGCCTGCTCTCTCGTTGGTTCCTGTACATGTTGATTTAGATAACTATCCCGCATACATTCCAAAAAATCCTCTTCCTCAGCACCCCTGCCAATTTGATTAACCCAATCTATATGTAGATTGAAGTCACCCATTATAACTGTTTTGCCTTTGTCGCACGCATTTCTAATTTCCTGTTTGATACCATCCCCAACTTCTCTGCTACTGTTAGGTGGCCTGTACACAACACCCACCAGCGTTTTCTGCCCCTTAGTGTTTTGTAGCTCTACCCATACCGATTCCACATCCTCCAAGCTAATGTCCTTCCTTTCCATTGCTTTAATCTCCTCTCTAACCAGCAACGCTACCCCACCTCCTTTTCCTTTCTCTCTATCCCTTCTGAATATTGAATATCCCTGGATGTTCAGCTCCCAGCCTACGTCACCCTGGAGCCATGTCTCCGTGATCCCAACTATATCATAATCATTAATATCTATCTGCACGTTCAACTCGTCCACCTTATTACGAATACTCCTTGCATTGAGACACAAAGCCTTCAGGCTTGTCTTTACAACACATTTACCCCTTATACAATTTTGCTGAAAAGTGGCCCTTTTTGATTTTTGCCCTGGTTTTGTCTGCCTGCCACTTTTACCTTTCACCTTGCTACCTAATGCTTCTACCCTCATTTTACACCCTCCTGCCTCTCTGCTCTTGTACCCATCCCCCTGCCACATTAGTTTAAATCCTCCCCGACAGCACTAGCAAACACTCCCCCAAGAACATTGGTTCCATTCCATTCCAAGTGCAAACCGTCCTGTTTGTACCGGTCCCACCTCCCCCAGAACTGGTCCCAGTGCCCTAAAAATTTGAATCCCTCCCCCTTGCACCACTTTTCAAGCCACGTATTCATTTGCATTATCCTCCTATTTCTACTCTGACTGGCCCGTGGTACTGGTAGTAATCCGGAGATTACTACCTTTGAGGTCCTACTTTTAAGTTTATCTCCTAGCTCCCTAAATTCACCTTGTAGGACCTCATCCCTTTTTTTACCTATATCGTTGGTGCCAACATGCACCACGACAACTGGCTGTTCACCCTCCCCCTCCAGAATGTTCTGCAGCCGTTCAGTGACATCCCTGACCTTTGCACCAGGGAGGCAACATACCATCCTGGAGTCTCGTTTGCGTTTTACATTTACTCTAAACTCCTTGTGGTATGTTCTAATCCTAATTGTTATTATTGCTTGCAAACATTTACCCCCCCCCCTTCCAAATAAATATCATGCTGGAAGTACAGCAACACCAATGATGCATCTTTCTTTGGAAAGCAGTTAAGTGAGATCAGTTGGAAGAGGTAGTCACCCACATCTTTGGGCTTGGAATCCCATTTGCTGACAAATGAATTTTAAGATAATCAAAACATTATCTTGTCTGTGCAGAGCTGTAATAGAACAGTGGGTACACAAAAAGCTGGAGAAACTCAGCGGGTGCAGCAGCATCTAAGGAGCGAAGGAGATAGGCGACGTTTCGGGTCGAGACCCTTCTTTCAGAACAGTGCTGGCTTGAGTCTGGCATGATTGAAAAAGATCAAGGTTGCAAGCAATTATGATCATAAACGTTCTCCAGTCGAGTTTGAACACATGTTCACGAAGGACAGACATTTTGAGCAATACTTTCCTGAATGGGTTATTGAGAAATAGTGCGAGAATTCTGAATTGCTAGTTGATACCATGAATATACAAATAAGTGTTTATCATACATAGCCTTTAGAAATATGTTGCTGGCAAAATAACAAGCAATGACTCAATTGTAACTTTGGCCTTTAATCACTTCAATCCCATCTGCTGTGTCATTGTAATGAAACATTAGCTATTAGTTTGTAATGCCCAATCCTACCTCTGGTATGGTCCCTGTGTATTCTACATCCCTTTTAAACCGTTTGATTCCGAATGGGTGCATTTGCAAAACAAATGTGAACTGGTTTTACTCTTGGACTGATGAGCTTGCACAGCATGTTTTGAGTTAAAGTATTTGGGATATTTGGTTATAACAACTGTGGGATTGATGTGCAGCATTGCTTCATTTGTGCCAATGTGCCATTGATGCGCTTATGCTCTTTTCCTCATTTTTGTAAAACCATTGAGCTGATTAATATTTGTAAATTTACAAATTTTGCAACATTAGACAATAATATTTCAACACAGTCTGTTTGGTTTAGAGATACAGTGCGGAAACAGACCCTTCAGCCGGCTGAGTCTGTGCCACCCAACAATCCCTGCACACTAACGCTATCCTACACACACTTCTTCTTCTTCTTCTTGCGTATGGCGTGCACAACCACAGCTATGACTTGTTCTGTTTGATCTTCTGTTTGTGCACGCCAGGTTGATTGCATTTGTTGAAACAGGGCGGACCAAGTGAAGGTTGCAATCTCCCACCCCCTACACACACTGAGGACAATTATACCAAGCCAATTAACCTACAAACCTTTACGTCTTTGGAGTGTGGGAGGAAACCGTAGATTCCAGTGAAAACCCACGCAGGTCATGGGGAAAATATACAAACTCCGCACAGACAAACAATATATTAATAGAATATTGACTGGCCTTGAGGGGGATACGACATATATTGCCTGAAGTAGATTCATATTGCCCGAGTCGAAGACGAGGGCAATATGGATCTAGTGAGGGCAATATATGTCGTATCCCCCGAAAGAGGACAGTCAATATTGTTATTATTACCCATATCAGACATCTAGAGGAAAATCTCAACATCTCAGCTCGGCGGACTTCCACATAAAATTTAGCCAAAATGGACGCCAAAGTCTTCCTGTCTGCCGTTTGAATATCGACATCTAGACCCTTCTCCATCAAATATTCCTTGAATATTGTTACTGCTTGTTTCGTTGCCTTCTTCGTGTTCTGCGCGTCTTTGTTTTGTAAAATCTCGTCAAATTGCTGTTCGTCAAAAGTCGCGAACCTCTTCTCGCAGGAGGCTGCCATTTTGCTTGTTTTGTCGAGAACAAATTCTAAATTTCCCACGCAGCGCCACATTGCCAAGTTCCCGGATGTGAGACCAGGGGAATATAAGACTATATTTACCGCTGTTTTAACACGTAAAGTCCATAGGCGTTCGCAAGAAAGGGGAATACAAGAAAATATTCCCCTGTTAACCCTGCTGGCACTCAAAACGAAGGGAATACAATTTTGTAAAAGCATAGCTCAGATGTGTGATATGGGTAATAATCACAAATATTTTAATAGTTGGCTTTTAGTTGATTTTTTGTTGTAAGATAAATGAAGCAAAACACTTTCTGCACGCAATTGCCAGGGAGTATTTACAAAAACATTTAATGTTTATTTGTGTTGTATTCATAAAGGTTTGCTTTACATTGAATCTTTTATGTCCTTTTGCATGACCCAAGACATTTTACCGCCAATTTACTTTCAGTGTAGAACTATCTTAGCTAATCTACATTCAGAAAACTACTGTAATAAGTAATTTGAAAAGCAGTTTGTGCTCCTCAATATTGTATAGCAATATCGTACGATTACAATGACTAGTTTGCATCAGTGTGGGTGTTAATCAATTATGGATAATTTGGGTATTTCCGCAATTAACTTTTTTTGGCTCCATTTTTATTTAGGGCTGTGTTTTCAATTCAGTTAGAAATATTCATACATGTTTTACTATCAAATAAGTTTACATTTTCCACTTAAGTTGTTGGAAGGGAAAATAAATTCAATTTGTTTTGGGGACTGTTTTGTTTTTGAACACATTAGATTCAGAACTGGTTGGTGACAGAGCATTGTGGTGAAGGGTAGATATCCTGGTTCAGGTTCTGTGACCAGTGGAGTTCTGCAGGGATCGGTGCTGGGACCTCTGCTGTTTGTGATATATACATTATCTGGATGTAAATATAGATGGTTTGGTGAGTGTGTTTGCTGATCACACCAAAATTGGAGGAGTTGCAATGAAGAAGGCTGTCAGAAGAAATGAGGATTATAGATCAGCTGCAGAAATGGGTGGATAAATGGCAGATGGAGGTTAAGCTGAGCAAGTGTGAAGTGTTGCACTTTGGGAGGTTGAATGTAAGGAGAGGGCGAGAGAGTTAATGACAAAACCATGGATGTGCAGAAGAATCTTTGAGAAGAAATTTTGTAGATCACTGAAGTTGGTCGCACAAGTAGATAGGGTGGTAAAGGTGTATGATATACTTGCCGTCATTGCTAGGGGCATGAAATACAAGAGTCAGGAAGTCATGATGCAGATCTAAAGGACTTTGTTTAGGTGGCATTTAGTGTGTTGAATACTTGCCCACTATAAGAAAGATGTGGAGGCTTCCACCTACCTACCGTGGCATACCGGGTCTTCCTTCTGCCAGCTCCACAGCATCCTGGGAGCCTTCTGCTGCTACATGGCATCCTGGGAGCCTTCTACCCGTATGGTAGTTGTGTTTAATAGGCCTTTGGACACAAACGGAGAAGTGTAGGAACTAGAGAGCTGTGGATCATGTACAGGTAGCTGACATCAGTTTAACTCTGCACATTCGGCTCAAACATTGTGTGCAGAAGTGCCCGTTCCTATGCTGTAATGTTCTAATATTGACTTTCAACAGCCAGTTCCATGGCCCTTAAACTCAAAATAAACATTTTTAAATTATGGTCCAGGTTGTGAGTTGCATTGCCTTTATGCATACATTATACATGAATCACTAGTTTTCGCAGCTGCACGCAAAATTAGATAAGTTGATGAAACATAAGTGAGAATGACAAATTCGGAAACTTTTTTTGAGTCAAAGTCATACAGCATGGGACCTTCGGCCCAACTTGCCTGCGCTGACCAATATGGCCCATCTACGCTAGTCCCACCTGCCTGTATTTGGCCCCTATCCTGTTAAATGTTGTTGTTGTTGTTGTTGTTGTTGTTGTATGCAATGTAATTAGCCGCCCATTAGTCTTTCACTAGGTTTTTTAAAGTATTTGGTGTTCACAACAACATATACAGTGCCTTCCATTATGATTGGGACAAAGACCCATAATTTATTTATTTGCCTCTGTATTCCACAATAAACGAGTTTGGTATTCCGACTGCACATGCCCAGGTCATAGGTCACTCGCGATAAACATTCTAGGCAGCTGTGTTGCTGCATGAATACAGACCTGCGTTTCATCCGTACTCGGGATCGTACCTGGTCTCTGGCGCTGAAAAATGGTAAATTCTTGATTGGCCAAGTCAATCACTCGATCTGAACCCAATTGAGCATTCCTTTTATATGTTGAAGAGAAAACTGAAGAGGAATAGCCCCCAAAACAAGCATTAGCTGAAGATGGCTGCAATACAGGACTGGCAGAGCATCACCAGAGAAGACACCCAGCAACTGGCGATGCCTTGAATCGCAGACTTCAAGCAGTCATTGCATGCAAACAAAATACTAAACATGACTACTTTCATTTAATTGACATTGCTGTGTTCCAAACATTATGGTGCCCTGAAATGGGTAAAGTATGTATAAACACTGCTGTAATTTCTACATGGTGAAACCAAAATGTATAAAAATGGCCTTTACTAAAATCTGACTGTGTGCGCTTTAACCACATGTGATTTTTTTAAATTTTTTTTTTTCTATTACAAATCTCAAATTGTGGCGCACAGAGACAAATAAATGATGGGTCTTTGTCCCAAACATTATGGAGGGCACTTAAGTTGTTGGAAGGAAAAATAGATTCAATTTGTTTTGGGGACTGTTTGTCACTATATTAATGAGAATGTGTGCCAATGATTTATTTCTCATCATGGAAGGACTGGTACAAGACTTAATCAAAATATTATTTTAATGACAGTGATATGACATGGGCTCCTTTAGAGAATACCTTTTTCCGATATAACTAAAGCTATTGTGGCTTGAAAATGCATTGTTGGGTGTCATGTTGAGCAGTATTCTTTGTGTCTCATTTTCTAATTGAATTTTGATTATGAATTATTTAATTGAATTAATTAAAATAAGTGTGAATGTGAACTTCGAAGATTATCACAATTGGTTTTATACTTAAGCTGGAAAATTTAAAAACCATCAGAATACCTTTCCGTTTAATTTTGAATGCATAATTTCTATAACAATTCTATTGTTTTAAGTGCCTTGGAAAAGACATTGAAAGATAAATCCAAGATAGTTTTTAAAGTTTTGGATAAGTTTATTCAATCTTTGAAATTTAGGCAGCAGAAAGATAGCTTTGATTCTTTTGTACTGAGAATCTCAAAATACTTGTTTCTGCAGTGCCTGCCATCCTTTGTATAAAGTCAGCCAGTCATTTTATATAACAAACAACACATTTTATTTTATTTTAGCTTTCTCCACATTATTCTGGGGAGGACCCAACTTCTTGGAAAGAGGAAGCAAATTTTCAGAAGCATAATGATTAGTGAGTAGCATGTGAGGAATGATTTTGTGCCCAATGGAATTGTAATTTTCAACAATTACTTTAGTTTATTTCTTGTACCAACATGTCTTAATGTTGGGTTTGCATGCAGGAACATTAGCCTGTAATTACCACAGAATCTCAATTTGACCAACCATTTGTTGCTGATCACTTTATTAAAGTTTGCGTCTGCTTTGCCTGGCATTAAATTGGTTATGCTAAATTTTAGTGCAATACAGAATCATCCTCGGCCTAGAAGTTCATGTGTGAAATTATTTGCACTTTGTACTCTCCCAGATGATGGCAGCAGTACATCACGTTTCTTTTATATGTTTCATATGCTTGAGTTTGGTGCAGACATTGTTAGCAGAAGGGCCTATTCCTCTGCAGTTCTGTGTTCAGAGAAGTGTGCACTCGCTAGTACATGATTTTCAATTGGTCATTGCACTGGAATATAGTATATAGCATGCTCCAGAAAGGCTAGCAAATGTTTGTTTTCATTATTGAAGGGTGTAGATGCGGTTTTGTATTTTATCTAACAGCATTGCAGGGAAGTCCAATAATTTGCCACTAACCATTTAGCTTTATCTCAATAGTACAAACACGATTAAACCCCGTAGGTCCTTTATTGAGAAGTCAGTTTTGTGTGAAATCTGTTTTCCAAGTCATGACAATTGGTGCAGGAGTAAACCATTCGGCCTTTCGAGTCAGCACCGCCATTCAGTATGATCATGGCTGTTCATCCACAATCAGTACCTTCTCGCCATATCCCTAGACTCCGCTATCTTTAACAGCTCTATCTAACTCTTGAAAGCATCCAGAGAATTGGCCTCAACTGCCTTCTGAGGTGGAGAATTCCACAGATTCACAACCCTCATCTCAGTTCTAAATGGCTTGCCACTTATTCTTAAACTGTGGCCTCTGGTTCTTGGCTCCCCCAACATTGGGAACATGTTTCCTGCCTCTAGTGTATCCAAGCTCTAAATGATTATTATTGGCACAACTTTCATTTATAAACAGCTATAAAAGTTTCCAAAGGTGGTGGAAAGACTGGAGGAAAGACTAGGTTCTGAGAGCTCTCTTCTACCTTGTATGTTTCAATAAGATATCCTCTCATCCTTCTAAATTCCAGAGTATACAAGCCCAGCCACCCCATTCTAGCAAAATATGACAGACCTGTCATCCCAAGAATTAACCTCGTGAACCTGCACTGCATTCCCTCAATAGCAAGAATGTCCTTCCTCCAATTTGGAGACCAAAAACTGCACACAATATTCCAGGTGTGGTCTCACTAGGATCCTGTACAACTGCAGAAGGACCTCTTTGGTCCTATACTCAACTTTTGTAATAAGGCCAACATGCCATTCGCTTTCTTCACTGCCTGTTGTACCTGCATGCTTAGTTTCAGTGACTGATGAACAAGGAACCCACAGATCTCGTTGTGCTTCCCCTTTTCCCAACTTGACACCATTCAGATAATAATCTGCCTTCCTGTTGCCACCAAAGTGGATAACCTTACATTTATCCACATTAAACTGCATTTGCCATGCATCTTCCCACTCACCCAACCTGTCCAAGTCACTCTGCATCCTCATAGCATCCTCTTCACAGTTCACACTGCCACCCGTTTTCCCTACTCTTTGTTTCCTGTCTGCCAACCAATTTTCTATCCATGTCCGTACCCTACCCCCAATACCATGTGCTCTAATTTTGCCTACTACTCTTCTATGTGGGACCATATCATGCCAGGCCATAACACCCACACCACCGTGTTTCACAGATGAGATGGTGTGCTTTAGATCCTGGGCAGTTCCTTCTCTCCTCCATACTTTGCTCTTGCCATCACTCTAAGTTAATCTTCGTCTCATCTGTCCACGAGACCTTTTTCCAGAACCGTGGTTGCTCTTTTAAGTACTTCTTGGCAAACTGTAACCTGACCATCCTATTTTTGCAGTTAACCAGTGGTTTGCATCTTGCAGTGTAGCCTCTGTATTTCTGTTCATGAAGTCTTCTGCGGACAGTGGTGATTGCCAAATCCACACCTGACTCCTGATCTGTCGGACAGGTGATTGGGGATTTTGCTTTATAATAGAGGGAATTCCTCTGTCATCAGCTGTGGAGGTCTTCCTTGGCCTGCCAGTCCCTTTGCGATTTGTAAGCTCACCAGTGCTCTTTCTTCTTATTGATGTTCCAAACAGTTGATTTTGGTAACCCTAAGTTTTGGCTGATGTCTCTAACAGTTTTATTCTTGTTTCTCAGTCTCATAATGGCTTCTTTGACTTTCTTTGGCACAACTTTCATTTATAAACAGCTATAAAAGTTTCCAAATGTGATGGAAAGACTGGAGGAAAGACTAGGTTCTGAGAGCTCTCTTCTACCTGTATTAAGGAGGCAATTAAAGCACACCTGAGAAATTACAAATGCCTGTGAAGCCATGTGTCCCAAACATTATGGTGCCCTGAAAAGGGGGGAACTATGTATAAACACAGCTGTAATTTCAAAATGGTGAAACCAAAATGTATAAAAATGGCCTTTAATAAAATCTGACAATGTGCACTTTCACCACATGTGATTTTTACTACAAATCTCAAATTGTGGAGTACAGAGGCAGATAAATAAATGATGGGTCTTTGTCCCATGGCACTGTAGATATTTTGTGGTTCCTTGGATTTCCTACCATATTATCGAAGAACTACTGATTTAAAGAACAACCATAAGTTGATCAGCTGGACATTATTGCTATTTTAATTGGAGCAAAGCTGCACCAAATGTAACTTAAGCTTTTGAAAATGTTAAGACGAAATGTCTTTGAACAATGTGGATATGCGAACTGTAAAACATCTTCTCAATTATTGACTATTTTACGGAGTTATCTTAAATTAAGATTTGTGTTTTATTTTTTGCACTCTTAACATTTCATAATTTGTAGCAAGAAGATATAAAATTATGTACACCTGCAAATTGTTGATTTTCATGAATAAAATAGTTCTTGCAACTATTTTGTTTTACACTGAGCCAATTATTCAACCTTTGCATGTTGGTAGTTATTGGAAGATTTTGTAATGTAAAATTGTATTTTACATTGTGCTGTGATGCAATTTGTCTGATACTTGTTGTATTTAAAGTAATATATAGTGAAAGGAACTGCTCAATTATGAAGCAGTTTTACATCAAACATTTGTTGATGGAAAAAAATGAACTTTTTGACAATCGCTGCAATACCAGGGTTAATTTGTGCAAGATGTGCTTTTGTCCCTGTTCCTGCCTCTATAATATTTCATCATCATAGTGAAGAATTAGAAATGAAACATGTTATAAAATGAAGAGAAAATGTGGTGAGGTGAGAAAACAGCCAACTGATGTTGACTGATTAGCTGGGATTGCCAGCATTTTGTTTTAGTTGCACATTTCCAGCATCTGTGGCATTTTACCTACAAGAGTAATAATTTAGAGAAAAGGTTTTTGTTGTGGAATGAAACTGAATGAGTACCTGCCTGCAGGACATCAGGTAATGCTAGATAAGTAAAGTAAAGTATCCGTTATTGTCATTCAGACATTTCAGTCTGAACGAAATTTCGTGCCTTACAGTCATAACATAGAATAAAATAACAAAACAAACAATAAACACAGATTTTAACATCCACCACAGTGAGTCTGCCAGGCCCCCCTCATTGTGATGGAAGGCAAAAGTCTTAAAGTCCTTGTTCTCCCTCTGCGTTGAGGCGATCCAGGCTTCCGATGTTGTGACCCCGCCGGGTGATGGTAATTTCCGCAGTTGAATTCGAGCTCCGCAAACGGGCCGCTTCAAAATCCGCAGCCCGGGGCGGTGGAAGCTGCCGAAGCTGCCACCCTCCAGTCCAGCGGACTAAGCTGTCACTGCGGGAGCTCTGGAGAACAAGTTGTGGGACCTGCGAGCTCCCGACGTTGTTGGCCACTGGGCACGCGGCCGAGTCTCCGAGGCAACGGTCGGGTCGCCAGCGCCACCACAGTCCCAAAGTCGGCCAGCCTCGCATTGGTAAGTCCTGGATCTGCCTCTGGAGCCTCGAAGTCGGTCCCAGTTGGAGGCCGCCAGCTCTGCCATTAAGCCTCAGCACAGACGGAGCCGGGGGATACGACAAGAAAAGGTCGCATCCTCCCGAAGGAGAGACTAAAAACAAGTTTCTCCCACCCCCTCCCCCTCCCCCAACACATACACAACTAAAATAAACAACAGAACAAATAAAACAAAAAAAGAATAGACAAACGGACTGCAGGCGAGCCGCAGCTGCAGAGCAGCGCTGCCACTTTTGGACTATATGAAATATGAATTAGACTATGACTAGATATATGAAAACTGTGTCCATAAAGCTTTTGCCTTCATTTTCTGTGGAGTTTATACTGAAAAGAATGGATGCAGTGCATTTCTCCAAGGCTTGATGGCACATGTGAACTGTTGCTGTGAGGTAACGTTCTTTTAATCTTAAACTTGGTGAAATTTGTGCCAGGGCCCAAACTGCTGTTCCGTGCTGCTGTAGTAAATCTGGATTACTATTCCTGCCAGGATTAGTATTTGGTTTCTACCAGGGCAATGTTGTACAGGTCCTATACAATGTTTAAAGTAATTAGTAAAATTAACAAATGTACTATGCTTTTATTTTTTGTTTCTTCAATGTTCCCCATACCCTTCTAATTATTTGTTTAATTAGCCTGATAGTGATGGTTGTTGACTGACAAACAAAAATAAATTGAAGAGAGTGATCACTGGTTTCAAAATTGATCGTTTGGATTTGCCTTTTACTAATGTGTGCTGCAAATACTTTTTAGATGCTTTTATATTGGCCTTTAATCAAATGGCAGATTACTGATGAATGTTGTCATTGACAGGATGATTACATGGAAGCTCTAGCAAGACTTCACCTGACAGTATCCAGAGCCTACAAAGTCAATCCTGAAATTAATTTTGAAGTATTCATCCACAAAGTAGATGGTTTGTCAGATGATCACAAGATAGAAACCCAAAGAGACATTCACCAGCGGGCCAATGATGACCTTGCTGATGCTGGTTTAGAGAAACTCCATCTAAGGTAAGCAATATTGTCTTTGGGTATGTCAATAATAAAGTGCATTTTATTCACCTCCTTGAGCCAGCCATACAAAAAAGTATTTTGTGATGATCTCTGAAATATTTATTCTCTGCTTCTAACTATGTGGTTGTCCTGAAAGCATTTTTATAATCCTTCCCTAAATGATGGGTGCTGATATTAACATACTTTATTATTATTAATATCTAAGTTCTATAAGTTAAACAGTTAAATGTGGTTCTCTAGAATTTGCGGGCCAATTTATTGTATTCCTCCATGTGCTTTGCATAATCAACATCTCACCCTCCATTATTTAAAAAAAAAATGGATTTGCACATCTGTTGCAGATTAATCTTGCCACAAAAACCTTTATCTGTTTGTTGAAAAAATTGCAGACCACAGAGACTTTTTTTATCAAGGTGAAAATTGTTAGTGTAGACTCAATAAAGATGGGGATAACTCTGTGAGGAGAGCTTCGTACCTCGAGTCAGAAGCTTTTAAATAGTTTTCTTTAATCTCAATCAAATTTTCATCCTTTCAGTACTTGATTTGACACACTGTTCCGTGGATTGAAAAATAATAGTCTTAATCGTCAGTGCATGGGAGATCCTGTTAATCCTTTGCTGAGATCCCAGATGCCCTGTTGCTTTTACATTGTTGGCAACATGCACTCACTACATATTGCAGGCGAGATAAAATACGTTTTAAAATTGAACAATGCAGGAAAACATGCACATGATATCTAACCTAGGTTTGTGTACTCATTTTTGAATTTTCACTTTCTGATCTTCAGCATAATTTGCTTTAAAATTATTTTCGGACACCTTAGTCAGCTGTGGCTCAATTGTTTTTTTTATGTTCTGCGATTCATCCCGTTTCTGTTTATCATTTTGTTTGCATTCCAGCTATTCTTAAAATCACCTTCACTACCACAAGTATTGCTTTCCCTAAATAGGTTAAACTACAGTTTTTGGATAATTAGCTACTTCTCTGACTTGTCAGCAGTACTCGCAGAATCATACCAGGCAGCTAAAGTGTCATCACAACTCTTGGGCAGGTTTTTCCTTAACTGTATCTGTAAAAGTGAGAAGAGACAGTTAAATATACTGTATTGTGTCAGCATAATTTTTTTTATGCAGGTAAATATTAAAAATCTTCAGTGGGTGTCACGTTCACAAGTTATACTAGTAGAATTAGTCCATTTGGCCCTTCGGGTCTACTCCGCCATTCAATCATGACTGATCTCTGCCGTCTAATCCCATTTTCTTGCCTTCACTTGTTGACACCCGTTCTAATCAAGAATTTGTCTATCTCTGCCTTAAAAATATCCGCTGACTTGGCCTCCACAGCCATTGGCAGCGAGGGCCGTGGAGATTAACTACCCTCTGACTAAAAAAGTTCCTCCTCACCTCCTTTCTAAAGGAGCGCCCTTTAATTGAGGCTATGACCACTGGTCCTAGACTCTCCAACCAGTGGAAACATCCTTTCCACATCCGCTCTATCTATGCCTTTCATTACTCTGTAAGTTTCAATGTGGTCCCCTGTCAACCTTCTAAACTCCAGCAAGTAGAGGCCCAGTGCGGCCAAGCGCTCATATGCAAAACCTCATTCCTCTGGACCCTCTCCAGAGCCAGCATATCCTTCCTCGGATATGGTGGTGCTAATTTACTCACTGTACTCCAAATGCGGCCTGACCAGCGCCTTTATAGAGCCTCAGCATTACATCTCTGTTTTTGTATTCCAGTTCTCTTGATATAAATGCTAGCATTGAATATGTCTGTTCCTCGGCATTTATCAATAATGTAAGATAACATAGCCAAGATTGGCCTTCAGACCTGAACATGTCTTTTTTTTGTCCCCATGGTGGGATCATCATATGAGGAGTTCTACTTAAACTGCCTAACACTTGGGTTCAGTGCACAATAACCTTGTAATCATTGTTGTATTACAGCCTTACAGAGTGTTAACTATCTCTGACCATTGGTAACATGAATTTGGCATGATGTGAAATGGACACATTAGAAATCAAAACTATTGACAAGCCTATTGAAATGAATGGTGCAGTTTCTTAGGCAGGCAAGCTGTTGCTAACCAAGTAACAAGGTGGACGCAACGTGCTGGAGTAATTCAGTGGTCAGGCAGCACTTCTGGAGAAAAAGGATGGGTGACGTTTCGGGTCTGAACCCTTCGTCGGACTAGAATTTACCCATCCTTTTTCTCAAGAGATGCTGCTTGACCCACTGAGTAAATCCATCACATTGTGTCTATCTTCGGTATAAACCAGTATCTGCAGTTCCTTCCTACACGAGTAACAAGGTGATTGGGCAGGTACTTTTTGTGGCCATAAAGCGTATCGGCAATTGTAACTACAAGTGCTGGTAAAAATCACTGAATATCTTGAGTGGAAATTTTCTCTAATATGCTGACAATATAAGTGACCTCATATGCTGACCAGGTTATGATGTGGTTATGTAGCTTTGGTGTCAGTCACAAGGAAATGTTATTACATGTGCAAGCCACCGAACTATTATGTCCTGATAAACAGTCTTCATTGTAGAACTCTAAAACTTTAACAAAAATCAATTTTAGCCGAGGGACACTTGAAATCTTGGCTTAATATTGTAAATTTTTCACTTTTTGTGGCTTTAAAGTGCTTAGCAAGCAGCTTCAATTGTTTTCTTGTTACTTGCGACTATTTACTTTTATTGTCACATGAAAATCTTTTTGGTTGCATTCTATCCAGTCAAAGAGAAGACTATGCACAATTGCAATCAAGCTGTCTACAGTGTACAGATAAAGGGTATAGTATTTAGTGCAAGATGTTTAAAGATCGCTCAAAGTACTACAATGAGGTAGATGGTAGGTCAGGACCACACTAGCTAGTGAGAGGACTGTTTAGTTCCCTGATAACAGCTGGGAAGAAACCAGGTGAGACTGGTCCTAGATTATGGTGGTTGCCTTGTCCAGGCAGCGTAAAGTATAGATGGAGTCCATGGAAGGGCGCCCTATTCATAGCAGCTATTCAGTTAGCTATGAAAGTGTACAATCTATTTTGATGGGTTTCTCAAACCATTTTGATGAATATTTCTGTTTTGATTGGGAAATTTACTATCTGGCAGCTTCAAGTGTGTATTTGACTTGATAGATTTAGATCTGTTCAGTGTTACTGACAATGTTCCATTTTGTTTTATCAGCTTTTACTTAACCAGCATCTATGATCATTCAATATTTGAAGCATTTAGTAAAGTAGTACAAAAACTTATCCCACAGCTACCAACGCTGGAAAATCTACTTAACATCTTTATATCGGTGAGTGTCTAGGTTTCGACCATTTAAATGTAGAATTTGAGGATGAAGGGTTTTCATTATTTAAAAAAGATTTTAAGATGAACATTTCATGCTCGTGTACAATCTGAAGCTATTTGTTATCTCTCTGAATTTACGCGATGTTTTAAGCATGTGGCTGGTGCAATTTTGATGATCCATTGCAACAATGCAGAATACAGCAAGTGGTTCCATTAATATCATGCACATCAGGAAGTTTCACAGGAGTATTTTCAGGGAAAAGTACTCTAACCTACATAAGCTTAGTATAGTATAGATAGCCAAAAGTTTATTTATAGAAGCCTTTTTTTGAGAAAAGCCTTAAAGCAAGGAGAGCTTTGAGAAAATTCCAAAACATGTGGTTTTCCAGAAAATGGAGAAACAAGGAACTGCATATGCTGGTTTGTACCAAAAATGGACACAAAGTGCTGCATTAACTCATCAGGTCAGGCAGCATCTCTGGGGAAAATGGATAGGTGACATTGGGTCCCAACCCAAAACGCCACTTTTTTTTTCCCTAAAGAGACACTTGGGCCTTTTTCTGGAAAGTGAACCAAAATGTCACAGACATGACCAGTAAATGATAAAGTAATACATTAAAAAATTATTTTAAGAGATTAATCTTATTCATTGCTGTTTTCCTACCTACAGAACTATAATGCATGTCTGCTAAAGATATGAACATACTAGCTTTTTAAAATTCAGAGTTTAAGATAAAACTGAGTTATGAAAAAAATGCGTCCGTGTGAGGTCACGCATGTGACCAGTCATATTTGACCTCTGACCCTAAAGAAACATTGCCAGCATAACAAACATTTCACTTGATAAACGGGGAAAAAAGAATCATATATACAGTACAAAACAATATACCTATAATGCTTTCAAAATTAGAAGAGATGCATTCCACAATTTTTTCGATCACACACGTGACTGAGACTGGGCCACTTCCTCACCTGCTGAGTTACTCTAGCACTTTGTGTCTATCATGGGATTTGGCAGCTGGAAGAGTGGTTACATTTGAAGATAATTAAGGCGGAATCGGAGGAGTACAGATATTTCCAAAGGTTCCGGGCTAGAGAAAATTATAATTAGAGAGGCTGCACCATGGAGAGTTTTGAAAATAAAGGTAATTAAATAAAAATTAGGAGCCAATAAAGGCTTTTGTGTTGGATGAACTAGATTAGGCAGCAGTTTTGAAGTGTTCTTTGAAATAGAGTCATAAATGTCATTGCTGTGGTTCATTACTTTTTGAGTTACTATTCATTTAGCACCAAGATTGTGGGAGTTGCACTTCTGAAACTTAACTGCTCTGAATGATAGACCCAGAAGATAACAAGTGGACTTTTGGTTTTCAGTGTTTACTTTGTAGTGTTATAAGCTCTTTTCCCATTAGGTTATTTGAGGGCTTCTCAGACTGGGATTGGTTTAGTAAATGATGTGACTTAGCTGAACCATAGAGCCTAGCTTCTACGGTTAAAGGATGTCAGAAATGTATTAATAGCTTACCTGAGGAATAGTGTAGCCTTTTGTCAGTTCTTGCCATAAATGGAAGAATGAAAGCTGCTTTTGGTTAACTAAAGTTTTTGTAAATAACTTATTTTTTCTGAAAAAGTGTGTGGTCTCGTGTCTCCGCATCACAATGAATTAAGTAATCAGGTTTTCAACAAATTATTTGTTGAGATTAGTATTTAACAAATGCCATAAATTCATTAGACTTTGCAAATCTGTAGCCTTGCCCATTAATTTGATTTGGTCTTTCAGCCCAAGTTATTTTTAATTGGCAAGAGATGCCTTTCAAAACGATTTTAAAATTAGTTATAGTGTGATAATATTTAAATGCTGGCATCATAAATAATCTTAGAGTAATTTAAACAATGTCAATAACTCAGCAAAATGGGAGATTAGTGTTGAAAGAGTTGAATTATTAGATCATAGAGTCGCATCCATGTTTTTATTGTTAGGTAAAGCAGAACCCAAGAGACAAGTTATTGCTATCCCGAGTGCTTTTTGCTTCTGTTTGCTTCATCGCCTGAAGCAGTTTTGACATCCTTTTACTACAGTGCCTTGTGTAAGAGTTCAAAAGCATTTAAAAATGTGTAATATGTCAATGTTTTATGTTGCCGATCATTATTTAAAGTAATAACTTTTTTGAAAAAGCTTTATAAGCCAAATGTTGAAACTTGTTTTTTTCTTCTGCAGAATTCAGGAATTGAAAAAGCCTTTCTTTTTGATGTAGTCAGTAAAATCTATATTGCCACAGACAGTTCACCTGTGGATATGCAGTCATATGAACTATGCTGTGATATGATAGATGTGGTGATTGATGTCTCCTGCATTTATGGGTAAGAAAAATAATATGCATTAAAGGACATTTATAGTAGATCAATTTCTGTACCTTGAAACAAAACTAACTGATCACAGCTGATTGTAGATTGGGAGGGGAAAAGATAGCATTCTGGCAATTTTGCTCGATTTTCAGTATTGTACATAATTTGGGAATGTTCTCTGGTCGTCACTGTATTTGGAATGATACATCACAGAAGGATGTTGTTTGATCCCTTTGTCAGTTCTTGTTCTAAGAAATACCAGTTTTAATCCCTATCCTTTTCCAATAGTTCAGTATATGTTTCCCTTTTAATTGTAACCCACTTCCATTTTAAACTTTTTTGGATCTGTGTTTGTTTCCTTTTTCTTTTTCTGATACATTACAGTACAACTGCTTTCTATTTATGAAAAAAAAAATGTTTTTTCACTTCTCCCTTGGTTCATTTTCCAACTACATTACGACTATGGCATCTGGCTACCTACTTTTCTGTATGGTAACGGTTCTTCATTCACCAGCTAGTATGTTCATAATTGGGAGTACATTTATCAGATTTTTGCATATGTGTATGTAGGCAAAGAACCCCAGGTTCTCTAATTGCTTCATGTAACTGAGGTCCCCACATTTTTTGTAATATTTCATTAATTATCTTCATACGCTTTCAGATACTTGTGTTTTTTCTTAATTTGTGGTGCCCAGAATTGGATATGAAATTCAGCTAGACTAGAATAAAATACCAGCATAATGTTTAATTGATAGAACTGTTAACCCAAGGAGCGGACTGAAAAAAATCAAGTCCCAGCATTTCAAAACCCACCATGGCAACCCGGGGAATTAAATGTGGTTAATGAGTTAATCTGGAATGTTAAAAATGTAACCATAAATGTAACCATGAAACGACAGAATTATTCACAGGCAGATGGAAATCTACGGCCCTTGCTGAATCTCTTTCTCCAGCAAATGAGCAAGAGAAGAGATGAAATGTTTTTATTTGAAACGGGAAACCATTGTAATTATAATGCACTGCAAAAACTGAGTGATTTAAACAGATTTATTCTTTTTTAAAAGGGAAATGGTGCTCAATAAAATGGAAATACATGCTGTGCTTTTGGGAAAGGACAGGGATTGAGAATGCTGGTATGAATAAATTGACTGTATTGTGGTGAACTGAAATGTGCTAGTAGAGTTGCATACAGACCATCATAATAAAGTCTAAAGTTGATCAAAAACAGCTCATCAACATCATTTTGAGGGCAGTTGGGAATGAGTAATTAATAGGACATTCATATATAATAAATAAATATAAATACTTAATGATCTTTTTACACCTAACTCCATTTGAGGCCAAGAATGCCAGTTTTTTTTTAATAGCCTTATCAACCAAGTTGAAAACAAATCAAGGATATGTGTGTTAATCCATGATTTTATTCTTATTCCGCACTTATTGTTTAAATTTAAAATAGCATGCAATTGGAACTACTTGCATATGGGGATGTGGTCAGTTTTCTGATATGTAAGTGTTCAGATCTAAAAGTAGATGCAAAGCTGTGCATGTTCTGCCATCTAGTGACTGAAACTAAATACTACTCCATCTTTGACTGTCCTTTGCATACCGTCTGCTTCAGGTGGTGTGGGCTAATGGATAGCTTGTGGGGTCTGCAGACTGCCAGTGGTGAGGCAGGTGGTGCTTGATGGAACAGTTTGGCATATAGTATCATTCTGTCCTGAGAAATGGATTTGAATTTCTCAATGCTCTGCTAAATATTGCTGTTTCATATTGATTGGTTGTGTATCGGGGATTTCCACAAATTCATTGGAGATTTGGTTGTTTTGCAAGTAGGCCTCAAACATCCTTGAATCTCTTTCTCTATCTTCAGTGTGTCTGTTTAAAAGTTTGCTGTTAGTTATGCAAATGATTTGGTCAGCCTACTGTAACTGTATAATTTTGATTTCTGCCAGAGATGTAGACCTGGACAAGGATACTGACGTTAGTGGATTTTGTGCAGACAGTCATATTCTCTAATGGTCTGAAAGGCCTGCTGCAACTAGTCAATTTCCTGGAAGCATTCATGAGTTTTGAAATTGGGTACCTGACAGGCCTTTAAGTTTGTTCTGGGTTTGTGATTGATAACTTGGATATTACTTTGTCACAAACTGCTAGAGTAATTCAGTATTAAAGAAGAAACTGCAGATGCTGGAGAATCGAGGGTACACAAAAGGCTGGAGAAACTCAGCGGGTGCAGCAGCATCTAAGGAGCGAAGGAGATAGGCGACGTTTCGGATCGAGACCCTTCTTCAGACTGGTCAGGGATCAGGGAAACGAGAGATATAGACGGTGATGTGGAGAGATAAAGAGCAATGAATGAAAGATATGCAAAAAAGTATTGATGATAAAGGGAACAAGCCATTGTAAGCTGTTTGTGGTGTGAAAATGAGAAGCTGGTGTGACTAGGGTGGGGGAGGGGGATAGAGAGAGAGGGAATGCCAGGGCCCGAGGGCTGAGGGAGAGGTGGGAAGGGGAGGAGACAGCAAGGGTTAACAGAATTGAGACAATTCAATGTTCAAGCCCAAAGGATGCAGACTCCCCAAGCGGAATATGAGGTTCTGTTCCTCCAACTTGCGGTGTTGCTCACTCTGGCCAGTTCAGGCAGCAACTCTGGAGAAAATGGATAAAGTGATGTTTTGGGTCGGGACCCTTCTTCTTGGATATACTTTACCTGTGACAGCAGAAGACTGTGCTGGCACTCTAAGATTGGTATATCAAAGTAATATGCCAGCGAGTTGCTGTATAATGTCAATGATTTGATGTTTATTTTCTATTTAGTTATGCTTTTGTTAATAAGATCCATGTTGCCCAATCCTATTCTTTAGCAATGGGAATTGTATATTCAGTATAACATGAAAGTAAATTTATGCTAAATTATGTTCGTTGCAGACTTAAAGAAGATGGCACTGGAAGTGCATATGATAAAGAATCTATGGCAATTATCAAACTCAACAACACGACAGTACTCTACCTTAAAGAAGTGACGAGGTTTCTTGCTCTTGTATGCATTCTAAGAGAAGAAAGCTTTGAGAGGAAAGGTAATATAAAATAGGATTTTAAATGTTGAAGAATAAATGCAACATTTTCTCCCTGGAAAATGTGTACAGATCAATTGATCCTATTTAGTTTTCACAGCATTGGTTACACTTATTGTGAGCTTCTACTTTCAGGTTTATATTTATCTTTCCTAATTTAATTTAATGGTCTTTGTTTGTTTTCCTTTAAAGTTTTGTGCAGTTTAGTTTCAGGAAGATTGCATGTTTTGCAGTAAATTTATTCAAATACAAATGCCAGGTTCCTGACATTTGATATTTCTGGATGTCGGATCATGCTGAACATAAATCTATCGTTACTGTACCACTATTGTGATTGAATTTTAATTTTCTTTTGCTTGAATCATTTAGAAATGTCAGCTAAACATAAATGGTGTGTCGAATGCCTTCTGCAGTGATTTGTCGTTTATCAAATCTGTCCATAATCACGTTAACTTTCACACTTTGTACTTGTTTGATGAAAGTAACTTTCTTATATAATTTGAATTTCGTTACAACTTTAATTTTATGCTGACTAAATCCTACTGAGGAAAAATTGCTGCTCGTGTAGCACTGGATGTGGGGCAAATTGGCACTTGAAAGACTGTAGGGTGTTATTTGGGAAGAAAAGAACGTCATTACTGTACCTGGGCAAACACTGATGTCTTTGGTTGAGGTACTGTGCCCTCCATAATGTTTGGGACAAAGACTCGTCATTTATTTATTTACCCATGTACTCCACACTTGAGATTTGTAATAGTAAAAATTACATGTGGTTAAAGTGCACATTGTCAGATTTTAATAAAGGCCATTTTTATACATTTCAGTTTCACCATGTAGAAATTACAGCAGTGTTTATACGTAGTTCCCCCCATTTCAGGGTACCATAATGTTTGGTACATGGTAATGTCATGTAAATGAAAATAGTCATGTTTAGTATTTTGTTGTATATCCTTTGCATGCAATGACTGCTTGAAGTCTGCAATTCATGGACATCACCAGTTGCTGGGTGTCTTCTCTGGTGATGCTCTGCCAGCCATCTTTAGCTTACGCTTGTTTTGGGGCCTAGTCCCCTTCAGTTTTTTCTTCAGCATATAAAAGGCATGCTCGATTGGGTTCAGATCGGGTGATTGACTTGGCCACTCAGGAATTGCCTATTTTTTAGCTTTGAAAAACTCCTTTGTTGCTTTAGAAGTATGTTTAGGATCATTGTCTTGCTGTAGAAGCAGGCCAATGAGTTTTGAGGCATTTATTTGAACTTGAGCAGATAAGATGTGTCTTTTCACTTCAGAATTCATTATGCTACTACTCAGAATCACACGCCAAGTATGTTTTGCAACGTACGAGGAATTTCATTGGCCAGGTCAGTCATACAATTAAAAGCAACAGATCACTCAAAAACACATTTAACATGAACATCCACCACAGTGACTCCTACACATTCCTTACTGTGATGGAAGGTGAAATAAAGTTCAAGTCTCTTCCTTTTGTTCTTCATCGGTCGTGGGCCTCGAGTCCCCGGTGACGGGATGATCTTGACTCCCTCTGCGTCGAGGCGATCAGCTCCTGCATCGGCGGGGATGTCAGCTCCCTTGTGCTGGGCGATCGAATCTCGCTTCGGGGCTGGTCGAACCTTCTACGACAATGGAGCTCCCGACTCGGCCTCTCTCGAGACTGCGAGCCCTTGGTGTTGGTTCCGCTGGGGAGCGCTGTGGGAGCGATCCCAGGCAAGGGATCAGCGATGTTAAGTCTGTTCCCCGCGGTGGGGCTCACGACAGTCCGAGGTGGCTTCCAGCTCCATTGATGGAAGGCCGCAGAGCCCGGAGAATGTGATCCGAAAACTGATCACATCTCCGGGAAGATAAGAAACTGAAAAAAATGTTTCCCTCGATCCCCTTCCCCCCTCCCCCCACATAAAACAAACCGAAGAACATTAAAACAAACTTTTAACGCACTAAAAAATAACAAAAAGAAAGAAAATACGAACAGACTGCCGGCAGAGCAGCCATCTCCCCGGCGCCCCTGGTGGTCAGCAGTTGTATCATCAATGAAGATAAGTGAGCCAGTACCTTCAGCAGCCATACATGCCCAGGCCATAACACCCCCACCACCGTGTTTCACAGATGAGGTGGTATGCTTTGGATCTTGGGCATTTCCTTCTCTCCTCCATACTTTGCTCATGCCATCACTCTGATATAAGTTAATCTTTGTCTCATCAGTCCACAAGATCCTTTTCCAGAACTGTGGTTGCTTTTTAAAGTACTTCTTGGCAAACTGTAACGTGGCCAAGAAGATTTTTGCAGCTGATCAGTGGTTTGCATCTTGCAGTATAGCCGCTGTATTTTTCATGAAGTCTTCTGCGGACAGTGGTCATTAACAAATCCACACCAGACTCCTGAAGTGTGTTACTGAGCTGTCGGACAGGTGTTTGGGAATGTTGCTTTATTATATAGAGAATGTTTATGTCATCAGCTGTGGTGGTCTTCCTTGGCCTGCCAGTCCCATTGTGATTAGTAAACTCACCAGTCCTGTCTTCTTAATGAAGTTTCAAACAATTGATTTTGGTAAGCCTAATGTTTGGCTGATGTCTCTAAAGGGCCTGTCCCACTTGGTGATGTTTTTTCCGGCGACTGCCGGCATCATATCAGGGCCGCCAAAAGATTTTGAACATTTAAAAATCCAGTGGCGGCAAAAAATATGTTGTGACGCTTGAGGAAACATGGTGTGTGAATACGTCATCACGCTACGTCGCCGCCGCATCACGCCGCGATTTTTCTGGTGACCTGATACGTCAGTCAATGATGCCAGCAATCGCTGAAAACATTGCCAAGTGGGACATGCCCTTAACAGTTATATTCTTGTTTCGCAGTCTCATAATGGCATATTTGACTTTCATTGGCACAACTTTGGTCCTCGTGTTGATAAACCGTTTCCAAACGTGATGGGAAGACTGGAGGAAGAACTAGGTGCTGCAAGCTCTCTTAAACCTGCAGTAAGGAGGCATTTAAACATACCTGAGCAATTATAAACACCTGTGAAGCCATGTGTCCCAAACTTTATGGTGCCCTGAAATGGGGGGGGACTATGTATAAACACAGCTGTAATTTCTACATAATGAAACCAAAATGTATAAAAAATACCCTTTCATAAAATCTGACAATGTGCACTTTAACTGCGTGATTTTTTTTTTCTATTACTAATTTCATTGTGGAGTACAGAGGCAAATAAATAAATGGCGGGTCTTTGTTCCAAACATTACAGAGGGCACTGTGGATAAGGGGTGACAAGTAGATGAAAAGTACACCTTTTTGTCAGTATTTTAGCATGAATTTTGAATAGATTTGTGCAACTCATTAACTTATTATGGAGATTAAATTATTAAGTCTTATGTTCAAAAAAATGCTAACAAGGTGATATCAAAGGACCAGTTATTCTTGATGGTGGCAGGGATGTCATTGTGAACATGCCATGCGGAATTTGGGAAATGGTCACATTGCAAAAATGTGTCTGGTATAGTAAGTCCTGTGCTATGAAGACAAATTCCCAGTTTGACTGCAGGATAAATATATAATTGTTTTATGAACATCTATATCTTGTTATATTTCAAATGTGCAGTCTTAACAGTGTAAACAATACTGCAAATGGTTAATATTTATTATTTAGTGGTTTAATTGTGAAGGTTACAGTCTGTATTTCGGAATTGAAGTGTTGCTCCTTTCTCTTTCAGGTTTGATAGACTACAATTTCCATTGTTTCCGTAAAGCCATCCATGAGGTATTTGAGGTTGGAGTAAGTGCTCATCGACCAAGCAGCCACCAAGTGAATATGCAGAACATGAAGACAGTAACTCACAATGGCACACCTAGAGCTGCTGTGTAGCCCAACCAAAGGATGACTGTGCCAATCTTCCTGTGATTCATGTTTGCTGACACAGCAGTAAACTGAAATGAAGCAGAGCATATCAGGACTTGCATTAAGGACTAGTGGTGCCCTCTCTTGATGAGAAGAACATTGTGTACTGAACTTTTGTGGATTAACGCTAAGCAATTCTGTAAGCTGTATCTGTACACTGGGAGGTCTAGCTGTGTCAGTACAATGGTGGCTTTGCAACGTACCAAACCCACAATCATGCCAGAATAATATTTCCATTGGATTAGCCTTTTGATCTGATTTGTACTATTGTACAGATAGAATAAGATAACATCCTTCTCATGGCCTAAATATTTCTACAACTCTTGAATTATTGTTATAAATGCTCCTCTCTCTATTCTAACCCTCCCACAACTTATTTTCTCGCATTGCCCCCTATCTGAAGGCTTTGGTTTGTGGACCCAAGGTGAAAGTTTAAATAATTGGAAGTAGCAGCACATACTACTACAATGTTAATACAACCACAATCACCTGACCTTTTGTGAAAAGACCAATTATAGTTTTGTGACGGGTTTATACAGGGTCACAAGAGGATACTGTCTGCATTGTTTACTGTTCAGAGTGATTCTAGATGTGTGCGTGAGTGCTGGCACTAATTTCATTTCTTCAGCGCATTGCAGATTGCAGTTTCTTCCCTCCCCCCCCATCCCTCATTTCTCTTGAATATCACTTTCACTGCAAATGCCAAAAAATGCACAATATAAATATGGAGAAATTTGGATTTAATTAAAATGAATGGAGGCTTGAGTGAAGTAAAATGGAAATACTGAACCTGCTGTGTGGTTTTGTGTAGTAATTGTCAGCATTCTGCAAATTGTATTGCAGCTGCCCTGATTTTGTGTAGGAAACTTGTCACAAGCTTATTTAATTTTGATCCAGTTCTTTTTATGCGTGGTGCAGAACCTTTGCATACATACCAAGGTGAATTGAGTGTGAAGCTTATCTTTGTTTTATTGAATAATGTTTCATTCAAAATGCTGCAAATAATGACCACATGCATTGATGGTCATTAATGGATTTCTTCATTGATAAGACAAAGCAAATTGAGATATTGTTTTAATAAAAGGAAACCACTCTGGCATGAAAATATGGCCAGTTGGCTAGTCAAGTAATACAGGTGAAAGAGGGAGATATTGCAATTAAGTAATAACCAGCATGTGTTTAATGATACGACTATACAGCTGACTTATACAACAATATTGCATATATTGCAAATCCCCTTGTTATTACTAATTCTGTGTTTCACGCTTCCTAAAAATGCCACTGTATTTATGCATTAACAGTGTGAATAGACTGATACTGACATGCTGCAGGTAATTCTTGAGTGTACTGTGATGATGACTTGCTTCAGTATTCACTTAAACTCTCCATATTCCTCATCTGGTAACGTAAAGCCTTTATATTTATAGCTTTCTTTCACAAAACTGTTTTAAACGGGCTGTCAATAAATCTGTAACTGGCATTATGTGTTGTACTCTTCATAGAATTCTGAATCTTTGTGGTACTATTCTAACATTTTAAGTGAATGAGATGCAAGAATCTGTACAACTAAGTTTATTTCATTTAACAATGGTCCTCAAATGAGTTGGTATACAAGCTGTTGTAAATTTAGGCAGATGCTGGACATAAAATGCTGGAGTAACTCAGTGGGTCAAGCAACATCTCTGGAGAAAAGAAATAGGTGATTTTTCGCGTCGGAACCATTCCTCGGACTTGTTTTAGCAGTCTGAGGAAGGGTTCCAACCCAGATCGTCATCTATTCCTTTTCTCCAGATATCTTACCTGACCTGTTGTGTTACTCCAGCATTTTGTGTATCTTTGGTATAAACAGCATCTGTAGTTCCTTTCTGTAAATTTAGGCACGTGTGTTTGGAATTTCCAGATCTAAAACTGGGTTACATTCCCATGATCAAAACTGCTTACTCCTATATGCTAAATAGAGTCAGTCAGATTGACCAATTTATATTAAAATATTTTACAATTTGAAGCTACACATGAAGCAGAATGGAACAGGTATAATTTTGATTGCTGGTATCTCAATGGTAATCAAATGCGTGAGAAACTTTAAAAGTTTCACTTTGATGACAAGCTAATACTGAAGCAGTTTGGAGAGTGCAGCTTTGTGTGTTTTGGTCTAACCCTTACAGTATACCTAGAAGTGCTAGGTATTTAAGCACTTCAAAAGTCTTCAGGCTTCAAAGTAGTTTCATTTCCATTGAAATTTGATCTTATAATGGTTGGATGGATTACCTGTTGGTATTTTCTTGCAGGAGGGGTAAATTCATTGGGAGGTGCGTTCAACCCTAACTATTGAAGCACACCCAGAGTCTGATGGCTTGTGGACGAGTCCTTGATATTAGTCACTTGCTTTCCTTGCTCAAAGGTGATGAATAAAAACGGGGACCTAGAGATGGAAATTTTTTTAACTGCTTCTGTGTTAATATCCTGTACCAAAATGGAGCCTGCTTGCCAACTATCAGCTTCTTTAAAATACCCTGTTTTAATCCTTCACCAAGCTGATTGTTTATTGCAAAGCTGCTGTTATGGCCGTTGTAATTTTTTTCCAAGGTTCATTATTGTGTAATGAGAGAGATATATACACATGGCCTACTGAATCCTTGTATTGCCTACAAAAAGGGAGTTGAACATTCTGATGTCAGAATGTGTGCTAGAATAAATCTGTAATTTTTCATCACCAGCGTTGCTTTGTTTTCTTTCCCCTTCCCCCAGTGAGGCAGTCTATTGTTCCGAATCTTAAAACTATAAAGTAAAAGTATGCAAACGTGTTTAAAAGCAGAATTCATTTTGGGGAAAGAATACTTCAGAAACAGGTAATTGAGATTGCAGAACAATTCTAAGGCTTTCAGTCCCTTTCCAACATCTGCAGGTAGTTATTTTATTAGTTAAGCACTGAATTGTCTCAATATTTGTCATCTTAAATTAAATACTGTTTTACAGATAATGTTCTTGTGCTTTTTGATAGGGAATATGAATATTCATAAAATCCTAAAAGGGACAGAAATTTTTACTTGATAGTAGTATTGGAATTGGCTCAATCAAATCCACAGACGTCATTAGACCTGGCGACATTGAAGAGCTGTGTGTAATTCATATTGTTGACGACACAAAATAATTGCAGTATGTATGTATTCTCTGTTCTTTGTTACAATGCATTGTTCAACAAGTGACCTATCAAAATCCAAATATTGGGACCAGAGTTAAAAGAACCTAATGTCTGTTCAAAATAAAGTGATACAAGTCACTGATTTTTTTTTTGATTAGTAAGGTAACACGTTCTTCATTGTTTTGATGTCAAGATTTTAATTTGCAGTACTGTTTCATATTTGAATCTTAAGTTGATTTTACCTGTCAAGTTATAACTGGATTAGGAAGTAACAAAAGGAAGATAAGTTATAAAATCTGGCCCTTTTTATCCTGTTCATATCTACCTAAAAAGCTGTAGAGAAGGAATGCAGATGCTGCCTACATGGCAGGCTTAATGTGACACTGGTAGGTATGCATTCATTTAAAAAAAAAAAGACATGTTTGGATGGGAATTACTTTGATGCTTTACTTGTTTGAATGTAAACAATGTCGAAGAGGTTCCAGAGCCAAACCAAAGTGCTGGAGGGAGATGTTGAGTCACATCTGCATCTGGTTGAGACTCTTCATCAGGACTGAACAGGGTCTCGAGCCAAAGCATTGACAATTCCTTTTCCTTCCACAGATGCTACTCAACCCAAAATCTAACCACAAAGTGCAGAATGAATATGCAATATGTTTTGATTTTCCTTATTTCTCCCAGTTCAGTAACCTTTCAAGGGGATTGCTGCAGTGTATGAAAGATACAATATTTCTCCCCCTCTGTACCCTGCCCCCTTCAACCCCAGAATTTGACTGGGTGCACTTGGTCCATGCTCAGCTCTCCTCGATTTATGGCTACTGCTTGCCCACTGGTGCAACTTGCTCAAATCTAGTCCCTTTTGTTCTATTAGTTCTGTTAAAAGATACAGCTTGGAACCTCATATGAAGTAAGGTCTGAGGGCTAAGCTTAGGCATGTCTGGGAGCCCTGGCTACATATTCCGCATTGTCACTAGATAATTTTTATTATGGAATTTGTTACTCTATAAGGAGCGAGATTCACTTGTATTTGTTACAGTGCCCTCCACAATGTTTGGGACAAAGACCCACCATGTTATTTGCCTCTGTACTCCACAATTTAAGATTTATAATAGAAAAAATCACATATGGCTAAAGTGCACCTTGTCAGATTTTATAAAGACCATTTTTGTACATTTTGTTTCACCATGTAGAAATGACAGCAGTGCTTATACATAGTCCCCCCATTTCAGGGCACCATAATGTTTGGGACACATGTCTTCACAGGCATTTGTAATTGCACAGGTGTGTTTATACCTGCATTAAGTAGCAATGTTACAACATTTTGAGATTTTAAAAAATCAAGTCTGCAATTTATCCCATGAGATAAAGCATAAAAAGAAGTTTAATTTGACATCTAATTCACTTTCCTTTCTTCAGTATTAAAAAAAGTTATGGCCATTTTCATACTCGGAAATTAGCATTTTGTTGCTTTTCCATTGACTTAACACAAAAGCTGTGATCGAGGACAGTCAAAAGCCCATAACTTTCTTAAAAATTAAGAGAACTGAAATAAATTTTCAGTTATTATAGATTGTTTCATATTTGTTTCAGACGGCGGTGAATTTGAACCCCATATCGGCAGGGAAAGCACTGCTGATTCGTATGGGGCCATAATCATATTTTTGCCAATGAAATTTTGATTAAAGTCATCCTAAGAAGCAAGTTTGTATGTAAAATAAACGACTTACCTTATGTTTTGTCCCCTACTCGAGATCTGTCCCGTTGACGGCGTTAGAAATCGCTTTTTTATTTTACTCCAGCGATGAAATTGTCCCGCGATTTTAAAAAAAAACTTCAGAGAACGCAAGTCGGAACAATTTTTCAGCATCAGCTAGCAGCCCGAGAAAATATATCTCGGACAGGCAGGAGGAAACGGCATTTTAATCCCTCCCCCTCAAAGGCGCCAAAGTTGCGCGCACGGCCAGTGGCAGAACTGCAGCGCCGCTGAAGGTAAGTATTGTAACATACCTACATTAAGGAGGCATTTAAGAGAGCTCTCAGTACCTAGTCTTTCCATCATCTTTGGAAACTTTTATTGCTGTTTATCAACATGAGTACCAAAGTTGTGCCAATGAAAGTCAAATAAGCCATTATGAGACTGAAACAAGAATAAAGCTGTTAGAGACATCAGCCAAACCTTGGGCTTACCAAAATCAACTATTTGGAACATCATTAGGAAGCAAGAGAGCACTGGTGAGCTTACTAATTGCAAAGGGACTGGCAGGCTAAGGAAGACCTCCAGATGACAGAAGAATTCTCTATAATAAAGAAAAATCCCCAAACACCTGTCCGCAGGTGTGGATTTGTCAATGACCGCTGTCCGCAGAAGACTTCATGAACAGAAATACAGAGGCTACACTGCAAGATGCAAACCACTGGTTAGTTGCAAAAATAGGATGGCCAGGTTACAGTTTGCCAAGCAGTACTTAAAAGAGCAACAACAGTTCTCAAAAAAGGTCTTGTGGACAGATGAGATGAAGATTAACTTGTATCATAGTGATGGCAAGAGCAAAGTATGGAGGAGAGAAGGATCTGCCCAAGATCCAAAGCATACCACCTCATCTGTGAACCATGGTGGTGGGGGCATTATGGCCTGGGCATGTATGACTGCTGAAGGTACTGGCTCACTTATCTTCATTAATGATACAGCTGCTGATGGTAGTAGCATAATGAATTCTGAAGTGTATAGACACATCCTATCTGCTCAAGTTCAAACAAATGCCTCAAAACTCTTTGGCTGGCGGTTCATTCTACAGCAAGACAATGATCCCAAACATACTGCTAAAGCAACCAAGGAGTTTTTCAAAGCTAAAAAATGGTAAATTCTTGAGTGGCCAAGTCAATCATCCTATCTGAACCCAATTGAGCATGCCTTTTAAATGCTGAAGAAAAGAGAAAACTGAAGGGGACTAGCCCCCAAAATAAGCATAAGCTAAAGATGGCTGCAATACAGGCCTGAGAGCATCACCAGAGAAGACACCCAGCAACTGGTGAAGTCCATGAATTGCAGATTTCAAGCAGTCATTGCATGGAAAGGATATGCAACAAAATACTAAACATGACTATATTCATTTGCATGACATTGCTGTGTCCCAAACATTATGGTGCCCTGAAATGGGGGGGGGGGGGGGGGGGGGGGGGGGGGGGGGGGGGGGAGGACTATGTATAAACACTGCTGTAATTTCTACATGGTGAAACCCAAAATGTATAAAAATGGCCTTTATTAAAATCTGACAATGTGAACTTTAAACACATGTGATTTTTTTCTATTACAAATCTCAAATTGTGGAGAACAGAGGCAAATAAATAAATAATGGGTCTTTGTCCAAAATTATGGAGGGCACTGTATGCTAACCGCTCTCCTCTGCATGAGTGGATGGAGCCTGCAATGTTGTAGTGAAACATGCCATCATCTCCCCCCCCCCCCCCCCCATCTTGGTTCATTATAAAACCTTGAGGATATTTCCCTTTTTATTAACTACCTCTCTCATTCATGTTTCAATTCAACATGTAGTTGTTCTCCCAGTTCTGCAGAAAATTCTACGCACCATGTTTGGTGCATTGTAGAAATCAGGAACTGAACTGGTTTACAACAAAAACAAAGTGTTTGTGTAACTCTGGAGAACATGGATTGGTGATGTCCTATGTTTATGATATGTTCTACAGAGATGCTGCCTGACCTGCTGAATTGCTTCAGCACTTTATCTTTTTACACTCGCTAAATTTCCTGATTCATTTTCAGTCACTCCCTGTATTCCTCTCATCTGACTCAATGCCTGGTACCCCTTGCACCTACACTCGTATTGGGTAATTACAATAAAATAATAGTGTTTGTTTCAGTTTATGGTTTGTCTATCACCCTCGGCAAGAAATGTGCCTAACTTGTCTAACCTGATAACTGCAAATCTCGTGGCGTTGAATAGCTTGTTGCTCTAAGCAGTCAAATAAAATGAAAGTGCCTGGGAACTGGTGCATGTGACATTGACTTGTTACTTAAATTTTTCTTTGACATTTGCCACCTGGAGGATTTATGGGTACACAATTTAACGTTTGCAATTTTTTGATCAAAATACCATTATTAAATCTCTTATCTTTTGAAATTGGATTGTCAAATCTTGCAAATTATCTGAATTATGCTTAAAAACAAAATTACTTGCAATAATGTCTTTGTTTTTGGTCCTGCACCAGCAGAGGGGGCAGGATGTACACAACAATATAAATGACTGTTGCTGTGTTTAGAACATGGAGCTGTGGATGCTTTTCAATCGGAGAAATATTTGAGTCTAACTTCGTCTTAAGCTTTCTTTATTGCTGGCATCCAGCAAAATGTCTGGTCTTGTGTCCAGTATGATCAACTTCTCTGGAGCTGCTAATAACTTTTCAGAAACTTACTGAGCTAAAGAATTGACAAAAGGTCCAGACCCGAAACATGAGCTATCCATGTTCTCTAAGGATCCTGCCTGACCTGCTGAGTTATTCCAGCACCTTTTTTTTTAGTTAAAGTCTCCAATAGTTTTCTCTTGTTGTCCATCTCCTGTGTGTGTTTTTTTTTGGGCATCTTTGATGTAAAACCATTTTAACTACAAATGGAAAACAATTCTGATATAATCTAATTGGAAAAGAGTTTTAATAGAAAGAAAATTAATATTTCACCTATAGTTGTACAATCAAATACATGGGTGAGCAACAAGAGTTACGGGTAAAACTTTAGTCAAACATTTTTAGTTTCCCATGCCTGCTTCCTCCACCCACCTGTTGTCTGCATCTGCAACTGTACTTTCAAATCAACTATATACTGGAACCTTTTAGGTTCAAACCATGAAATTGGATAGACCCACTCTTAATATAAATTACCCTTTTCAGATTCAGATTCCTTTATTGTCATTCAGACCTTTCGGTCTGAACGAAATTTGTTACCTTGCAGTCATAACATGTAATAAATTAAAACAAAACACACAATAAACACATAATTTAACATCCACCACAGTGAGTTCACCAAACACCTCCTCACTGTGGTGGAAGGCAAAAGTCTTAAGGTCTTTGTCATTTTCCCCTACTTGTTCCCCCTCTGTACTGAGGCAATCCAGGCCTTCGATGTCATCGTCCACCAGGCCCGCGGCCGAGCCTCCGAAGCCAGGCCGCCGCCTCCGCCGGAACGCCGGAACACCACCACAGCCCCCAGCCAGGATCGACCACGGGAACGCTGGAGCCGCCGGAGCTCTGAAGCCGGGCCGCCGCTGGAGCACCTGCTGGAGAGCCGCTGGAGAGCCGCCGGAGCGCCGAAGCCGGGCCGCCGCTGGAGCACCCGCTGGAGAGCCGCTGGAGAGCCGCCGGAGCCGCCGGAGCGCCGAAGCCGGGCCGCTGCTGGAACACCCGCTGGAGAGCCGACGGAGCGCCGAAGCCGGGCCGCCGCTGGAACACCCGCTGGAGAGCCGCCGGAGCGCCGAAGCCGGGCCGCTGCTGGAACACCCGCTGGAGAGCCGCCGGAGCGCCAATGCCGGGCCGCTGCTGGAACACCCGCTGGAGCAACTGCTGGAGCGCCGAAGCCCCGAAGCCCCGAAGCCGGGCCGCCGCCGCCGCCGCTGGAACACTGGAGCTCTGAACGCTCACCACAGCTCCGAGGCCACCAGCTCCGCCATTAGGCCTCAGCACAGACGGAGACGGTGACGGGGGACACGACAAGAAAAGGTCGCATCCCCCCGAAGGGAGAGACTAAAACCTTGTTTCTTCCCCCCCCCCCCCCCCCCCCCCCCCCCCCCCCCCCCCCACCCCACACAAACACAGCCTAATAAACCAAAATTCTAACTAAAAACAGACACAAAAGGACGAAAAAAAAGAAAAAAACAGACGGACTGCAGGTGAGCCGCAGCTGCCACGCAGCGCCGCCACTTCCGGAAAACTTGGGGGTGGGGAGGGAGAAAAATAAACAAAACTTTGGAAAGGTTAATGTTTTTGGATATTGATGCACTTTTCTATTGATGCCGTATTTAAGCTGGTAATTATAATGAATAGGCACGAGGTACAGCAGATGCTGGAATCCTGAGCAAAATGAAGAGTAACTCGGTGGGTCAACCAGCTTCTGCAAGGTATGGATAGGTGATGTTTCGAGTCAAGACCTTGCTTCAGACTGACTGGCAAGTTGATATGGGGTAAGTTTATAGTCAACTTGCCAACTTTTTGTTGCACTCTGTCTAGGATTGAAAGTTGTCGGTATCAGTTACATAGATTATCTGGAAAGGTCGGCCCAATGGTTATACCACTGGAATTAAAGGATGTGAGTTCAAATTACCTCATTCATATTTGAGTGATTTGAACAATCCTTACAGAATTGTGAAAATGGTGTGGCGGGTTCCTGTAAACATTTCACGATCTTAAGCTCATTTCTTTGAGAAGGTGGATGTGCCATTGTCTTTAGAGCCTGCTGTATTCTATAGCCACCAATTTCAAAATGAACTGGATGAAACTGAACCTGACTTACTGTAGTATCACAGTTGACCGCATGATGAGCTTCAGATTGTAAATAATGTTGTGGCTGATAGCGCCTGTTTCCTCATCAGCAGCACCTGACTCAGTCATTGCATTGGTGCATCTACTGCTGAAAACTTCATTCTTTCCTCCACACATTGCCTAAAGCCTACTATGGTGCATATTTGGTTGACCCCCTCTTACCTTATTTCACCTTGTTTAACTTGAGATCACTTTATAAAACGGTCTGCTTGTATGCTAACTTGTATCAAGTCCTGTTTGCGATCACTTCCCTGTTTGTTCACTGGTGAGTAGTGCATCAGTTATAAAATTCACGGCCTCTGCCATGCTTATCTTCAGCCAGCGAGTTTTCTTTGTCTCTTGTTCATTCCTAAAAATATTATTTTCACCATTAGCAACCATGCCTACAGCTGCCTAAGTTTTGGAATTGCCTTCCCAAACCCATCTGCCTCTCCCCCTTTAAAGTTGCTCTAAAAATATATCACTTTGACTGAATCGTTGTGTGACTTGATGCCACGTAAAGACTCAAAGTGATAGATTTTTTTTACTTGGCTGTGAAGCATCATGAGAAATTCTCCTTTATTTAAAAGTTCTCTCAATTTTTTTTGGTTGAATAAATTAATTAGAACATTTATGGGCTGGAATTGTGTTGGGCTTTGAAAGAATTTAGTTATGATGAGTTTCAAAATACTTTATTTTAGTGTGGGAAATTTGCTTTCCAACATATCGTGCCTTCAGCACATGCATCCTCACTAGTCAATTCTAATTCCACTGCCATTACAAATTGAATATTTTTTTGCAATCGGAATGCAAAATCTTCATGATACCAGTGGCTTTGGCAAAGAGAAGAACTGCTGTACTTTCTGGGGAATGTCACTTTTTTTGCTTTTAATCTATCAGTCTATCTTTTTTCTTAAATCAATATCAACTTATTCTGGACCCATCCAAAGCACGTTGAAATATTTTTCTACTGTGCAAAAAAAGCCCAAGGTGCAAACTCAACTTATTCACTTCTTCAGACTAGCTAATAAATAAATAAGTTAATTATACAGCTGTGAATTATTCCGTTAGATATTCAGCTCTGATAGTAGGTCATCGACCTGAAACATTGGATTTTTCTCTCTCCATGGATGCTGTCTGACTTGCCCATGTTCTTAATTTTTTTTTTAATTTTTAGAATTTCTCAATCAACAGTATTTGAATTTTTGTATTATTGTGACAGAGGTACATGAGCATCACAGTGGTAGAGCTGCTGTCTTATAGCGGCAGAGACCCAGATTTGACCTTGGGTTGCTGTCCGTGTGGAGTTTGCATGTTCTCCCGATGACCTGTGGGTTTCCTCCGGGTGCTCCGGTTTCCTCCCACATCCCAAAGCCATGCGGGTTTGTAGGTTAACTGGCCTGTAAATTGCCTCAAGTGTGTAGGGACTGGACGAGAAAGTGGGATAACATCGAACCAGTGCGAACGGGTGATCGTTGATCGGTGTGGACTCGGTGGGCCAAAGGGCCTGTTTCCATGCTGTATCTCTAAACTGAAAAATATTGTTTTAATTTGAAACATTTCATAATTGACAGAACCCAAAATATTCTGATCATGGGTGAATGAAGATTAGAGGGAAAACAATAGGTACAATCAGATATGCACATAATGAGGGCAAAGCTTGTTACCAAACAGTCCACAGGAGTGTGTAGGAAGGAACTGCAGGTGGTTGTATACGACGAAGATAGACACAAAATGTTGGAGTTTCTCAGTGGGATAAGCAGCATTATGGATATGGGTGATGTTTCAGGTCGAGACCTTTCTTCAAACTGAGGGAGTCTCGAGATTAGCAGCGAGAGAGGGTGTTGCAGAACTCTTGTTTAACTAAATTTGCACTCTTTCATCTGCAGGCTGCTCAATTTGTAGAAACCTTGGGTACACAAAAAGCTGGAGAAACTCAGCGGGTGCAGCAGCATCTAAGGAGCGAAGGAGATAGGCGACGTTTCGGGTCGAGACCCTTCTTCAGACTGGTCAGGGATCAGGGAAACGAGAGATATAGACGGTGATGTGGAGAGATAAGGAACAATGAGTGAAAGATATGCAAAAAAGTATTGATGATAAAGGGAACAAGCCATTGTAAGCTGTTTGTGGTGTGAAAATGAGAAGCTGGTGCGACTGGGGTGGGGGAGGGAGATAGAGATAGAGGGAATGCCAGGGCCCGAGGGCTGAGGGAGAGGTGGGAAGGGGAGGAGACAGCAAGGGTTAACAGAATTGAGAAAATTCAATGTTCAAGCCCAAAGGATGCAGACTCCCCAAACGGAATATGAGGTGCTGTTCCTCCAGCTTGCGGTGTTGCTCACTCTGGCCGTGGAGGAGGCCCAGGACCGAGAGGTCGGATGCGGAATGGGAGGGGGAGTTGAAGTGCTGAGCCACCGGGAGGTCGGGTTGGTTATTGCGGACCGAGCGGAGGTGTTCGGCGAAGCGATCGCCAAGCCTCCGCTTGGTCTCACCGATATAGATCATCTGGCATCTGGAGCAGCGGATGCAGTAGATGAGGTTGGAGGAGGTGCAGGTGAACCTCTGTCGGACCTGGAAGGACTGCTTGGGTCCCTGAAAGGAGTGGAGGGGGGAGGTGAAGGGACAAGTGTTGCATTTCTTGCGGTTGCAAGGGAAAGTGCCCGGGGAAGGGGTAGAGCGGGAGGGGAGGGAAGAATTGACAAAGGAGTTGCGGAGGGAGCGGTCTTTGCGGAAGGCAGACAAGGGGGGATATAGGAAGATGTGGCGGGTGGAGGGGTCACGTTGGAGGTGGCGAAACTGGCGGAGGACTATATGTTGTATTTGCCGGGTGAAAGGTGAGGACCAGGGGGACTCTGCCCTGTTTGCGAGTGGGAGAATGGGGAGCGAGGGCAGTGTTGCGGGGTATGGAGGAGACCCTGGTGCGAGCCTCATCAATAGTGGGGGAGGGGAATCCCCGTTCTCTGAAGAATGAGGCCATTTGTGATGACCTGGTGTGGAACACCTCATCCTGGGAGCAGATGCGGCGTAGACGGAGGAATTGGGCATAGGGGATGGAGTCCTTACAGGAAGCAGGGTGGGAGGAAGAGTAGTCCAGGTAGCTGTGGGAGTCAGTTGGTTTGTAGTGGATGTCGGTCAGGAGCGTATCACCTGCAATAGAAATGGTGAGGTCAAGGAATGGTAGGGAAATGTCGGAAATGGTCCAAGTGTATTTGAGTGCCGGATGGAAGTTGGTGGTGAAATGAATGAAGTCAGTCAGTTGTGTGTGGGTGCAGGAGGTGACACCAAAGCAGTCGTCGATGTAACGGAGGTAGAGGTCGGGGATGGGGCCCTGGTACCCCGAGAACAAGGATTGTTCGACGTACCCAACAAAGAGGCAAGCGTAGCTGGGGCCCATGCGTGTGCCCATAGCTACGCCTTGTGTTTGGAGGAAATGGGAGGAATCAAAAGAGAAGTTATTGAGGGTGAGGACCAACTCTGCTAGGTGGAGGAGGGTGTCAGTAGACGGGTATGGGTTGCTCCTCTGGTCGAGGAAGAACCGGAGGGCTTTGAGACCGTCCTGGTGGGGGATGGAGGTGTAGAGTGACTGGATGTCCATGGTAAAGATGAGAGGATGGGGGCCTGGAGAATGGAATGCACGGAGCCGACGGAGAGTGTCTGAGGTGTCTTGAACATAGGTGGGGAGGGATTTAACAAAGGGGGATAGGATGGCGAACCTTGCTTTGGTTTCATTTATGGGAATTGTCAGCAGGTGGCAGGCTTGATCAGCAGATCCTTGTAAATGACCAGCTTATAATTGTAAGGTGTTGGTAAAAGATTGATTGATGTAGTTTAAGTTAACTCTTATTTGATATGCCTGAATAACTATTGTAGTCCTCTTGAAGAGATTTATATAAAATGTGTTGCATTTTTGCTGCAAAGTGAAATTGAGGTCTCAAAATCCTGAACTAAATATTTACTTGAAATAATTTTGCTGAAATATGTTCATAACTATATTGATGTTAATTGCTCTCAACAGTTTAATAAAAACAACCATTAATGAAAATGATCAAATAAGTAAAATTATTAAAATATCATTGAAATTCTTTAAGTTTTTTACAGCAGAGTATAGGTGAAATCTCAGGCATTTCAACATATAAAAAATAGTGGCCCTTAAGTCACAAAGAAAATGTAATTAGTAAAGAAAGCAACATGAAGAATGTTGATTAATGAAATAATGTTTTCATAATTTGCACCCAGCGTGATTTTCTGCTGAAATCTAAACATCTCCTGACTGACATTGACGTTCTACTCAGCCTATTACTGCAGTACTTCATAAAGATTAAAAAACAATTTATGCCAAAAAAATATTAGGCAGTCCCTCAGGTCTCATTAAACTGGTGACATGACATTAGAAGGCAGCATCCGTAAGTGATGTTCAAGCAGCTCTTTTGCAGCTGATCTGCAGGAAGCCACTTTGACTGGGCACACCTTGGGTTTGTTGGGGCTGTTTTCTATCGTTGATGCTAATTTGTTTTAATTGCTTTGAAATGATGTGGGCAGTCTGAGACCATCGTGCAAAGCAATTCTGAAAAGGTCAAGTTCATTTGCTGATCCATTAAACATTTTATTTCTTTATGCTTTGCATTTAAATGCCGAGCAGCGGCATTTCTTGACAGAATAAGAGTGTGTCATCTTGAGCAGTTGGCATATGAAAAGCCAGTGTGAGAAATGATACTTCAAATTTGTCAAGGAATGCAGTTCCTGGGCATATAAATAAATGGTTTCCAAATCAATAGTGGTTTAATATTTACAAAATGGTTTGAGAACACTTGAAATGGGCAAAAGCATAGAGGGGTCAGCCAGTGTGTGCAGTGGAGAACAAACAGTTTATGATCTGCATTGGCATCCTTAAACTGAATGAGAGGTAGAAGCATATTAACAGGATCAGAAAAGAAGGCTGTGGTAAGTGAAGAAATAGGCTGGTGGATGACAGATTAGAAAGTGATTCTCAATCAAAAATTATAATATTATAGAACTGAAGTGGGAATAGGTGGTTAAATGTTTAAAAATGTGAGGTTTAGAACAAGGCAAATTCGGAATCAAGTTTGGAACTTTAACCAAGTGCAGTAGGCTTATCATTCGCAAAAGAACAGTTTACAAAGAGTCTCGAGAACTTCCCTTGTCTTGGTTATCTCAGGATAGTCCCTTCATCAGTGTAGTCAACACAATGTCGAGCAATCACATCTTCCATTGACATTTCTTTCTCTTGTTGAAGCTTCCTGTATCTACGAATAACTGAACTATAGGAGCACATCAGATGGTATTGCTCTCCAAGTTACTGGCTCTTATGTATAAGTTTCAGCATCTCTAATTGGAGGCAAGTATAATCTTGTCCCAGGTTATAATCCAGCAGGTTGCTGCCAGAGGTATGAACATAAGCAGAACCTAACCAGCCACACACTGGAGAGGTAGGTGAGTGAGTCATTCTTTAACTGTCAACTCTTTCCACCACTCACAGTGGGCAAGAAAGGATGATGAATACCGTCAATTTAAGAAATGTGGCACTAGCAGAGCAAAGCATCTGCTTGCTGCTTCATCCACCTTCCACTACGGGAGCATTGAGGCTGCCGCATGCACCATCTTTTGTGTACATCTGAGCATCTTCCAAAGTTGCATCCTCTACCATTTAAGGGAACAAATGTTCAGCTGTCAGGTGGAAACCATTTCCAAGTGTCTTGCTGCACCAATTTGCAAACATATCGCCTGTTTCATTGCTGGGTCAAAGTCTTGGAGCTCTCTGGCCAACATTATTGTAGAGTGCTTCATGGTAAGGAGAGCAGCATTTTTTTGCAGTTGGTTTACGGAGAGTCACAGATGGGCACTGACTGATAATCTTCACAAAAATACACACATCCTGTGAATGACTATCTACTTAGAAAATGTCTTCTCACTCATCATCCAATCAGGCCCTGCTCTGATTTGTCTATGTTTGAGAGCATGATAATCATTTCAAAGGATCCACACTCAATAATGGGCCCTTGTGTAAAGTACTGAGGAGTAATCGGTGCTTGTGAAACTATATCCTAGTTCTTATTAAAATCTTGAGGAGAGGCAAGATAAGAAAATAGCTAAAGAAACATGTTAGAAACGTGGGACCTTTATTCCAAACAAATCAGATTTGTCATTCATTGTAATTAGCCCACTTATGAAATATTTGCAAGAGCAGTTCTATAAATTACTTCAAATAATTTGGCAATGAAGAGCTAGGAATAGCAGTAACTTCATTTGAAGGAGGTGGGAGCCACCTTGCACACCTTTTCAATTGAGCTTCTGCACCTCTGATGTGTTCTTTGCTTTCCCAAAGAACTTCTATGTGAACAACGATTAAAATATCGATATGTTGCAGGTAAGAATATTTTACAAAGCATCAATTTCAATATTCCATTAAGTAAACAAATTGAGAATATCAGAAAAAAAACGATACCTATCATCTACGCATTTAAGTAAAAGTAATCTTCTAAAATATGCTTGTGTCTTCCGTTAATTATGTTCCATAGACCAAGCATTAAAGCAGGTCAATGGGCAGCTACTGTGGACATATGTCACATTTTGGACATATGTTGCAGTTGTCTCTCCATACAACCATATTCACAGCCTACGTTACTCTTTCCATATTTGGATTCAATGAATAATCACTTGGGATTATCATATAATTTGGCAAATGTCATTTATTCTCTTTTTAAAGCAAATATGCCGAGATGTAGCGCATATATCATGTATGCCATCTAGATGTTTTATTAGGGAGCACAGACACACACTGAGTAATAATGCCGAATGTTTATTTTATTAACAAAAAAAAGCACTTGGAATTCAGTGAAACGGAAAGTGTAATGAAATTGCGTCTAATTCCAGATGTCAGCATTGCTACCTATTTCTTGTGAAGAACAATGGGTCTTAAAACAATAAGTTTAAGCTTGACCTCTTGCAAAGCTAATTCAAAAAGCTAAATAAATAATGGACGTTTATAATAATATGGCAATAATTTTGTTCCCATGTTCAATTTTAGTTTTAATTATTCGAGTAAAAGAAACTTAGTTGAAATGTTGTATGGGAATAAGAGCTGCAGATAGTGACTTTGGTTTAACATTCAGAAAGTATATTGTTTGCTGTCTGCTGAATAGAATTGTTAGTCTAGAGTGGCCGACCTACCTATTTCCAGTGGGTGAGAAACAGGCGGCAATGGTTGGAACAGGACCAATTTGTTTTAATTACCCATTCATGGAACAGAGCTGTAGAGGGAAAGGTCACCAACTAGTAATAGCCTTTGGAAAACCAGCTTCTGAGCCTCTGTATGTTGAGGATACACCAAGAGTTGGTATTGAGTTCCAGGATTTTGACCCAACACCAATTGAGGAATGACAATATATCCAAATCAGGATTCTGTGTTACTTTAAGGATAAGTCTCAGGTCTGCCTATGTGCCTGCACCTTTTCTATCTTCTAGATGGTGAAATCATGTGGGCTGCTTTGTCCCGGTTGTTGCTGAGCCGCTCGCAATGCTGCAACTATATTAGGGTCCGGCCAAATGTACAGCACTTGGAAAAACAAAAGATGCCAGAATCTGGAGCAAAATGCAAGCTGCCGGAGGAACTCAACCGACCAGGTAGCATCAATGGAGGGAAAGGAAGGGTAGAGATGCAACAGAGGCTGGGTGGCCATAAATGGGGACCGCAATGGTATGCACTCTATAGAATCACTGCCGGGCAGGTGGGGCAAGTGTAGCTGGGACATGTTGGCTGTTGTGGGCAAGTTGGGCCAAAGGGCCTGTTTCTACAATGCAGCGCTCTGTCAGACTCTGTCTGATGAGAAAGGAATGCAAAGCGTTGGACCAAATAAGGGAGGGATATGAATTTATAAGAAAATCATCATTCGCTTGGGCAGTCTACAACATGATGGTATGAATGATGAATTCTCCAATTTTGGAACCTACTTTCCCTCTGCCCCTTTCTTTCTTCTTCTGATCTACCCAGGCCCCCTCATACACACTCTTAGCTCTAATCCCCCACCACGGACCAGCCCTTATCACCCCATTTCTTTCCCTTTCCTTGCCTACACCTTTTGCCCATAACAAAAGATTCTTCCCACTAGGTCCCCCATCCCCTCCTTTCACCGTTTCTATCTACTTACCATACCTCCTTTATTAGGTTTCACACTACATCTTCCTTTCTTATTAGATTCCATATCGGCAGCCCTATACAATCTCCATTTATCACCTCCCCTCTCATGTCACATCTCCACCATTCCCTCAGCCACCTGACTCTTCTATTAAACAACCTCTCCTCTCCAGGATCCACCTATTGTCCCCTTTTGCAGCAACCTTCACCTTCTGCTCCTTGCACTGCCTCTCCTCCCTCTACTCTTTCAGTCCAGATGAAGGGTCTTGACCTGAAACGTTGACTGTCCATTTCTCTCCGCAGGCGCTGTCTGATCCACTGAGTTCTTCCGGCAGCTTATTTATCGACAGCATTTGATCATACGCACCAGACTTATGTGTCTTGTAGAGGGCATAAATTATTTGCCAATTAAGAAGGTGAATCGCTCATCGCAATATAACTAGACTCTGGCTTCCTTACAGAACAGTATTCATTGAAGATATTGTAGATCTGGAATATTGCCAGGAGACAGTTGCTTGTTAACAGATTGTGGAGTGAATTGGATAGATTGAAGACTGGCTTCAGTGATGGTGGAGGGAGCAGATGTGTATCATTGACCTCACCTTTCTGGCTGAAGGCAGTTGTAAATAGTTGAGCATTGTCTGTGTACTCATGTGTTGTGCATTCAGCCTACATTCCCAAAACCCTTCCATCCTGCAAATTGTTTAATTGTCCATCGCCATTCTTGTCTGGAAGTTATAATTCTGCACGTCTGTGATAGGCAGCATTTGAGATTAGAACTACTCAGGAATGACACATTAGCATGCATGTGATGCAGCTTCACTGGGATGATCCTCATTTTTAGATATACCTCTGCTATTGCTAGCATGCTGTTCAGCATTCCTCTTTGAACCAAGTTTTGCCCTCGGATCTGCAGGTAATTTCCGAGCAAGGTACATGAAGTTGTAGATTGAAGGATGAAGATAGACACAAAATGTAGGAGTAACTCAGCGGGTCAGGCAGCATCTCTGGAGGAAAAAGAATAGGTGACGTTTCAGATCGGAACCCTTCTTGAGACTGAAAGTAGAGGTGGGGGGAGAAAAGACCAGAACAAATCAGGGCAGGCAAAAGATGACCTCGGGACTATCTGGACTACAGTCCTGCTGCTGCTGTCCTACAGTCCGCAGGGGATTAACACATAAAAGGAGCTGCTGTAGATATAACCAACAGTTTAGTGCTTCTTGGCTTTCATATTACCAGCAACCTAACCTGGTTCCTTTACATTGGTGGCGATCAAGATCTTCTTCGGCATCTGAAATAATTCAGCATGTCCAAGAGATTCTTGGAAAAAAAGATGCTTCATAAGAAGAATTTTGATGCAATGCATCTCAGCCAGGTATGGCAACTGTTCTGCTCTTGACTGCCTGAACCTGCAGAGAATGATGAACACAGCAAACTCCATGACAGGCTTGTCACTTCCTCCATCCAGTCCATCTTCAGGAAGGCTGGAAGTATCGTCAAGGGTGCCTGCCACTCTGGCTATTCCCATTTTGCTCTTCTACCTTCTGGGAGAAAATTCAGGAGCTAGGAAGCCCAGGCATCCAGACTTAAGAACAGTTTCTTCCCCATGTTTATTGGACGGACTCTTGACTTTTTTTTGCAACGATAAGCGCCAGAACGGCATATTGGCATCACTACAAAATTTAACATTATTTTGTTTTCTGGCTACGTGGCAAATATCTTTGTTAATCGTGCATACCAGGATCTTTGGCTGCATGGAGAACTTAACTCTACTTCATTCTGATTTTCTGCAATGTAGTTTTTGTTTGCATTACTTCAGATTACACTCAAATCTTTGCACTCTCCTGCTGTTTTGCATTTGCCATCATTTATATCATGGTACTTATTATATTTATTGTTTACTCTGAGTTTCATGCAAACTATACATTTTATTGCACCCTGGTGTTTATACAACAGACTAATCTGAATTAGAATCTGTTACAGGAATCTGTGATGTCTGACAAAGCCTGTTCTTTTACTAATCTATAGGACAAGATATGAAGATGGGTTTCAACCAGTAACGAAACCTATTCTTTTTTCTGCTGAGCCACTGTTACTTCAACATTTTGTGTCTATTGCAAAACAATCTATCCTAGTTTCGCCTGATATCCCAGATGTCGAGGAGGATATTTCAGGATTGGCGAAGTTCAGTACGTCTTCTGTTAGATACATAGATACAGAGACAATAGGTGCAGGAGGAGGCCATTTGTCCCTTCGAGCCAGCACTGCCATTCAATGTGATCATGGCTGAACATCCACAATCAGTACCCCGTTCCTGCCATCTCCCCATACCCCTTGATTCGGCCAGCCTAAGATTCCATCTAACTCTTTTGAATGCATCCAGTGAATTGGCCTCCACTACTTTCTGAGTCAGAATTCCACAAATACACAACTCTCTGTGTGAAAAGGTATTTCCTCATCTCAGTTCTAAATGGCCTACCCCTTATTCTTAAACTGTGTCCCCTGGTTCTGGACTCGCCCAACATCGGGATCATGTTTCCTGCATCTAGCGTATCCAATCCCTTAATAATTTTATATGTTTCTATAAGATTCCCTCTCACCTTCTAAATTCCAGTGAATACAAGTCCAGTCGCTCCATTCTTTCTTCATACGCCATCCCGGGAAATAATCTTGTGAACTTGCGCTGCACTCCCTCAATAGCTATTTTTCATCTATTGGGCACAAATGAAACTCTTTCCATGATTTGCTTAACTCTGGTGGGACTTGAAGATATGAAAACAGGAAAGTCATCCAAGTGGGTGAGGTACATTATCTGAAATATAGATTATTTTGTAATCTAAAGTTCTTGGGCAGTTGAACTGGAAATAATACATTCACGCAAATGTACGGATCCAAGTGATTTAAGGTAAATTAACCCCCTGCGTCACTTTTCTTCTTTGTGATTGCTCTGATGCCGTATCATGTACATTGTGTAAAATCAGAAAATCTAAATGCCTCCCGCCTCTAGAGTTGCAATTGCACAAGACAGATGATTGCAGTTACTAAACTGTTGAGTTTGACTAGATTGAGGAGAAATCCAACTGTGGAGACAACGGGACACTCAGGATTTGCACTACACCAAACATATTTGACGCATCCCAAGGCATAGTGTCAGTCGTTTGTGGGACTGATCCCAGAAGCCTATAAATGGTGTGAAAATATAACATTTTCTGGCAAGTTAACCCTCAGCCTTGACTCGATTTGGGACAAATTAGCAGCCAGCTCCAGTCATTATTCATTATGTCATTATGTGTTAGGCACTTAACTCCTGTGCTACATAATTTAAATCTAATAAAAAATCCATGACAGTATTCTTAGCCACTTCATTAGGTCACTAATTTCTTGTAAAGAATTGTACATTAATCCTTTTCACAGCTTCTTAAAAAATGGCATATTGTTATTTTATGCTATTATAGCTCAGCTCACGTGCTGGCATCCATTGCTTGCTCAAGAGAATCATTTTATTTAGCTTTGAGCACAATCTCCTTGGATTGAAACAGAGTATGGACTCATTTTTTAGCCCAGTTGTTACCAATAATGTAGTGTTCACTAAAATAGTTATATCTGCTAGGTTTTTTTTATTAGAATTTAATTAACATTCTACTTTGACTGTCATTGTACCTGGTGTAATGATGCATTTATTAGAAGCATTTGTGGTGCTGGCATACATGCTAATGGGATGCATTGGCTCTGAAAGGGAAGTCTAAAACAGCCTAACTTACTAACCCACTGAGTTCAGACACTAAAAAATGTTCAAAAGCCTTTGATGGTTGCCCGTGACCTACTTGGTCTCGGAGCCTACTCGCAGAGAAGATAGAACAGTATAACACAGGCCCTTTGGTTCATCAAATCCATGCCAAACATGGTGCTTCACTTTGCAGGATGCCTCAGTTGCTAGGTTAGACTTGGGGAAGAACTATCTCTCTCTTCCTCTGAATATTAGTATATTAGGGTAGCGCAGCGGTAGAGGTGCTGTTTTATATTGCCGAAGACGCGAATCCGATGCTGACCTTGGGTGTTGTCTGTGTGGAGTTTGCATGTTCTTACTGTGTCCACAGGGATTTCCACCGAGTGCTCAGTTTCCACCCCACATTACAAAGATTTGCAGGTTAATTGGCTTCTTTAAATTGCCAGTGTGTAGGATATGAAAGTGGGAAAGCATAGAGTTAATGTATGGGTGAGTGATGGTCGGCGTGAACTCAGTGGGCTGAAGGGCCTGTTTCTATGCTGTATTTCTAAACTAAGATACTTGGACAGGTGACCGAAAGCTAGATCAAGGTAAAAGGTCTCAAAACAGAACAGTGGAGGAGTGAGAGAATCAGGAAGGAAATTCTAGAGCTGAGGTTCCCATTAAACTATGTTAAATGTTATTAATCCAACAATTCATTGTGTTGCAAAGTTGCATTGTGCGTTTACTAACATCTGCTCTGTTTGCAGTGTCTCTGCCTATAATTGAAAAGTCTGGGAAGTATTGAACTAATTGGGCCAGAACTTGCTGGCAGTGGCTTCACACTCAACACGGACCCATGAGGTAGGTACACCTTTACCTTTTACAAAACTGCCAAAGCCTGTCATCTCGTGCACTCAACGTGACCTGATCCATAGTGGCAAAGCCCTAAATAATGATAAAGATTGCTCAACATCGTGTTGCCACATGGGGGATTTAACATTCCCCATTTGTCAAATTGTCACAAGACTTTAAATGTCTGTGAATGTCATTGGAAAATATTTGAAAACTATTTTAAATTAATCATTTCATTAAAAAAATAAAATTCAAATTACACATATTTTAAATATTCGAATATTTAAAACACTTTAAATGGCAGAAACCACACAAAACAATTAGATGTAAAATAGAGTAGCTTGCAAAAGTATTCATACCCTTTGAACTTTTCCACATTTTGTCACATTACAACCACAAACGTAAATGTATTTTATTGGGATTTTATGTGATAGACCAACACAAAGTGGCGCATAATTGTGAAGTGGAAGGAAAATGATACATGGTTTTCAAATTTTATTACAAATAAAAAACTGAACAGTGTGGCGTGCAAAAGTATTCAGCCCCCCTGAGTCAATACTTTGTAGAACCACCTTTCGCTGCAATTACAGTTGCAAGTCTTTTGGGGTATGTTTCTACCAGCTTTGCACATCTAGCAACTGAAATTTATGCCCATTCTTCTTTGCAAAATAGCTCAAGCTCAGTCGGATTGGATGGAGCGCGTCTGTGAACAGCAATTTTCAAGTCTTGCCAGAGATTCTCAATTGGATTTAGGTCTGGACTTTGACTGGGCCATTCTAACACATGAATATGCTTTGATCTAAACTATTCCATTGTAGTTCTGGTTGTATGTTTAGGGTCGTTGTCCTGCTGGAAGGTGAACCTCTGCCCCAGCCTCAAGTCTTTTGCAGACTCTAACAGGTTTTCTTCCAAGATTGCCCTGTATTTGGCTCCATCCATCTTCCCATCAACTCTGATCAGCTTCCCTGTCCCTGCTGAAGAAAAGCATCCCCACAGCATGATGCTGCCACCACCATGTTTCACAGTGGGGATGGTGTGTTCAGGGTGATGTGCATTGTCAGTTTTCCGCCACACATAGCGTTTTGCATTTAGGCCAAAAACTTCAATTTTGGTCTCATCAGACCAGAGCACCCTGTTTGCTGTGTCCCCCACATGGCTTGTGGCAAACTGCAAATGGGATTTCTTATGGCTTTGTTTCAACAATGGCTTTCTTCTTGCCACTCTTCCATAAAAGCCTGATTTGTGGAGTGTATGACTAATAGTTGTCCTGTGGACAGATTCTCCCACCTGAGCTGTGGATCTCTGCAGCTCCTCCAGAGTTACCATCGGCCTCTTGGCTGCTTCTCTGATCAATGCTCTCCTTGCCCGGCCTGTCAGTTTAGATGGACGGCCATGTCTTGGTAGGTTTGCAGTTGTGCCATACTCTTTCCATTTTCGGATAATGGATTGAACAGTGCTCCGTGAGAAGTTCAAAGCTTGGGATATTTTTTTTATAATCTAACCCTGCTTTAAACTTCTCCACAGCTTTATCCCTGACCTATCTGGTGTGTTCCTTGGGCTTCATGATGCCCAAGGAACATTGTTTGTTCACTAATGTTCTCTAACAAACCTCTAAGACCGTCACAGAACAGCTGTATTTATACTGAGATTAGATTACACATAAGTGGATTCTATTTACTAATTAGGTAACTTCTGAAGGCAATTGGTTGCACTGGATTTTATTTAGGGGTATCAGAATAAAGGGGGCTGAATACTTTTGCACGCCACACTTTTCATTTTTTTATTTATAAAAAAATTTAAAAACCATGTATCATTTTCCTTCCACTTCACAATTATGCGCCACTTTGTGTTGGTCTATCACATAAAATCCCAATAAAATACATTTACGTTTGTGGTTGTAACGTGACAAAATGTGGAAAAGTTCAAGGGGTATGAATACTTTTGCAAGCCACTGTAGTGTAACTCATTAAAATTGGCTTGCTAACTGAACCTTCTTTCTCCTTGAATTGTTCCTCTCCATTGAAATTCATGGAATTGTTGTTCTTACACCTGCTGTAACCCGTTGTAGGTTCAGTGCCCATGTTACCCAGTATAACTGCAGAAAGCTGGCGCCTGTCACTAGAGCATTTTAGGAGTTTGATACAGGACTACAGTCAGATTGACTCTCATGAGGCGCTCAGGAATTCAGCATGTCCTCATTCACATGAGCAGCCGCCATCTCACCCCCTCAGCAAACTGGTTCAGATGTCGGCTGGGTAATAAAATGGCTCTTGCTTTGTCTTGCTGTTTTGGAGTAATTACATTTAGTTTAGTTTAAAGATACAGCATGGAAACAGGCCTACCAACACACCGACTATCGATCACCTGTTTACACGCGTCCGATGTTATCCCACTTTCACATCCACATCCTACACATTAGGGTCAATTTTACAGAGGTCAATTAACCTACAAACCCACACGTATTTGAGATGTGGGTGGAAACCGGAGCAGGTGGAGGAACCCCACACGGTCACAGGGAGAATGTGCACAGGACCGTCTTAACAGCATTACAGGGCCCCTACACTTCCAGTTTCTTTATGCCGAATCAAATATGTCGTCATGCACTTGCGATGTTCTTCTCCGTTTTCATGTTCTACAATAACATTCTACAATACATAGATTAGTATGGGGCTCTTATGCTTGTGGGGCCCCGGGCAACTGCCCAGCGTGCCCTTGTGTTAAGACGGCCCTGAACGTGCAAACTCCACACAGACAGCACCCAAGGTCGGGATCGAACCCGGCGGTGTGAGGCAGCAGCTCTACCAGCTGCAGCACTGTGCTGCTCTGATCTGGTTTTCCTTCCAACAGACCCTTGTTCAACCTTTGCCCTAAGTGGGGAAAAAAGACTGTTGAAAATATATGAGGTATGGGAAAGGAGACAAAACATGCACTCATGGGAACAAAGCTTCTAGTCTAATTAACAGGTGAAACTATAATGGGTTTAATAAGGGAATGACAAAGAATTAATAAGGGAATGACAAAGAATTCATCCTAAATGCTATAATTTGCCAGAAAACTCTACGTGTTCCCACTTGTAGCAATAACAATGAGAATTTTAACCTGCTCATCAATTGGAAAATGGTAACACAAACTAAAAGAGGTTACTTAATGAGTTGTATTTAAAATGTTTCTTGCAAATAAACAACTTAATGAAAACAAGGTATTGGAGAATATTCAAATTAATTATGATGAATCTCATAATTCGTAGCCTTTGATGGAAGCTGAAGGGATTGGGTACAGTGTCATGAGCTTGGTGGGACCGTAAGCCTTGAGATGACATTGATGGTCATGGGAAGGTACAGGTGACCTTGGAGAAGGTAACCATATGATGGCAACTTGAACTGTTTAACATCAGTGGTCTTTGGAGGATAGGGACAGGGCAAACTGAGCTGTAGCAGAGATTCTGATCCCATTCCAATTTTCTGATTTTTAATTCTATCATGAAATATTTCCAAAACAAGTGCTCTGAATTAGCATTTTAGAAATTCACCTAGAATTTTTAAATGATAGTTGACAAAAGACCAATATGATGAGTAACACAAGACCAATATGAAAGCATTTATTTTTAATGCCATTGATTTCCTCCCAAGAGATCTCAAATACAAAAAGAAGGTACATAGAACACATGAATGATATGCAAAAAGCAACGATGATCAAGGAAAGGTGAAGCCCACAATGGTACATTGTTGGCCATGGGGAAGGTGTTAACAGGTTATACAGACAGTGAAACTTGTCAGGACGATTGTTAAATTAGCACAAAACTAGGGTGGGGAAGGGAAGGAGAGAAGGGTTACGTATGTTGGCATCCATTGATGAACTTGACTGCATGCCTCCCCTTATTTGCTAAATACCTGATTTTCTTTTCAATTAACTTTTTATAATATCCAAGTCTATTTACATTGAATTCATGTTTTGTACTTGAAGAGAGTTTTCAGTGCCAGGATTTTAAGACTTCAGACCCCAGCCATATTGGAAAACTGACAAGACTTATTATCTGATCCTCTCTAGTCATGGCTCACAAGTTATACAGCAGGAACTTAATAATGCAGTTACCAAACCGCATTGTTCAGGCAGTGGCCACAGAACAGTTGTTAATTCTTCGTCAGCCCTTTGGTGTTTGACTTAAGATCAACTTCTTGACTTCATTGAACTAATCAGAATATTAAACTGCAGTCTGCATGGATCTATTCCAAAAAAAGCTTTATTTTACTTCCTGTTTGCATTGGCTGAAGCAAATTGCCTACTTTTTATAGTGATCCCCCTGCATCAGGGCTGGAGGTAAGGATGGCGCTTAGAATCTTCTTCTAGACGTCAGCTCCCAAGGTGCTCAAGTCTGTTTGTCACTTTTGGCAGGTCTATTTATCTAAGAGCCTATTCCAGCTCTAACAATAGTTCTGGAGACCAAAGCTTTGGATGTCCCGGCTATTTGTTTCCTTTGCAAGGTTTCGTGGAATGGAATAAACAGAACAAATTGCTGCATCCTTGCAAGAATTGGAAGGTATACACACAAGCCTCCTAACCTCATTATATTCAGCATCCGGACTTGTTTATTTTTCTTTCATTTCTAGCCTTCAAATTACCTCATCCTTTGTTGCCGTTTTGGTGTAGATTTTCTGCATAACATTGCTGGTGATACTGGCGTGGGGCCCATGTTGTATGACTGAGTAATGAAGGAGATGGTTTCATTGGCAACTTTATAAAGTGGTTACACCGGCACGTGTATGAGATTTTTACTGAAGGTACTGAGATTCTTGTTACATCCTGAGTTTCCCCTTGTGAAATGGGATTGGGGATCAGCATGTCTGCATTCAAATGTGGATCTGGCAAGTACGGGGAAAATATCAAAGTGGAGGAATTTTCTTGAGCTTGAGCAATTTTCAGTGCTATGTTTTGCCACTACTGTATATTTTAAATATTTCTCGCCAAAACGTTGGCTGCCACATTCAAGTTTGTACAATTTAATTATGGTAAGGATATGAGGCACAACACATGGGATCAGAGGGAGGATGCATTTATTTAAAAAGTTATTTTTACAAGTCAACTCGTTGAAATATTGGAAGAAAGTATGTCTCAGTAGGAGTGACCTTTGTAAATTTATTGGATTGGATTTCATCTTTGTTTCAGTGTGCTACTACTATCTACTGAGGGTTACACAAAATGCTGGAGAAACTTGCAGCAGCATCTAAGGAGCGAAGGGATAGGCGACGTTTTCGGGTCGAGACCCTTCTTCAGACTGGTCAGGGATCAGGGAAACGAGAGATATAGACGGTGATGTGAGAGATAAAGAACAATGAATGAAAGATATGCAAAAAAGTAATGATTTGTAAGCTGTTTGTGGTGTGAACTAGTGCAACTAGGGTGGGGGACCAGGGCCCGAGGGCTTGGGAGGAGACAGCAGGGGTTAACAGAATTGAGAAAATTCAATATTCAAGCCCAAAGGATGCAAACTCCCCAAGCGGAATATGAAACTTGCGGTGTTGCTCACTCTGGCCATGGAGGAGGCCCAGGACGAGAGGTCGGATACGGAATGGGAGGGGGAGTTGAAGTGCTGATCGGGTTGGTTTTGCCCATGAAAGAACTGCTGAGATTAGCCAAAAGAATGTTTGACACGGTGCTCAGGTAATTTACACCCAGGTTAGACATAAACTAAAAAAAGGCCTTCACTGATCCCTAAAGTTCCCGGCTGGTTGCTAGGGAGGAGAGTGATCCTGCAGGGTAAAAGAGCCAGACAGACTGAGGGCCTGTCCCACTTTTACGACCTAATTCACGACCTTTTTTACTCGTGGACATTTTTCATCACGCTAGAAAAACGCCCCGACCTACTTGATGGCACGAGTACCTACGACTAGCATCATGGCCTGCTACGATCTACCTATGGCCTCGTGGCGACTAAGCTGAGAGTATGAGTCCAGGGCAAGCTTGGCAGAGGTCGTGAATTAGGCCCTTAAGAGAGGGACAGAGACAAACTGGGACCCATGTTACACTCGGGGACCTCAGTGAAACTTACTGAATAGTGAAAGGTTTGGATAGAGTGGATGTGGAGAGGATGTTTCCACTAGTGGGAGAGACTAGGACAAGAGAGTACAGCCTCAGAATAAAAGGACAGAAGATTGAAACCACTTCTTAAGCTGTAAAATGAAAAATAAAACATGGTTATTAGAATGCAGAACTAAAATGGTGTGTGTTTTTTGTGTTAATTGATTTTTGTTTGTTTTAATATTGATATAAACAGACTAAGACTTTTGGAATTCATCCTGATTTCAGAAAAATTACATTCTTCAACGTGCAGATATAAGTGGCACTGGTGTGGCAACTGATGGCATTGTGTCGGATTCTTCCACATTTCAACTGTGATGGTTGTTGGTGGGACATTGCTTGTAATGTCATTATCGTGGATCCAATTGAATGTGCATGTCAGCAGATTAATGCTGGAGACATTATTTTTTGTCATTGCATGATGCACTGTGGACATAGGAAGAATTTGAGCAACCTGTAGTGAGTTGTGACCATACCCGTTCAACTCTCCCCGTGCCAGCACAACACACCTCAATAATAATGAGGTAAACAGCAAAGCAGCTTGATGTGCTCCTCGTACCTCTGTGACCGTTCTAGGGTGGTTGCAGATTGAGCCATTGTGCTCCAGTTTGCTCCAGTAAGGGAAATGGTGACGTGTGAATAACAATGTTATTGGCTGCCTATCGACAAATGTCTGAAGTGTTACCAGGGAAGTGAGGATCAAACACAGCTGCAGATACTAGAAATCTAATGAACGGTTGTAGACCCAGCACACTGAACCTCCTTTGTGCAAATTGGTTGCCATGTTTCCAACATATAGCAGTGTATATCCACAAAAAGACCAACTTATCCACAATCCACTTTGGCACCTCTCCACAGATGGTGTCTGACCTGCTGAGTATTTCCAGCGTTTCAAGGCTGAGTAGCATTTTAAGTTCTGGGTAGCATTGATTACATCCTGCCCAAAATCTAAGAAAAGGTGGATCTGAATTTATATGTTGCTTTAATGATCACGAGATGTGCTGAATATTTTTTTTGTAGTGAATATACTACATTTGGTTTACAATAACAAGACAGCCAATTTGCACAAAGCATGTTCCCCGAAACAGCAATGTAATTTTGACTAGAAAATCTATCTTCATAGTGTTGATGACATGATGAGAATTAATAGTGGAAAGACCACCAGGAATAATTTTGTTTAGTTCAGAGATACAGGCCCTTCAACCCACCGAGTCCGTGCCGACCAGCAATTCCCGCACACTAATGCCATTAGGGACAATTGACAATTATCCCAAGCTAATTAACCTACAAACTTGTGTGTCTTTGGAGTGTGGGAGGAAAGCGGAGATCCCAGGGGAAACCTTGCGCAGGTCACACGGAGAACGAACAAACACCCGTAGTCAGGATCGAACCCGGGTCTCTGAAGCTGTAAGGCTGCAACTCTACCACCATGCCGCCCCAAATACTAAATCACAAAATTCAATCCTAAATCACAAATATTCCCATTACCTCAGCGCATCATGACTTCAGACAGGATTGTGCAAATGAGGAAGAAGACATGATGAGACTGAAGATGCATTGACCATTTTGAACTTCCTGCCACAAGGTTAGGTAGATTGGGTGGAGACTGGTCGCCCAGATATTGAGGTATCGAGACCTACGGAGAGGCTCATGTGGATTCCATGAGGTACAGAGTGTCCGACGGCGTTTCCTAGTACCTTAAAAAAAACTTTATTTTCTAAACAGAGTGCCAATTATCCACCCTTTCTTTAAAAGGGCTTTTAATTTAGGCGATGTTGTTAAATAAGACAACAATTACTCTCAATTTCATGCCATTAGCAGAATGTTTAGAATAAGCTCAATTTAGTATTTCCTATGAGGCAAATACAATGTCTATGGATAATGAACTGCAATTTAGGAAACTATTCAACTCAAATATTAGAATAAACAAGATTGATCATTTGCTTGATAGTGCTGTATTCAAATAATCTTAAATTCATATTTGGTACATCCCTCTAACCTTTGAGGACTGTAAGAGCACTTTTGCATTGAAATCAAATGAAAGGTTTTATTTCATGCCAAGAGCACTATGAATTGTTTAATTCACTGCAGGTCTCCGACTCTGATTATAATCAGCATTAGAAATTGATTCATTGTTGAGGATGAATGAAAGAAAAGGACACACTTATTTTGAAGATTCAAATAATCTAAGTATTCAGACTGATAATAGCCAGCACTTATCTTTTGAAATGTAAAACCATTCATTCTTTGAACATAATGTTCCAATGTAATCAGGAAACAGTGCTTGGGCTTCACAAAGCTGCCTTTGTGAATTAAAGTTTTGCAGCAGAACCAAAGGATCGGGTATAGCTTCTCTCTGTAAATGCAGTAGACAATGATTTTAAAATGATTTTGTCATGGAGGCTTGGGAGTGCCAATGAGAATATTTATTTCTTGTCAAAGATGATGAGTATAATATGCTGCTCAGCATGGGTGAGTCCACACCGTTTTGAAAACCCACCGTGGTTTGAAAGTGGTAGAAGCCAAATAGTCGTATCCAGAAGACTTTACGGCACATATGTCTTTCACCAAAACTGATGCTAAAGACACAGGGACATGGTTCTCTCTTTGAGAAGGAGTGATATTTTTCAAACCTTATTGTTTGTTTTGGTTCTGTTTAACAGAATTGTATGTGTGGTCTCTTGTGCTCCTGTCTACACTGACCATATTGGCACCCAGGAACATAAAACATCACAAACATTCACCAGGACGCACATAAAACAGGAGATTTGTTAAAAGGGAACAGTACCAACTACTGCTTTTTCAAAAGTCTTGATACTTTTTCATTGAGTCCTTACTTATAATGGAAAGGAGCATTTCTCAGACTCTAGCACTGTTGGCTAAGTTGCCAGTGTTAAAATTAGCGAAATGAAGTCTCCTTTCACAATCCTATCATTCATGCCCTCACTGTAGCTAGGGTGGCACTTGCCTGTACAATGCAGATTTATTTGCTACAGGAGATTGTAAGTACATTCTTCTTGTGACTGCATGGATTTTCTCTGGGTGCTCCGGTTTTCTCCCACATTCCAAAGCCATACAGGTTTGTGTGTTAATTGACTTGTGTAAGTTGTCCCAAGCATGCATGATGCAAAAGTGGAAAAACATAGAACTAGTGTACAGGTAATTGATGGGTCAGCATGAACTCTCTGGGCTGTAGGGCCTGATTCCATGCTGTATCTCTAAACTAAACATCATTACTTTTAGGGTACACAAAAAGCTGGAGAAACTCAGCGGTTGCAGCAGCATCTAAGGAGCGAAGGAGATAGGCGACGTTTGTTCGAGTGGAGGGGTCACGTTGGAAGTGGCGGAACTGGTGGAGGACAATGTGTTGTATTTGCCGGCTGGTGGGGTGAAAGGTGAGGACCAGGGGGACTCTGCCCTCCTGACCGACATCCACTACAAACCAACTGACTCCCACAGCTACCTGGACCACTCTTCTTCCCACCCTGCTTCCTGTAAGGACTCCATCCCCTATTCCCAATTCCTCCGTCTACGCCGCATCTGCTCCCAGGATGAGGTGTTCCACACCAGGTCATCACAAATGGCCTCATTCTTCAGAGAACGGGGATTCCCCTCCCCTACTATAGATGAGGCTCGCACCAGGGTCTCCTCCATACCCCGCAACACTGCCCTCCCCATTCCCCCACTAGCAACAAGGGCAGAGTCCCCCTGGTCCTCACCTTTCACCCCACCAGCCGGCAAATACAACACAGTCCTCCGCCAGTTTTGCCACCTCCAACGTGACCCCTCCACTCGCCACATCTTCCCATCTCCCCCCCTGTCTGCTTTCCGCAAAGACCGCTCACTCCGCAACTCCCTTGTCAATTCTTCCCTTCCCTCCCGCTCTATCCCTTCCCCGGGCACTTTCCCTTGCAACCGCAAGAAATGCTACACTTGTCCCTTCAACTCCCCCCTCCACTCCTTTCAGGGACCCAAGCAGTCCTTCCAGGTCTGACAGAGGTTCACCTGCACCTCCTCCAACCTCATCTACTGCATCCGCTGCTCCAGATGCCAGATGATCTATATTGGTGAGACCAAGCGGAGGCTTGGCGATCGTTTCGCTGAACACCTCCACTCGGTCCGCAATAACCAACCCGACTTCTCGGTGGCTCAGCACTTCAACTCCCCCTCCCATTCCGTATCCGACCTCTCGGTCCTGGGCCTCCTCCACGGCCAGAGTGAGCAACACTGCAAGTTGGAGGAACAGCACCTCATATTCCGCTTGGGGAGTCTGCATCCTCTGGGCTTGAACATTGAATTTTCTCAATTCTGTTAACCCTTGCTGTCTCCTCCCCTTCCCACCTCTCCCTCAGCCCTCGGGCCCTGGCATTCCCTCTCTCTCTATCTCTCTCCCCACCCTAGTCGCACTAGCTTCTCATTTTCACACTACAAACAGCTTACAATGGCTTGTTCCCTTTATCATCGATACTTTTTTGCATATCTTTCATTCATTGTTCTTTATCTCTCCACATCACCGTCTATATCTCTCGTTTCCCTGATCCCTGACCAGTCTGAAGAAGGGTCTCGACCCGAAACGTCGCCTATCTCCTTCGTTCCTTAGATGCTGCTGCACCCGCTGAGTTTCTCTAGCTTTTTGTGTACCCTCGATTCTCCAGCATCTGCAGTTCCTTCTTTAAAACATCATTACTTTTAGGGTCTTCTCAATGATGGGATCAATAGGAAATGAATCCAGATGAATTAAAAGCATTTTAGTTTTATTAATAATCAATCTTCGTCTGAAGTAGAAGTTGCTTTATAGAATTTGCAAAGTATCATTTCAGAGTTATTGTGGGCTTCCTGTGTGTGCTTTAAATGACATACATACTTTAGGGTTTTGCAATTTATGGCCCTCATAATAATGAACTATGACTTTGTTGGTTGGATACAGTTTCCAGTGTCAAAGATTGCACCCAACTCAACAAGCTCTCCATTAGAAATTAATGTAACATTTAACAACCAAATTCTGGTGCTGGGCAATTATGGAACTTGTTAGTTTTAGAAACAGTGTGGGTTTGTGTGAACTCAAATGAACAAATGAGATGGGTTCTGTGTGAATTGAGAGATCTGGTTTGGGTGCTATGCCCTGCCATGGAGAATATCTAACTCCTGAAAACACAGGGAGAAAGTGGTGAGTTCTATTTTCACTAAATGTACATTTTAAAACATCCAGATTCATAGAACTAAAAACATTTGGAACATTATTGATAGTTCGCTGGATTTTACTGAGGCTCATGTCTCCAGTGAGCACTGAAACATCACAGCTGGCAATTAACGGAATGGTGAAATGCAAGAAAATAAAGAAATTGACTTTTCCCCAGTTCTCTGCACTTGAGTTGCACTCTCAGGATAAGTATTTGAAGAATAGAAATCTTACACATAGATCATTCTGGTTCGTGTGTGCGCTAGTATGGAGAAGAATAATTATGCAATTAACATTAAACATTAATAGAATATTGACTGGCCTTGAGGGGGATACGACATATATTGCCTGAAGTAGATTCATATTGCCCGAGTCGAAGACGAGGGAAATATGGATCTAGTGAGGGCAATATATGTCGTATCTCCCGAAAGAGGACAGTCAATATTGTTATTAATACCCATATCAGACATCTAGAGGAAAATTTGAACATCTCAGCTCGGCGGACTTCCACGTAAAATTTAACCAAAATGGACGCGGCAGTCTTCCTGTCTGCCGTTTGAATATTCTAAATTTCCCACGCAGCGTCACGTTGCCGTCACGTTGCCAAGTTCCCGGATGTGAGACCAGGGGAATATAAGACTATATTCCCCGCTGTTTTAACAGGTAAAGTCCATAGGCGTTCGCAAGAAAGGGGAATACAAGAAAATATTCCCCTGTTACCCCTGCTGGCAGTAAAAACGAAGGGAATACAATTTTGTAAAAGCATACCTCAGATGTGTGATATGGGTAATAATTGGGTTATATTGTACAAATAATAAAATGGCAGATATCATTCAATAAAAGAACAAAAGGAGCAGCATGGTGGTGCAGTGGTAGACTTGCTGCCTTACAGTGCCAGAGACCTGGGTCTCTGGACAGAGTTTGTATGTTCTCCCTGTGACCTGCGTGGGTTTGCTCTGGGAGCTCCGGTTTCCACCCACTTCAAAGACGTACAGATTTGTGGGCTAATTGGCTTAGTAAAATCGTAAATTGTCCCTAGTGTGTATAGGATAGTTAGTGTGCAGGGATCGCTGGTTGGCGCGGACTTGGGGGGGCCAAAGGGCCTGATTCCGTGCTGTATCTCTAAATTAAACTGTATCTCTAAGCTAAAGTACTAAAGAAAGCAAAATCAAGTTAACAAATGTTTCTACCATTACAAATATATTGATGGATGCATTTTAAAAAAAAACTTCTACACCTATTTCCAATGAATGAGGCAAAAAATTAATTGCCTTATTCTTAAAATGTTTAGGGGCCTGAAATCTTAAATAATTGGAATTCCTCAAGATGTCAGCAACTTCTAATTTATGTAGCTTGGCACTATCTTTAACAGAGATGGCTGAGTTGATCCCTCACTGATTTTTGGCTCTGGAAAAGTTTTAATTATGTTACACATTCTCAATAAAGTGATTTACTCAGCAAAATTATTCCTTTTGCTTTGGTGATATTGAAATATAAAAATTGGATTGCCTAGCACAAACATGAATCCCAGTGGGGTTTAAACAAGACTCCGTTAACTAATGGGAAATTGGCGAGAGTCAATTTTTCAATATAGACAACAGAAACATTCAACTTAATCGCCAGTGTCCATGATGAAATTTAACCCGTTAACATTAGGAGACCTGAAATCACTAACTTCCATTGCGCAAATTAAATCCTTGTTACCGTACACTACCAAGACACAGTTCTAGAAGTCCCATGAGAAATCCATTAAGGTAAAATTTATTTTAAAAATGGCCATTTACTTATTATCGATTTGTGTCCCTCCCTCATTTACTTTGACAGACCATTGTGATAATGTGGTAGAAGAGTGGTGATGGAGTTATAAAACCTGACAGCCCGAAGTTGAATTTCTATTTGTGTTAAAGCAACATTTAAGCCAGAGATACGTTTCAACATTTAGCTTGCATTCCTTTTGGTAAATTGTTCAGGCCAAATCCCAAATCCTTTCAGCAACCTGTATTTTTTGCCAAAAATATTAAATGCAACATCAATGAAAATGAATGGAGCAGATCAAAAGGAACGTAAAGCAAATTCTGTGTGAATGCTTGATTTTTATTAAGTTTTTTATGATGCTGCACAACTGGAAGGATGTTGACTCAATGCATAGTGGTCCTTACATTTTTTGTTTATACTTCTCTTGGTTTATGAAGAATGCATAATGGATAAGTAAGTCTATAGTCGCTTAATCATGACCCAAATCAATTGGGATAGATGCATTAGGTAGTCATATCAACACCAAACAAGCAGGGGAAATATTTCTACTTGTCAATTGTTTCAACTGTGTGTCACGTTATTGGCCATTGTAATCAACAAAGAATGTGTTCAGAATGGGCTAAACAACTGTAATGCATTTTGCCGTGTAGGCTGATCATTTTATTAAAACAAGCAATTGCATCTGAGAATTCATTGTGCATACTGCCCCACATTTGAGATGTTTTAAACTATATGCGAGTCGCTTCATTTTGGAGGAGGTTGGGTTCTCACATCAGCGGTGCGGTGAAAAGTGAACGCTATTGCAAACTACGCGGCTATTTTTACAGATTTATTTGTTATTCCGCTTCTGCGTCTGACTCAGGGCTGTGCTGAGGTATAACAATTCTGCTTCGCAATGAAACGGAGAGGGCTTCAGAAAGGGAGAGGGAGGGGGGTTGGGGCAGCTTTAAAAAACAACAAATTAAAACTTGGGGAATGGCAAATTAAGGACTTGAGAAGAATAAGTTTTGAAGGGAAAAAAATTAATTGGTGGCTAACCTACTAATCTGCACACCCACTCTCCCGCTCAGATGTTTACACACAAAAGTCATTACTGGCAACGACATTCTGGCTCGATCTGTCTCCAAGGTAGCTGTCAATCATAGTCTTTTTCTTTCCCAGAGGAATTAATTTTGCCTAGAGACAGTTTCTGAATGTGTGCTCTCCGGCTGCAGAGCAGCGGATGGAGCAGACCTGCCAATCATTGTCACTAATTATTAACTTCTGCCACTAACCAGATCGCTATGTATTTCCCCCTGATCCTTGGCGATTTGATGTTATAAGCTGCCACAGAAATAGATACGTGATCGTTTTACCGTGTGTCACACACAGCACTCGAGGAGGTCAGCACCCCGATCTCGCCGGGTGACTTTCATTACTCTCTTGCTCCGAAGTCGAACATGAGAAACATTTCCCAACAACAATGATGTGCAGTTAGAGTACAAAATAAAAGTTTTAATTATTTGTGTATTAACTCCTTGATCCCCCTCCCCCCTTACATTTTTTTTTGCAAAGGAGAATGTATTTTGTTTTAACCACTGTTCTGCAAATGTATTAAAGGGGAGGTGATGGCACATTAGATAGCTACTGAAATGGCTGTCGCCCACAGACTCGCAGTTCTGAGCAAGATTGGCACCTTGATATCATTCAGGTTGACGCTGTGGCTTCTGTAACTTGCTCACTGTGGTGGGTAAGCTCTTTTACAGTCATTTTAGCTTCACAGACATAAACTAGAAAGATTTGGGAGTAGCAAATCTTTCTTGACACACCGTAATTGCACTGATGACTTTCATCTGAACTTCTGTACACAATTGCATTGTATTAAATTTACAGGAATGTTAATTCTGGAAAACAAAAGTTGATTAATCGAATATTGCAGTGTGTTGCATGCCAGTACTTTCTTCAGTGGGGAAAACTGCAGCAAGACCTGAGATGGAGATGTCACCTTTCCTGTCATTCTGGAAATAAAACATGCCACCAAATCCAGGGGAACATTCTTCTGTCTGTTCCACAACCCTCTCATCGCACAGCCTTTCTGCTAAAGCACACAGCAAGCACCAACTGTGGAGTGAAAATGAAATAGTGCGCGTGTTGGGGAAGATTAATACAAAATATTTTGTGAAGCTCCCTCAATCTTTTGTAAGCAGTCCATATATATATAAGCAGTATTCCCTGTATACCGATGGACCATACATTTATTAGAATTCAATAAACTTAGCTATAAATAATTGAAGAAATGTATTTAACCTCAAAGCTTTCAGTTTTGCTCCATCTGCATAATTCTAAAACATCACAAATTAAAGTTTTTTGCAAATTTTAAGAAGGACTTTCTGTGGAGATTCAGCTTGTATTGTACTTCATTAAGTTGCACTTCTGGTAACTCATAGCTGATGCTTTATGAACTGATTCATTACCCAACACAGCAGATAATTGACAGTATTGGTCAAAGAATAACATGACTCAAAGAAAACTATATAATTAAACTCTTGGGACTGTGCCTATGTGTTTTCTAATTCCACAGGTATAAATACAACAGCAAATCAAATCATTTTCTTTACATTGAAAGGACTTTTTTTTTTTACATAAGGATTTTGAAGCGTATAAATTGAAGGTACTATTGCCAGAAATTATTATTGGCAAATTCTTAATGCCTTTATCTTGAGTTTTCTAATTTCTAAAGTGGGTGGTTTGGCAGATAGTGAAGATGGTTGTGAAAAATTGCTGCAGGATCTTGATCCATTGGCCAGGTGGTTGAGGAATGGTTGAAGGAAATTAATAAAGAGAAATGTGAGGTGTTGCATTTTGGGAAATTTAACATGGGCAGGACCTACACAGTGAATGGCAGGGCTCTGGGGAGTGTTGTAGAGCAGAGGGATCCAGCAATGCAGGTACATGGTTCCTTGAAGGTGGAGTTGCAGGTAGATAGGGTGGTCAAAAAGGTGTTTGCTACATTGGCCTTCCTCAGTCCGAGTATTGATTATAGGAGTTGGGAGATTATGTTGCATTTGTATAAGATGTTGGTGAGGCCGCAGTTAGAGTACTGTGTGCAGTTCTGGGCACCATGTTATTAGAAACGATGTTGTCAAGCTGGAAAGGTTACAGAGAAGATTTACAAGAATGTTGCCAGGGTTAGAGGATCTGATGTATAGGGAGAGGTTGAGTAGGCTGGGACTATTCTTTGGGTGCTCCAGTTTCCTCCCACACTCCAAAGACATTAGGATTTATTGGTTAATTGGCTTCTGTAAAATTTTAAATTGTATTGTATTGTATATCTTTATTATCATTTTGTCCCTAGTGTGTAGGATAGTGTTAGTGTCTGGATCGGCATGGACTCAGTGGGATGAAGGACCTGTTTCTGTGCTGTATCTCTAAACTAAACTACTCTTGTGCTTACAATTTTTTGTATGCTTTTACCCAACTTCAGACTTTTTCCCAATTAAGCAAACCTTGCACTCATTTGGGCAAAAGCAAAATGCTGGAGGAACTCAACGAGTCTGACAGCATCAGTGGAGAGGATGGACAAGTCACATTATAGGTTCAGCACCCTTCTTCAGACCCGTCATTACATTTATTTGTTTAACTTGCTTAAATAGCCCAAGTGATAGAAAATCTTCTTCAGACAGTCCCACCTTTGACTCCTGTAATGCTGTTAGTGCATAATTACCTGCCCTGTGAAAATGCCACTTACTTCCAACATTGACCATGCTCTCATATGCCTGGATGGTAGAACGGTGATTAGCTTTTTCTCAGTTTGCTATGATCATCCTGTCAGTGGTGTTGGTTTGGCCCAGTCTGTGAGCTCCAGGCATTTTGGCATTTCCTGAACCAATGTGATGCATGTTCTTCTTGAGTGTGGTGAATATACCCTATAGCTTGAGTCATTGAAGGATCACCTCGCATCTCGAAGCTCTGATACTGTAATACAGTCACTCAATTTCAGTGACTTGATCCAATCAAAGCACATGATTGTAGGCGCACAAAGTTAATCCACCACCACCTACATTGACCCATCAATCTACTTTGACAATCCAATAGTTTATCTCTTCAAACCTGGACAAGTGCTGAACACTGGTGTACTTTGACTCAACAAAAACTGCTTGACATATTTCCAGGACATATTTTGCCCTTTAAACAACTGGTTTGCCATTGTGCCGGTATGCATGCTATTTGTTCAGTTCATAAGGAGGTTGCCAGTGTGTTGCTAAGACCTACAGCATACACTCCACCTCTTTCTCTCTGACTCCAACACATGGGTGATACTCTAACAGGACCATTCCCCACTTCTGTCTCTTTGCATCTCTGGGGAACATGGATAGGTGATGTTTCTGGTTAGGACCCTTACAGTACTTAACAACAGTTGCCTTTATCAGGGAGCTGCTCACCTGTGCTCATCTGTGCATTGTTTTCTATTCAGTGTTAATTGAAATGCTGGACTATCTTGTATGGACTGAGCTGGTTGCCTTCCATGACAGACATAGCAAAGTTTCATGCCTCCCTCCCCCATATGATTCACAGCACTTACAACTCTGACACTTGCATGACCCACTGGTTTGCAAAAAGTGTTTGTGGCATCCAAATGCATTGCGCCTGAAGAGAAAGACCGCATCGTCATTCCCATCGTGTGGGTTTGCTCCCTGGTTGCAATGCTTGCCCAATGCTCAGTGTCCTTTCCACATCACTGACTGTCTGCCTCCTCTCTGAATAACATGTCCAGCGTGCCCAACTGTTTTACTGAGTTCTCTCGTTTGCTAGCCTGTACACAATTGACCCCATATTACCTGATCCAAAAAGTTGCACATAAAGCTAATATCTTTAACCTGGCAAATATCACCCATCTCTTCTATCCAGAGATGCAGCCTGTCCCAGTGAGTTACTCTAGCATTTTGTGGCTATCTTCAGTTTAAACCAGCATCTGCAGTTGCTTCCTAAACATATTTTCCCTCTTCTGTTCCTTGGTTGCACAAACTGAACGTATTTATTGCAAAATCTCTGAAGGTGCAGGTTTGAAATGCCCCTTCATGGTTCTTCCAATCTGTGTGTGGATGTTCCTGTCTGTTGTCGGTGTGTCTTCTGTCTCAAAGGTATTGCCTCCCTTTTTCACAGATGTCTGTTGCTTTCTTATTGCATTCCCCTGATACTTTTTGCTCTCAGGAACATCTCCACCCATTCCTTGTAATGGAAAGATAGCTATGATCTTTCCTTGCTCTTAATGAATGAATGACATATTGCCGACATATCTGACACACCCATCCCACATCTGCAACCTGCCTTCTTTATCACTCTTTCAAGACAACCCCAGCAATATCCGACTCATCATCAATATAACGTATGTAGGGTTATCTATATTGCTGTACATCATGTTAAGAAGTGGCACAACTGGTAGAGCTGCTACCTCACTGTGCCAGAGACCCGGGTTCGACTCTGACCTCGGGTGCTGTCTGCGTGGAGTTTGCACATTCTCCCTGTGACCACGTAGATTTCCTCTGGATGCTCTGGTTTCCGTCCACATCCCAAAGATATGTAGGTTAATTGGCCTCTGTAAATTGCCCCAGTGTCTTGGGAGTGGATATGGAATAACGTAGAATTAGTGTGAATTAATGTTTGGTGTGGACTCTGTGGGCTGAAGACTCTGCTGTATCTCTCAAATAAAATAAAAAAATTGGCTTCTACCCAAACATTCATTTATTAATGGTGACCAATATTAAATTAATTGTAATGACTGATAGAGCAATCTATAACAAGTCATACCACACATTACAAATGGTTGTTAAAGATATACATAATACATTACACCAAGGTGATAATCAGAACTGGATGTACACATCACTGTGGTAAGGTGGAACTCAATGAGAGCAAAGGTATGAGTTGATGAGCAACACTCATTAAAAACCATTATTCAATCAGTAGAACATAAATACATTATGCTGCCATTCTAGTACTCCAAATAATTTTATTTCAATCTGCAATCCTATGAACACAGAACTAGACGGGAATTTAAGAATTGAAAAGATTAGTAGTGTATGGGAGGCAATGTGCACCAATCACAGTGTGTGCCCTAATTGTAGATGAGTTCATTATTTGCCTTGCAGTATGCAATTTCATTCATTTCATCCTTACATTAAAGGATTACTTAAGTGGAAATCTGAGCTGGAATATAAATGATGACTTTTATGTAAGATACGAAAAGAGAACGCTTTGGAAGGATCGTTGGTGTTATAGTGATTGAAAACACAGGGGCAATGTAGATTATGTATAACTCCTTCATTAAATGAGTAAGTATATAAAACACATTTCCAGAAATAATGATACATTCTTAATGCTCTGAAGTACAGTTTCTACCTAATTGGATGTTAGCCTCCAGAACGTTTTTCACTTATTTAGTTTTGATGATTCAAACCGTGAGAAGGAACAGCGTAACCTCTGTTCTATCATTTGACAAATTAAATACTTGGTTAATCAAAAGCTGACTACTTCTTAAAAAAACTGCTTGTGATAACACTACTCTATGTTTGTGAGACAGTGGTACAACGTATATCTTGTTAATGTATCACTCAAGTTCATTTTTTAAAAAATAATTGGAATACATAGTATATTAAAATAATATAGTGCTGAGAGAAAATAATATTAGCACTTATTGCAGCTGCTGGACTATGACAGAAACACACAGCATCATTCATCCTCAGGCTATAAGCTTTGAGTGGGAGACCAAATGCAATTTTATTATAAACACACTCTCTCTCCTATCACCTTGAAGACTACGAAAACCTTGTGCTAGATTATGGGTACTGATAGATGTCACCTCCCAGGAATTTGACTCCCATTATAAGTATTTCAGGATACTGTCAGTGGTCTTGGCAATTTGGCAGTGATGGTACACACACTTGACTCTCTGAATAATGTCACTTCAGGATCGATAAATTAGCATTGGCAGCAGAGCATGCAGCCTTGTCTGCCTTCTGGTGTTGCTTCCAGAACACTTGTGACAACCGGAACACCCCAATTTCTATTCTCTAGTACTTCGCAAATTATTTCTAATGTGTCGCTGTAATATGGGGATTAATTTTTACTTATTTATTTAACTTATCAAGGTGAGAGATGTGAATAGATGGGTATGGAATACTAATTTACGCCATATCTCCAAGTGCTGTTTAGCATATCTTAGCTACTCTTTTCTTCCAGTGACATGGAAGGCAGCCTTTCAGCCCATTTCTCCAGGCTAGCTCCAGGGATCTTTTGCTGAAGTTGACAGTCCTGAGAACGCTCAGAGAGATCGGCGGGTGTGATCATCATGTACCCGATGCTTCTGGCACTGACCACACTCTTCATTAACTTGCACATCAGTGACAAGCACTTACGATACATTACTAATTAAACCCTAGTGGTACTTCTGGGGGAGGTTGTTACGTCTGTACGAAGTAGTGTGACTTTTTTATTAAAAGCCAGTCCTATCAGCAATGGGACTAACGAGGAGCGATGTTCACAGTTTCCTAATGATACACTGGATGCTTTAGTGCAAAGTCCGAGCTTAGAAATCGCCACTCATTCACACACTTCCCTCTGTCGTGCGGAACATGTTGCAAAATTGGTGGTGGTTGTGACCTTTCAGATGCTGGTCTTGAAGGCCTGTTACACAAGCACTGGCTAAAGGTGAGCCAATATTTCTTGAACAGAAAACAAACTGCTGGAGTTACCCCAGAGACTAGCAGGTAAAGCGAAGGGTTTTGGCCCGAAACGTTGCCTATTTTCTTCGCTCCGTAGATGCTGCTGCATCCGCTGAGTTTCTCCAGCACATTTGTCTATCTAGCAGGTAAAGCAGTGTCTGTTGGGGGAAGGAATTGCCAATGTTCTGGGCCGAGGCCTTGCATCAGGACATTGATATGCCGTCAATGCTTCGTGTGCCATCAGCTAGGTGTGCTGGCATCCGGTGCCCTGGGACTGAGTAGTAATCTGAGAGGGACAATACTGGACTGAGCAGGGTGGTGGAGATAGAGTGAGATGAGTGGGTGCACACTCTGCATTCACCGGGTGAATCTGTTTGTATCCATTGGCAAAGCCGACACCGGGATCCATGCACCCACTTGCACTGCTGTCAGAGGAAGGCTGGAGTTACCCCAGGGAGTGGCGGAGGGGGAGGTGGAGGGCTGTGCTGGGTTGGAGGATACCTTAACGCATGCAAATGGTTGAGGGTTAAGGGTCCACAACTTGGATCACGGCTGAAACCCTGGGGGAGAGCTGATGGAAAGGAGTAGGGTGGTGGTGAAGGAAGGCGAAGATGATCTGGCAGAGTGAGAGTGCAGAAAGGACCAAGAGTGAAAGGAGGACGCGGGAAGGGAGAGAGAAGGAGTCAGGTGGGTGGGAAGGAAATCCAGGCAGGGAAGCGGTGGGAGAGGAGCGATGAAAGAAGGGGGCTGTCTCTTATTGAACAACATTGATAGACATATTGCCCCATTGGGAAGAGTTATAAGGAGGGGATATATATTCCTAATTCTTGATTCCAAAGACATATTCATCCAATACTCTACTGCCTTCTTTTCATTTGTTATCCCTTTATTCTAATTCTTGCCTCCACTCCTTTAAGCAATGGTGGCAAGTGCACTGAAGGGAGAAGCAACATTTGTTTATGTAAATATGGAAATGAAAGTATGAAACTGTGTGCCTGTTTGTGCATGTACCTGTAGATATGTATGTCTGTCTGTGCACATGTATCTGTTTGTGTGTGTACCTGTACGTAGGTACGTGTGTGTGTGTGTATGTGTCTGCGTGTGTTTGTGTGCATGCCTCAGGTTCCACATGTGTATATGTGTGTGTCTGTTTCTGTGTGTGGTATTTGCATCTGTAATCTGTAGGCATGTGTGCGTCAGTGGTCTGTGTGTGTGTGTGTGTGTTTGCGACTGTAAGCTGCGTTTGTGAATGTGTGTGTGCATCTGCGTGTGTGCGTAGACTGTGTATATGCCTGCATGCATGTGCATGTACTGCAGACAATATGTTGAGTTGACCATACATCCAACAGAATGAGTTATCATCAATGTTCAGATTATTCTTGAGTGGGCACTCTACACTTGCCATCCATCATTGCTGCCATTGAGAAATGGGAATATTTCTTCCACCTTCCTTTACTTTTGCATTTGCTCTTGTGCAACTGAGCTGAACTGTTGGCCCAGTCAGGTCGAAAAAAGGTAACAGTCTGAAGTCAGAAGAATTTAACCGAAATTAAAATTCAGCTGCCTCATTAATATTTGATACTGACTGTAGGTCACCTCCCTACTGCAGTGCCTGAATGATCCTGATGAACAGGAGCCCTGAACTGCCTGCTGTATGCAGCACAGCCCTAGAACCATCAGACAAATGCTGAGCTGCTGAAAAGGAAGAAGTGCTAGCGGAGCAGGTCGAGGAGGAAGAGGAGACACAATGCAAAATTTAAAGCCACCACAAAATCAATATTCCAACTAAATTTACAACTCAAACCTTGCCATATTACATATTAACTTCAATTGATCCAACCATGTGCCTTCTCCGAGTGCCTGCGTTCCATTTCCTTTAAGCAATGCTGACCAAAAAGTTGTAGCATGACTGGTGGATAAGTTCATGTCATAGGAGCAGAATTAGGCCATTCGGCCCATTGAGTTTACTCTGCCATTCAATCATGGCTGATTTATGTTTCCCTCTTAACCCCATTCTCCTGCCTTCTCCCCATAACCTGTGACACCCTTATTAATCAAGAAACTGTCAATCTCCACTTTAAAAATACCCAATGACTGGGCCTCCTCAGCTGTCTGTGGAAATGAATTCCACAGATTCACCACGCTTTGACTAAATACATTTTTCCTCATCTCCTTTCTAAAGATACAACCATTAATTCTGAGGCTGTGCCCTCTGGTCGTAGACTCTCCCACGAGTGGAAACATCCTCTCCACATCTACTCTATCCAAGCCTTTCACTATTCGCTAAGTTTCAATGAGGTCCTCCCTCATCCTTCTAAACTCCTGTGAGCACAGGCCCAGAGCAGTCAAACGGTCATATTGCGTTAACCCACTCATTCCTGGGATCATTGTCATAAATTTCCTCTTCACCCTCTCCAATGCCAGCACATCCCTCCTCAGAAATAAGGCTAAAACTGCTCACAATACTCCAAATATGGTCTGACCAGTGCCTTATTATGTCTTAGCATTACAACCCTGTCTTTACTTTCTAATCCTCTCGAGATGAACGCTAACATTGCATTTGCCTTCCTTACTACCGATTCGACATGCAAATGGGACAATGAAAAATAAAGATGACGAATGTTTTGGGGATGCAATTGAAGTAATCCTCGACACAGATTTTGATTTTGGAACCAGCACTTCCAAGTCCTTTTGCACCTCTGATTTCAGAATCCTCTCCCTATTTAAAAAATAGTCTATGCCTTTATTGCGACTACCAAAGTGCACAATTGCGCACTTTGCTACACTATATTCCATCTGCAACTTCTTTGCACACTCTCCCAACCTGTCCGTCCTTCTGCAGACTCCCTCTTTCCTCTATTTCCTCTAAGTGCTCGAAACGTCATCCTTAATAATGCACTCTAAAAATCCTTACCAACCACTGAAGTCGGGCGAACCGGCCCCTCATGCCTCACTCCCTTCTTGAATGGTGGAGTATCATTTGCAAGTTTTCTGTCTTCAGGGACCACGCTTGACTCTAATGATTGAAAGATCACAACAAATGCCTCCGCAATTTCTAATGCTACCTCTTTCTGAACCCTGGTGTGTAGTCCATCTGGTCTGGTCCACCTTCAGACCGTTCAGCCTTCCAAGCATTTTATCCTTAGTAATAGCAACTCCACTCATTTCTGCCCCCTCACTCTCTTGAATTTCAGGCACATCGCTGATGTCTTGCACTACGAAGACTGACAAAAAAACGTATTCAATCTGTCTGTCATTTCTTTGTTCAATGTCCACTCTTGCTTCTCTTTTACTCTTTATATATCTGAATAAACTTTTGTTATACTCTTTTATATTATTGGTTTGTTTACCTTTATATCTTCTCTTCTCCCCTTATTGCTTTTTAGTTAACTTCTGTTGGTTTTTAAAAGCTTCCGAATCCTCCAACTTCCCACAAATCTTTGCAATATTAAATGCCTTCTCTTTTAGTTTTATGCTGTCTTTGACTTCCTTTTGTGACCTGCTTCTAACAGAGGAGATTTTAGAAAAATCTCAAGGCTGAGCTTCAGACCACAACATGGTCCCTGGCAATTTTACTCACTGTGAGGTGTCCTTTGTGACCTTAATAATCTGTTGGAGGGTAGATTGATCTGAGACTCCTGCAAACCCATTTGAATAGAGTTACCCAGAACAAAGATGGCATGGTCTGTGATTGTTCAGTAGTAGGCAGAGATTGAATGGAGGGTGCCTGAACTCCTACCACAGCTTCTGCTGGTGAGTTAATGTAGGATGAGACATTGGAATGGTATGGAATACTTTATTGTCACATGTGACAAGTCACAGTAAGATTCTTTGTTTGTAAACCCAAGGTACGCAAATAGTTGCCACATATGGTGCTGGCATAGTTACAAAGTACCCGTGCCAGGTCCGCCTTTGTTCTCCCCTCCCGCCCCCTCCCTCACGGTGGTCCCCTCATGCCGGGTCTCCATTGTTCTCCCCCCTCTCCCCTCTCACGGTGCTTTCCCCGCGTGACCAGAACGCCCGAGGGAAACCCATGCGGCCACAGGGGCAACATGTGAAGAACACAACTGCAGGGGTAGTGAGGATTGAACGTTGGTATCAGTGGAGGGGAACTTCGGCAGCAACAGTGGCAGAATGTGCAGGTGCAAGTGTAAGGAGATGTCCTCGGTAACCTGCAGAGTACTGGCAATAGGCAATGGGCAATAGGCAGTAGGCATCATGACCTACGCAGCATATGGAATAGTTATGGTTGAATAGTTCCGCCATTCCCCCTGCAGTCAGTCTGACATAGGACCTCCACCCAAAATCTCATGTTCTCCAGAGATGCTGCCTGACCCGCCAAGGCACTCCAGCAATTTGTGTCCTTTTCAGTTATTATTTATTGTTTTTAGTGAAAGTTGAATTAGTGAAAGTTGTTGCTTTGATGGTTTATGTATTTTGTACATAGGTTTTCATTATTGGTTAGAATTTGCATTTATTGTCATGCAGGCAGTCCAACAAGCCTTAGAGCTAAAAAAAATCTAAATATTAATTTTAGCTGTAAGTATTTGAAGCAGGTTGCTGTGGAGCGGGTTTTCTTTCTGGGCTGTGAAATGTAGAAGTTTGAAGATGACACTACTTTTCTGGCTAATCTGTCCACAGGAGATGTTTCCGTGTAGATATCTCTGTCACTGAGCTGGAGAAGATGTTTGAGGTCCTCAGACAGATCATGATGTGGAACAGGAGTTCGCTAATCTGCCTCAAATTATGTTTGTACGCCGTACAGAGGTGCAGGATCAGATTGGTTTTGGTGTGATCAGGAATGGAAAGAATATTGGAACCCAGCTGAAACAGACCAAAAGGACATTTTGAAATGGATCCTATTCAATAGATGCATGTACTGGCCATCTGTAAGAATGTGGATCAAACCTGCCAGAAGAACTCTCAATTTCTCAGAGAAGAAGGCTGATCAAAGAGAAAAGGTGGGAAGACCAATTTAGAATTTGTAAGGGATTCAGTAACCAACCCTCAACATTTGTTGTAAGTCATACTAGCAGTCACGTTGAGCTGAGGGCAATTGATATCAAAAATGTCTGGAGATATTGGAGGAGGAAGAAATGTATCCAGTCATTCTGGATTTCATGGCAAACCTTGTATATGAGAGGTATGTTTGGAGAGTGTCAGGAATTGGGATTTAAAGAACAGGATCTCCTGGGTTTGCAATGTCTGGATTGCAGCAAGGATGTATAGAAAAAAGAAAGTGAATCTGACTAAATGAAAGGTGTGGATAGTTGGAGCTTTGTTTCTTGGGCCAATGACAACAGTGTGAGAAGGAACAAATGGGGCAGGTTCCATGTGAGCTGAACAAGACTTAGATGATAAATTGGATGGTCCCTTGGACCTTAAACCATCAATGATACAAATTCAATGTGTGTCCCTCAGTAGTGGAATGAGCTCTACTTGCCAAACATAAAATAAACTCAAAGATGGTGTAGAAGTAAGGGGAATAAAAAACAAAGAATGAAAGTGTTATTACTAGCACCCATATGGGCATTGAGAGCTTGGTAGCATTGGAAGCAAAGTATATAGAAGTGTAAAATAAGAGATTGAGCCATTATGTGAATGGACGAACAAGGTTGCAAGTCATCCACTTTGGAGATGAACTGAATGGAATGTTTTCTAAATGGTGGAAAATTAGAACAAAATGAAGATTTAAACAGAGTTGATCATTAAAGTCAGATGGACATGTATGGAAGATAATCAAAGGCTAACCTTTAAGGGCCTGTCCCACTGTACGAGCTAATTCTCCTGAGTTTCCCCCGATTTGAACTCGGAGAATTACGGTAATAGCCGCTCGTAGGTACTCACGAGCTTACCGCGTTTCCCGAGTACCTGCCGTTAGCGTTACGAGCCGCTAAGAGATGTCCCGAGCTCCGACGTACCCGCTATGTACATTCTATGTACTTACCAAGAGATTGATTTTTTTTTTAACTCGGGAGAGCTCTTGAATTACCTCCTACAGTGGGACAGGCCCTTTAGAGGCTTAAGGGCCTGTCCCACTTGGCGATTTTTTTTGGCGACTGCCAGCGTCCTATCAGTGTCGCCAACAGATTTTGAACATTTCAAAATCTAGCGGCGACAATCAAAATGTTGCGACACTTGAAAAAACACCGCGCGTCAAACATCATCACGCCGGTGACCTGATAGGTCAGTCAATGATGCCGGCAGTCGCCAAAAAAATTGCCAAGTGGGACAGGCCCTTTAGAGTACAAGAGGAGTAAAGCATGCTGTGAGGGCCTTCTGCAGCGCAAAAATGCTGTGAAAAACCTCTACAGATGCACCGTAGAAAGCATTTTATCGGGATGCATTACAGCACGATTTGGGAACAACTCCATCCAAAATCACAATAAATTGCAGAGAATTGTGGACGCAGCCACACAAACCAACCTCCCTTCCATTGGTTTCAATTCCATTTCATGCTGCCTCGGCAAGGACCAGTCTCACCCTGGTTACTCCTTCTTCTCCCATCAGGCAAGAGGTACAGAAGTGTGAAAACGCACACTTCTGCACATCTGAAGAAGGTTCTCGACCCGAAACATCACCTATTCCTTCGCTCCATAGATGCTGCCTCACCTGCTGAGTTTCTCCAGCATTTTTGTCTACCTCCAGATTCAGCTACTGTTTTTTCCTAGCTGTTATCAGGCAACTGAACCATCCTATCAACAACTAGAGAACGGTCCTGAGCTACTATCTACCTAATTGGAGACCCTCTGACTATCTTTAATCGGACTTTACTGGACTTTATCTTGCACTAAACATTATTACCTTTATCATGTATTTGTGCACTATGAATGGTTCGATTGTAATCATGTGCAGGTGACAATAAACTGAGTAAGCTGAAGCCTTGGGTAGTCTACAGCTGGAGTACAGCAAGCAGTTATGAGTTCCACACTTTTTGAAGAATACACTGGTCTTGGAGAAAGTGCAGGGTTCAATTACCAGCGCAATCCTGATCTGTAAGAGTCAAATTATGAGGAAGCTGGTCACAGAATTAGGAAACACTTCACTGTGCAGAGGATGAAAGAAATGGGGAACCCTCATCCAAAAATGACAAGTTATGTGGGGTCAACAGATACTTTACAATTTAAGTCACATCATTGTTAAGAGAAGGCTTGAATGAATGTAGGTTCAAATACTTGGCCTCATGCGGAAGAAAGTCCCAATCCAAAACATCCCCTATCCATGTTCTCCAAGGATGCTGCCTGACCCACCATTTTGGTTTCTCCAGCATTTTGCGTTCTTCCTCAGTAAACCAACATCTGCAGTTCTTTGTTCCTGTGTGGCTTCTTTAAGATGAACAGGCTGGAGGTGCTGAAGATGATGGCATCCTCCAGTTTCACTGTAGAAGAGGATGGGTGACGATGAATGAGGACAGGATTTGTCTCTACTGAGCCCGTCTCTTGTACATTCAGTTTCTGGATTCCAACATTGAATAGCTAATTCTGAAGTTTTAGAAATCAGCAAGGTCGAAAACTAGTTAAGAAACTCAAATATTGCACAGATACCTCGCTTAGTGCTCAGGAAACATCTCTGGAGTGCTAATGGAATCTGTCCGAAAATAGATGATTACAGGATTATACTGAGAGGTGTTCTATAGGGAGCCTGGCACAAACCACTGTCCTTCCCACCTCTAGGAAGCAAGCAAGTTGAGATTGTTACCATAGGGAAATATCAGGGTTAGGGAGAGCCATGCAGTTAAAGAGAGAAAGAGGCAGATTTCAGTTTCCACCTTCCAACAGGAGGTGATAGGATGATCAAGGTAGTTTGTCAACATGAAATAATTCTTGTGAGCAGTTTTATCTGAGAAAGGAAGTGCTGGTGTTGGAGAGAGACTGATGTTGGGGGTTTATGAGAATGATCCCAAGATTGATTGAGTTAACATATGGTGAGCGTTTGATGGCACTGGGCCTGTACCCGCTGGAGTTTAAAAGGATGATGGGGAATCTCGTTGAAACATCTGCTTTTCTTTCTTAAGAACTTTTATGAAGCAGGTGATGCCAGCCCTCTGCATGGCCCACACATACTGTTCCAGCCAGGGTGCAGTCCTGAATCCCACATCTCAGCACCAAGAGGCCGCACTGCTCAACCTGCCCGCTCAGCACCAACCCTGACAGGCAGCTTCTCCGCACCGAATCACGAGCGATTCTGGCAGGACCGCTGGATGTCGGGGCTTCCCACCAATTACCAGCACCCAGTTTCTGACACGGTCATTCTGAGAGTGTAGCCCGAGCTAATGTTATGTTTAAAGTACAGGCGGACATTTTCCTGTGCTCGGACTGGAGGACCAACAGTGCAAACAGCAATTCAGCGCTCTGCGTGGTAGCACAAAGTAAGGTGCCAGTATGTACGATACGATATAACTATATTCCCAGGAGGGAAATTGGTCTGCCAGCAGTCAAAAAAGACAACAAGATACGTGAAACATGAAATTAAAGTGACAAGTTGAAAGTCCAGGATTGGGGATGTGCAAAGAATGGGGGGGAGGGGGTGTGGGGGAGGGGGAAGGGGAGTCAGTCTACCCCGTGACAGAAGGGGAAGGAGTTGTACAGTTTGATAGCCACAGGAAAAAAGGATCTTCTGTGGTGTTCTGTGCTGCATCTTGATGGAACCAGTCTGTTGCTGAAGGTGCTCCTCAGGTTGACCAGTGTGTCATTATGGAGGGGGTGAGCTGTATTGTCGAAGATGCTCCGCAGTTTGAGGAGCATCCTCCCCTCCAAGACCATCTCCAGTGGATCCAACTCCGCCCCCAGGACAGAGCCAGCCTTCCTGATGAGCTTGTTAATTCTGTTAGCGTCCGTGGCCTTCACTCTGCACACGACAGCGAAGAAGATGGCACTGGCCACCACATTTGTTATATAACATTTTTCCAATGCTTAAAGGTACGATAATATATTCAAATATGCTTTCAAACTCAGAAAACCAGAACCATCGGAAATCGTGGAAGTTTGCATAGAGTACAAGATTTAATTCACTAAAAGTCTGCCATCAGGTTCCTTGACAAATTCATTACAGTTGAAGGAAGAAAACGAAAATCCACTTTAGTTAGTAGATTCCAACAATGTACTTTCCTCTATCTTTCAAACTTGTCCACCTTCTGTTCTGTAGGCTATGGATTTATTTATAGCTCACTGATCATAGTATGAAAAGGTATCACCCTAAAGGATTTTAATTTCATATTTTTGTTTGAAATTCTATAACTTTGAATTACATTGAAGATCTTTTATCAAAGGTTTTACAGTTTATATTGCCGTACACAAATATATACCCATGTCTGTTAGCACTGGAAGCCAAGTCTTGTTAAGTTTCTGGTTGCAAGCACACTGGGAGTGCTTCATCAGTCTTTGAACAGTGCTTCTGTCAAACTAAGCTGACAAGTACAAGCAGCGGCATGCCTTGCAGAAAAAGTATGCGATAACTTCAATGTACATGATATATCCTAGACATCAGGAGTCAGAATGCACCTCACCTCAGAACATTTCATCTAAGCTGTCCAAAGTGACACACTGTAACAGGATGAGACAGACGTGATCATTCGAGCACATATGCTTCCATCCATCAGTTTGGGTCAACAGAGGCAAAGGCTGGGAAACAAGGTAGAGCACCTTTTGTAATTTATCTTCCGTTCACTCTCCCACAAGTCCTGAATACACACACACACACACACACACACACACACACACACACACACACACACACACACACACACGCACACACGCACACATACACACACGCACAGACATACACACACATGCACACACGCGCGCACACAGATACACACACACAAACACGCGCACACAGACATACACACTCACACACGTGCACACACAGACATATACACTCACACACGCACACACACAAACACACGTGCACACATGTGCACACACAGACATACAAACACACACACACTTACATGCACAAACACACACTTACACAGGCATATATACACAGACACACACACGCACACACTCACAAATGCACACACACACACACACACACACACACACACACACACACACACACACACACACACACACACACACACATCTGAGATACCACTCACGAAACTGAGGAGTGATTATACTGGGAAACCAAGCCTCTGCTACAGCTCTTGACAGGATCTTGTGCCCTTTTTGGGGATAGGGCAAGATTGGACACTCGACAAACCTCACTCCGCAATTCCATTCCTGTTCACAAGAAAGTGCTCCCTTTAAGATGGCACAGTGGCTTAGCTGACAGAGTTGCATGCTCACAGTGTCAGAGACCTCAGGTTCAATGCTGACCTCAGGTACTATTTGTTTGCATGTTCTCACTTTGACCACGTCAGTTTCATCTGGATGCTCCGTATTCCTCCCATATCCCAAGGACGGGTGAAATTGTAGGTTAATTGGCCTCTCTAAATTAGTATGTAGGGAGAGTATGTAAAAGTGGGATAACATAGAACTAGTGTGAACAGGTGATCGAACAGGTGAACCAAGAATTCAGAGACACGGCCAATTTGACTAAAATATCTGGTGTGTTTAAAATATTATTCAAATCCGAACGCAGTCTTTTAGTGGTAATATTTCTTCATTTCTGATGATTACAGGCTGTTCAGGATGGCCTGTGTATCAACTTAAATTGTGGCTCAAGTGCGTGACTTTAAAAAAAAATGAAATTCTCACATCTGCCGGATTGGGATGGAGGTACATGGTCAGTGATGCAGAATGGGAAAGTAAAGAAGCAAAGAACTGCCTCTCTGGACTGGTGTCTTAGCTGTGGAAGCAAGGCTCTCTAAATTGAGCATGATGAATCAAATGTAGGGTGGAATAAGTCAGGGAATAAAATGTAAATTTACAAATGACAAATGATCTTTCTTTATTTCTGCAGCGTGGTGCCATCCATTTGGACCAGACTTAATCTACAATCTAGGTTGAGCTCAGATCATGCTGGAATACGGTCCGCTTGGATCACAGTTAATATAATTACATTCTGGACCCCTAGACTCGTCACATACACATTATCAATAGCATTCATGACAACCAGCAAGGTTGGAGGGTAAAACAAGTCTGGTGAATAGTGTATGTACTTCATGAATGATGTGTAGGAAGGAATTGCAGATGCTGGTTTAAACTGAAGATAGACACAGAAAGCTGGAGTAAGTCAGTGGGACAGGCGGCATCACAAGGAGAGAAGGCATGGGTGACGTTTCGGATGAATTATGTTATCGAAGGGCTGGATTGTGCTCAATATCACCCATCACCTATGTTCAACCCCTGGCTTCATCCTCACATGTTTCACTTGGCTTTGCATCTCTGTGGCTTCAATCACTCTCAAGACCTGGCTGCCGTGGCGATCCAAACCGTGGTTCAGGCAGTTCCTTCATTCAACTACCTTGATGGCCTTTGGCCTGCAAATGTGAATAGCTTTAATGTGTCTGTTCATCAGAGGAATTTAAATAATGATCAAATAGATTCAGGTAATTCACCCAATAGCTGGGGTCGATACATTTGTGCCCATCCATTGAACAGCTTCATGGATGGTGGATGGTGGCGTAATGTGACAGGATCTATGACTCCTTCTGTGCCAGAGATTGTATCATTCTGTAACTGCTTTAATATGGTTCAATGGTTCAATAGTGCTTTGATTGTCACATGTGTGAAGTGCAAGTGCACAGTGAAATTATTTTCTTACCAACGGTTCAATAGAGTATTGCCATTCCCAAGCACAACCTCAATCAGCAAGTGCACAGAAATGTCTGCTTGCAAGTGGCACATGTTTTGGCACCATTTTCGAAGTCTATACTTTAATATTTAGTCCATGTTTTAATATTTTTAATATATTAATTATTGTATATTAAAATAATATATAGTATATTTTTCAATTAATATAATTCTGGCACAAACAAAGTCAGCGTATTAATATTTAAAATATTTAATATCTACCATGGTTTGGGACAAATAGTGACACAGTCCACGAAGGGTCTCAACCCAAAACGTCACCCATTCCTTCTCTCCAGAGATGCTGCCTATCCCGCTGAGTTATTGTGGCTTTTTGTGTCTATCTTTTGCTTAAACCAGCATCCACACAGTCCCTCACTCATCTGTGTACCATTGTGATGTCGGACCAGAGTGGTGCAGTAGGAGGTAAACTCCCAGCTAATCTCTGACTTCATTGTTGTAATGCGTGGGTGCAGTAACCTGAGATGAGCTGACTTGTGGGCAGAACACTGCCAGTTGTTCATGACACTGCCAGTCAGAGGTACCCACACGTTCTGATCACGCTGGTGCTGTCAAAGACCGTTCCCACTCTCTCTAAACGTGTCTGATGATCGGAGAAACTAAGAAATTGTTTAAATAAATTTACATAATTAAAAGCTACTTAAAAACCCACAACTTATATGTTAATGAAAACATTAATATTAATTACAATTATTAAAGACAAGCCACTTATCTCCACTCACTTTTACCGATGTTCAAAACCCCATTGAGATGGGGCCGCACAGTGGTAGAGTAGCTGCCTTACAGCGCTAGAGATGCAGATTCGATCCTAACTAAGCGTGCTGTCTTTATGGAGTTTGTATGTTCTCCCTATGACTGTGTGGGTTTTCTCTGGGTGCTCCAGTTTCCTCCTACACACCAAAGACGTACAGGTTTGTAGATTACTTGGCTTTGGTTAAAAAAATGTAAATGTCCCTAGTGTGTAGCATAGTGCTACATGGGGTGGTCACTGGTCAGCATGGACACGCTGGGCTGAAGGGCCTGTTTCCATGCTGTATCACTAAAGTCTAAAGTCTAAATGAATAACGTCACTGCTCCTGTGCCAACTATAGGCGATTGAAGCTGAGGGCCCTAGACTGAAAATGTAGCCAGACCCACGGCTCAGTAAACTTAGGAACTGCCCTTGGACTCAGTACTAACTACGTGGTAGAGGTCCCAGTGTCCAACTTCCAGTAAATTTGATACTGCTCTGCTGCAATGCCCAAAATCTGGAACATGCCAACAGTGGTGGCATATACTGAATCAACAGCAGTTGTTAGGACAATCTACCCCAGCACTGATCTATGTGGACTATTGCTTTCTGTTTTCCTCTAATCAGAATAACAATTTCTTACCCCCTTCTCTATGTGTTCTATTAGATTATCTAATATGTGATCCATTAGTTTATCTATCCCCCAACTACACATGTTGTGACCTTTGTACTGAGCCTGTTGAAGGCCACTTAGATGATATTGACTGCATTAACCTTGTCCGCTTTATGCATTGTCTGAATCAAATCTATCAGGTTAGTTGAGCATGACAATATTTAAGAAAGTAATTCCTGAAAATACACTCTTTGGGTTTTTCCTTCTGCCAGTAAATGTTTATCTATTATTTTACTCGAGCTTCCTGTATTTATTCATTAGTCTGACATCAATCTAATATTAAAATGGCCGGTCTATATTTCCCAGGCTTTATCCCCTGTTTGGTTATAGAAATATGAGCTGCTCACCGGGTTTTGGCACTATTTCCTCTTTATCGGGATTGAGTTGGTGATTCTGGTATCTCTGCTCCAGTTGCCTTGGCTGTGTAACATCGTTCACAAACAAATCCTGCCGTCTCACACTCTTTTAGATTTGAGAGTTTGCCAATTATTTTCTCCATTTCCATCACAACTCTTGTTAATATACTTTTTAATATTAATATGCTAGGTTGATGTGTCAGTTTGTTATCTTTTTTAGTAAAAACGGAGTCAAAGTAATTGTTCAGTACTGTCATTTCACTGTCATCACCATGAGTTGATCTTGCTTACCCTTTAGTGGTCTTATCCCTACTTGAATGTTCACGTTATTATTTTTGTTTTAATAGAACACTTTATCATTTCTTTGTGCATTCCTTAATTGTTTAATTTTAAATTTCTAGTTGCCTTCCTGATTTTGTTTGAAACTTCTCTAATATTTGTTTTTGGTCTTATTCTCTGATAGTATCTGAGTAATTCCATGTCCATTTTGCTGGATTCAGTAGTCCCTTTGGTTCTTCATGCATCGTTGATGTTGTGCAAATAATTATGCCCATTAGCTTTAACTGAGTGCCATGGATCATAAAAATCATAGTTATTATGTCTCTGAAGGTGCCCATTGTGCCCATCAAGCCTATACTGGCTCATTATACAGCAATCCAGGATGTCTAAATTTACCTCTCTCTCCCTCTGGTTCTGCTAATTACTGTAACCTTTTTTAGAGTACTTATCCAATTCCCTTTTGAAAACTCTGATGGATTCTGTTTCCGCTACTCTGTAAGGTAGTGAGTTCCAGATTATGACTACTCTCTGAATAAAAAAAAATATACTCATATCATCACATGTACTTGGATGTACTTAGATCCTTGCTGTGCTATTTTTGTAGACAAAATGGTGCTGGTACACATATCATACCTTGCTGTTGATATACATGGTAGACCGTCAATCTATAAAGTGTTTAAGGGGCTAACCTAATTTAATTAATAAATGATACTTTGCAAATTTTTGCAATCTTTTTGTGATCTTAAAAATTCAAAACATTTGAAAATCTAGTTTTTAACTTTTTAGAGGTGCTGGTATGCAGCGTGCAGCTCCCACAAAGCTCAGCTTCCACACATCCTGTCTGTATTCTTGCACAAAATCTAAAGTCATCATTTTCAGAGCCTTAATACCTTTCCTGAAGTTAGATGACTTGAATTGTATACAACATTCTATTGTGGCCTAATCAGTATTTACGTAGTACAGGTTCAACGTAATGTTCCTACTTTGGTAATTTAAATTTTCTTTCATGCATCTCAGAATCCCATGTAGTTTACTAACGGCTCTGTTAACATTCCCTGTCACTCCCAACAATTAATGGACTTCTACTGCTCTTACGCATCGTTTCGAACTGTGCGATTAAGTCAACATTCTCTGAATGTTCAAGAGATTTTCTTCTTTTATCATAGCATTATGCAAGATTTACTTTCTTTGGTTCTACCCTGATTTCCTAAAAAAAGTTCTATTTTCCAGTTTATCACTTGTGCTTTTACAACTCTCGGTTCTTGCCTTGTCTTACCAATATTTACTCAGTGCGGTGATTTGGCACCCCATACTTCATATCAGAAAGTACGGATCAAGACAAGTTCCAAACGTGCTCATCAAGACTGCCTCCACTGAGTCCAAAGAAGGGTCTCGACCCGAAAGTCGCCCATACCTTCTATCCAGAGATGCTGCCTGTCCCGTTGAGTTACTCCAGCATTTTGTGTCTATCTTTGGTATAAACCAGCATCTGCCTTTCCTTCTGACACAATGCTGCTATTTTTGCAGCTTAACCTTTTTTGACTCCAGCACCATTTAAAAGAAATTTGGACAGGTGCATGGATAGAAAAAGTTACATGGGCAAAACATGGCAGGTAGGATTTGTGTAGGATGGGGCATCTGGGTGGGCTTGGGCAAGTTGGGCCGAAGGGCCTGTTTCTAGGCGGGTGTGTCCTAATTGTACACATTTATCATGCAGACCCGTTTCTTTCCCTGGATGGAGCAGCAAACTTTAATTTCAGTAACATTTGTTAGTGCAAACTCTAGTATGGGTACAATCCCTTTTTTTTACATATATCAGCATCGTGTCCCTCCACTTATCTCCTCCTTTGCAATTGTTTGAAATTATTATTTTCCACCGTGTCGCTTTTCCATGCGTTCCATGCCATTTTCTTTTATAGTGTTTCACGTTTATCATGCATCGAGATTATTAAAGGCTCAAATGTGTATTCCCAGCTCATTAGGAGACTGGGTTATACCACCACCAACCTTTGCAATGAGTACTGTGAGGAGCAGACACCAACTTTCTAATGTTTCACTTAATCCCCTTATTAGATGTTCACCACAGTGCACTATTCTCTTGCAACTGAACTGCCTGGAGTACTGGGAATGCGTTTTAATGAAAGAACTGTTTAGCTTTCATTATGCAGAAGTCATCTTGCTGCAATCTCTCCATTAAATATCACAGTAGAAAGCTGTTAAACCAGAATCCACGAGACTGCCGCCTGGGCCGTGGAGAAGGGATGAAGTGGCATAAAAGAGAGGAGTGGCATAGAAACATAGAAACAGAAAATAGGTGCTGGAGGAGGCCATTTGGCCCATCGAGCCTGCACCCCCAAACATTGTGATCATGGCTGATCATCCACAATCAGTAACCCGTGCCTTGATTCCGCAAGCCTCTAGAACTTTATCTTAGTCTCTTTTAAATTCATCCTGTGAGTTGGCCTCTACTGCCTTCTGTGGCAGAGAATTCCACAAATTCACAACTCTCTGGGTGAAAATGTTTTTTTCTCATCTCAGTTTTAAATGGCCTCCCATTTATTCTTAGACTGTGGCCCCTGGTTCTGGACTCCCTCATCATTGGGACCATTTTTCCTGCATCTAGCTTGTCCAGACCTTTTATAATTGTATAGGTTTCAATAAGATCCCCTCTCATCCTTCTAAATTCCAGTGAATGCAAGCCCAGTCTTTCCAATCTTTCCTCATATGACAGTCCTGCCATCCCTTGGATTAACCTTGTGAACCTACGATGCACTGCCTCAATAGCAAGGATGTCCTTCCTCAAATTAAGAGACCAAACTGCACACAATACCCCAGATGTGATCTCACCAGTGCCCTGTACAACAGCAGAAGGACCTTTTTACTCCTATACTCAAATCCTTTCGTTATGAAGGCCAACTTGCCAGCTTTCTTCACTGCCTGCTGTACCTGCATGTTTACTTTCAGTGACTGGTGTACAAGGACACCCAGGTCTTGTTGCACTTCCCTTTTTCCTCGGGACTCCATTGAGATAATAATCTGCCTCCTTGTTCTTTCTACATTATACTGCATCTGCCATGCATCTGCTCACTCACTGAACCTGTCCAGGTCACCATGCAACCTCCTAGCATCCTCTTCTCAGTTCACACTGCCACCCAGCTTTGTGTCATCTGCAAATTTGCTAGTGTTACTTTTAATCCCATCATCTATATCATTAATATATATTGTAAATAGTTGCGGCCCCAGCACCGAGCCTTGCGGCACTCCACTCGCCACTGCCTGCCATTCTGACAGGGACCCGTTTATTCCTACTCTTTGTTTCCTGTCTGCCAACCAATTCTCTATCCATGTCAATACCCTACCCCCAATACCATGTGCTCTAATTTTGCCCACTAATCTCCTGTGTGGGACCTTATCAAAGGCGTTCTGAATGGCCAGATACACTACATCCACTGGCTCTCCTTCATCAATTTACTTGTCACATCCTCAAAAAATTCCAGAAGATATGTCAAGCAGGATTTCCCCTTCATAATTCCATGCTGACTTGGACCAATCCTTTAACTGCTATCCAAATCGCTGTGATTACGTAATTAATAATTGACTCCAGGATCTTCCCCATCACCGATGTCAGGCTAACTGGTCTATAATTCCCCTTTTTTTGTCCCGCTCCTTTCTTGAAAAGTGGGCTACCATTAGCTACCCTCCAACCCATATGAACTGATCCTGAGTCTATAGAACATTGGAAAATAATCACCAATGCGTCCATGATTTCTCGAGCCACTTCCTTGAGTATCCTGGGATGCAGACCATCAGGCCCTGGGGATTTATCAGCCTTTAGTCTCATCAGTCTTCCCAATAATATTTCTTGGCTAATGCAAATTTCTTTCAGTTCCTCTGTCTCCCCAGATCCTCTGTCCTCTAGTACATCTGGGAGATTGTTTGTGTCTTCCTTAGTGAAGACAGAACCAAAGTACCTGTTCAACATTTTTGCCATTTCCTTGTTCCCCATAATAATTTCACCTGTTTCTGCCTTCAAGGGACCCACATTTGTCTTTACTAATCTTTTTCTATTATCATACCTAAAGAAGCTTTTACTATCCTTCTTTATTTTCTTAGCGAGCTTACCCTCGCACTTCATCTTTTCAACCCGTATTGCCGTTTTTGTTACCTTCTGTTGTCCTTTGAAAGTTTCCCAATCCTCCGGCTTCCCGCTACTCTTTGCTATGTTTTCCACCTTTTCTTTTAGTTTTATTCCATCCCTAACTTCCCTTGTCAGCCACGGTTGCCTCTTACTCCCCTTAGAATCATTCTTGATTCATCCACATATTAATGAACTTTTGTTTAATTTATTCTTGGGATGTGGATCAGGCCAACAATGAAGACCCAGGTGTAACGACATATTGAAGCATGACATTCCAGGTGAACTAGGCTCTCCCAAGATGGTGTGTGAAATAGAGGGGAACTTGAAAGTTCCCACGCACCTGCTGCCCTAGGTGGATCGGATTGTGGATGTGAGTGGTGCTGTCAAAGGAGCCCTGGCAAGTTCCTGCAGAGCATCTTGTTTGCATATTCATCAAGGTCAGGCCCTTGCCAAAAGGTAAAATGAATGAGGAAGACAGTCAGCGAGACTGGCTGCCACACCAGTTTCTGCAGCGGGCTTGTTTTATCTAAATTCTCCTAAATCAGTGAGCTACACTTAAAGTAAAATGGCATTTATGTATCAGAGGTGTGCACTGTTGATGATGCTGCTGCATCCAAACAATATCTTGGTGTAGGAAGGAACTGCAGATGCTGGTTTACACCAAAGATAGGCACAAGATGCTGGAGTAACTCAGCGGGACAGGCAACATCTCTGGAGAGAAGGAATAGGTGACGTTTTAGATCGAGACCCTTCTTCAGGGGAATCAGGGGAATAGTTATTTTGAGCTGCTTTCAAGCTCTTGAGAGTTAGACAGTGTTCACCACCTGAACATGGTATTAGTTTAGATTCTTGTCACGTGTACCGATGTACAATAAAAAGCTTTTGTTGTGTGCTAACCAGTCAGCGGAAAGACCATACATGATTACATTCATGCCATCTACAGTGTACATATACATAATAAAGGGAATAATGTTTAGCGCAAGATAAATTCGAGATGCTGCAACTTTTCCTTGAAGTTTGGAGGAAATCTTAGATTTCATTGAGAATTGTATATTTTACCACATTCTTTGGAACTGAGAACATTTAAAAGATACATGAATGGGTACAAAGATAGGAAAGGTTTAGAGGGATATGACCAAATGCAGGCAAATGGAACTAGCTTAGATGGGACCATCTTTGACGGGGCTTCTTGGTTGGCATGTTTGGGTTGAGTTGGCATGGATGGGTTGGGCTGAAAGGCCTGTGACTGTATGACTCTAATCTTTAAAGTGCAACTAACCTCCAGAGACTGACCCATTTTGAACACAGACAGAGATAATGCTGGTTTTGTTTCAAACATTTGAGAGCAGTGCTGCAGAGAGCTGCTGCCTCACAGCACAGAAACTGGGATACGATCTTGGCATTTGGTGATGTCTAATGTGGAGTATACACATTCTCTCTATTACCACGTGCGTTTCCTCCGAATGCTTGGGTTTCCTCCCACAAGATGTGTGGGGTTGTAGGTTAATTGCCTTCTGCATCTTGCCCCTTGTGTGTGGGGTTGCATGGGAAAGTGGGATAGTATAGACCTAAAGTGAATGGCTGATCAGTGGTCAGTGTGGACCTGGTAGGCTTAATGACCTGTTTTCATCCTGTGTCTTTCAATCAATCAATTCAATCAAAACCCTTTTCAGTGAGTGAGAAGGCATACAAATAGATTGAGATGGAATTCTATATAGAATGGAATCTGGCAAAATCTCAGCGTTCTGTTGGCACAATCCCCAGACATTTTTGCCAAAAAAGAAATCGCAATTCTATTTTTGCACTAATCTGATGCAGTTTGGTCTAATTCCCAGATCCCTTCTGGCACAAATCAGATTCACCCTGACACGTCTAGACCCACCCCGACATAAGTCTGGACCAGAACCCATTGCCAATGGCAAGCTGCCCACCTTCTTCACGGGTCTATTTGGTGAGGATTTACATTTGTGAACCTACTCTCTAAAGCTGTTCCAATCATAAATGGCTGTGCCATATGCCTAGGGAGGTAGAACAAACCATGCCTGCAAAATAGCCGCAGAACCATTGCCAGCTGGCTTGCTGTCACGTCCAGATTATTAAAGAAAATCTGCTAATATATGGAAACACTCAACAGTTATTAAAAATCAATAATAACAACTCAGAAAGGTTCAAAGAAACAACAAACACAACCTGCTTTAAAACAATTTAAAACATACCAGTTTCTCTCCCACTAGTTGCAAACTGAGAAGGTATGATAGTAATTCATTGATTGTTTCCTGCTGTTTTAATATCACATCCGATCACATAACTGTTCGAATTGTGAAATTCTAGGTAAAGTGCAGAATTAGATGCAGAACCTAAATCCACCGAAAATTAATTCCTCAATATTAATTTCAGATCAGATTAGACCAAACGTAAAATTATAACTTTTAGATCATTACTTTGGTAAAACTTTTCTTCCCACAAAATGGAAAAGATGAGGTGCTCTCTGTTGGTTACATGCATAATTGATCAATAGCTTGCATAACGCATTGATGTTTAAAGCTGGTGCATTTGCCCCTTTGTCTGACCAATTAAGAGTTTTCAATTGCAGGTAAACACTATTTGCATCTGCGGCCTCGCAAGTCCCAGACTTATTTTTTGTGAAGCTCGTTTCGTTTGATCACGGTACGCGAAAACAAAAAAACAACATTTTTTTTCCGGTTGAGGCCAGCTGATAAAAAGGTCATTTATTAAAAATAAAAGCCCTATTCGTGCATCTAAACAGATATATTAGCTTTGTGTGTGTATGTGTGTGTGTTTACATGGAGATGAAAGCTTGCATACCCTCCAGGACAGGAACTCTTTGAGCGAACAAAGCATCAAATGGCACACATCAAAGGTTGTTAGCCTTTCCTAACAGGAAAACCGTCTCATTAAGGGCGCAAAGGTACATTGTTTGTCTTGGCTGCCCTTGATTAGCAATGCGCTGTGACCAGGGTACTTGTGTTACTTTTTTTTCACTTCATTATGGCACAAAGCAGCCTGTATCCCTTTGAAGTGGAAAACTGCTGAGAGATGTTACACTGTTCTTCCTCAGCTTTATTTTAAAAGTCCGCATTTTGTTATTTGCTAATTAGGCAGAGCCGAGCAAGGAATAATTCCCGTGCATTCATTTGGGTCGAAATCATCTTAATTAAGAGGATGAAAGCAGCTAAAAAAAAAAAATCCTGTTTTCTGATTCTTTTTTTGGTGCCTGTTGGGATTTAATATGCAATATTTCTTTAGGACACATTAGTTTTATCAGTACGATGTGACTGAAGTTGAATGAGCCAGTGCAAAACCGAAGATAGAAACAAAAATTTGGTGTAACTCAGCGGAACAGGCAGCATCTCTGGAGAGAAGGAATGGGTGACATTTTGGGTTGAGACGCTTCCTCAGACTGGTCACCAGTCACCCATTCCTTCTCTCCAGAGATGCTGCCTGTCCCGCTGAGTTACCCCCGCTTTTTGTGTCTATCTTTGGTTTAAACCAAAGACAAAGGACAAAGGACATTTATTGTCACATACACCAATTTGAGTTACCATGCAGCACACAAATAAGATAAACACAACACTATAGAATTTAACATAAAACATAAAACCATCCCCACACAGCGGAATCAATGTTTCCCACTGTGAGGGAAGGCAACAAAGTTCAGTCATCTTCCTCTTGTCCACCCGTGGTCGGGTCTTAGTCAGGCCTCCGCAATGTTTCAGGCCCTCTCGCCGGGATGATGGAACTCCGGCGCCGGAACGGAAGAACACTCTCAATGGCTTGGAGTTTCCAAATCGGCTGCTTCCTACCGAAGTCCACAGGCCGAGCTGGGCGGAGATTCAACGCTGGCGACCCCGGCAAGGATCCCAGGCTCCGCGATGTTAAAGCCAGCACCGCCCGCGGCTGGAAGCTCCGCAGACCACAGCTCCACGGTGTTAGACAGCAGTCCCAACACTCTGGAGCTTCAACACGGCGATCCCGGTAACGCATCGCCCGCTCCGCGGTGGTAATCCAGTGCTGCGCCGCTGCTGAAGCTCTGGCCGGTCTCCGGCAGGAAAGGCCAATCCAGATGGTAGCTGTGAGGAGGGGGCGAAGGTGCGGCTCGGAGGAAAGACGCATCCTCGACCAGGTAGTGACTGAGAAAAACTGTTTCCCCCTCCCCACCCCCCACATAAAAAAGACTAATAGACCTCCAAAACAAACTTTTAAACAGAGTAAAATTAACATAAAAAGGATGAAAGGACAGACAGTTGCAGGCGAGGCTGCCACACTTAATGGCGCCACCACTCGGCATCTGCAGTTCCTTCCTACACAAGCCAGTGCAAAAGACTGGTTCATTTAAAATGTAGGTAACTTGAGTTTATACCGAGTTAGTTAGTCAAATAATCCCACCCACAGTATTGGGCATGGAATTAATGAATGGGAGTGTTAACTGAAAATACCTGGATAGGTCAATGTGGGGCTTTCCAAATTGAACCTGCTTTTTTATCGGTGCAGAGTACTGAATGGGATATGTTTTATAATATTTAAACATTAATTAATGTATGCTTAATGAAGAATGTGGTGAACATGACCAATTAAAACCTGAAAAGTGGTTTGGTATACATTATATTAAAGTCCAACATATCTAAGCATGCTCATAAAATGACTATTAAACAATGAGTAGGTTTGTGCTTGAAATCCACTTTGTTGTATAGTAACAGTCTACCCAGTTAATTAGATACAGAAGTATCTGTTTTTAAGGCAAGAAACATCTGTATAATTCTTCTCTTCAAAGGTGACTACTTGTATTTGTAATAATGCAAATTAGTTTTGTAGGTAGCCGGAAAAAACCTGTCTGAAGAAGGGTTTCGGCCCGAAACGTTACCCATCTCCTTCGCTCCATAGATGCTGCTGCACCCGCTGAGTTTCTCCAGCATTTTGTGTACCATGAAAAAAACATTGACAGTCATATGTATCTCCGGTTGGAACCATTTATTTTAAGGAGTGAAACACATCAACCTTTATCTCAGCCCAGTTCATGCAATCTATGCAAAATGCCTGGAACCTTTTTCCGGAGAGAAATTTGACTGAGAGGTGACTTGACCAATGTAGAAACAAGGAACAGCAGATGCTGTTAACTCAACAGGTTAGGCAGCATCTCTGGAGAAAAACGATGCCCGGAAATGTCACCCATCCTTTCACGACAGAAATGCTACCTGACCCACTGAGTTACACCAGCACTTTGTGTCTATCTTTGACCAATAGGATACCTGTAAATTGAATCTGCTTTCACTCACATATTTTCCTCCATCTCGGAACACTAGATGCTCCTCTGTGTTGATCTTTGGAACCTCGACAGGGTGACACTGGGATTGGTGGATCCTTTGGATGTAACACACCCAGCCAGTGATCAATAGTGGGAGTTACAAACAAAATAGGGACATAATGATTATAAATGATACTCAGTGCTACACCCTTGTGCTCTTGCTTATGTTCTGCTTGTTGGCAATATAATCTGGAAACAAGGTCAGATTCCACATGTGTGCTGGAGATGTCCTGCATCCCTTCTTTATCCTCTCTAGATTGTAAGACTGCGTGTCTGACATCCAATACTGGATAAACAGAAATATCCTCTGACTAACCACTGCCATGACTGTAGTCATTCTATCCCTGCCACAAAACCTCACATCCTAGCCACTGACCCCATCTCTCCATAATTCCCTCAAAATGACTTGAATCTTTGTGAGCTGCTTGAATCCAAGATGGAATTCTGACCACATCCATGTGCCTTGGCTCAGATTGTTACTTTTACATTTAAAGTAACATTGCCTTACTCTGTCCCTGCCGTTAGGCCCTGTCCCACATTCCCGAGTTACTCACGGATCCTCCCGAGTTTTCCCCTTGATTCAAACTCGGAGAATGTCCGTAGCGAGTCTGTAGGAGTCCGTAGCGAGTCCGTAGAAGGGCGTAGGAGTCTGTAGATATTTTGTAGCGGCTCGTAATGCCAGCTGTAGGTGCTCCGGGCATCGGGTAAGTCGGGACGTTTTTTCAGCATGTTGAAAAATGTCCATGAGTAAAACAAATAGCCCCGAGTACCTACGGCTGGCATCTCCGAGTTCAAATCAAGGGGAAAACTCGGTAGAATTCGTGAGTAACTCGGGAAAGTGGGACAGGGCCTTAAACCAATCTGTTGCTGAATCATCAACAGTCCCTTTATTACTCATCTATATAACCATTCCAATCTGATGCTGGTCAGTCATCCTCAACTTATTGTTCAAGTACTGGGGATCAACCAAAGCTTTGTTGTCTTTGTCCTGATCCGTAACAAGTCCTGTTTAGTTGCCCCACCGTAGATGTACGATTTCAAGCATATAGTATTCAACTGCCTGGATCATAAGTGCTTGAAAATTTTCTTCATCCTTCATTTTCCATTCCATTATCAAAATAATTTCTAAAACATACTTCTTTAACCAAACCGTAAGGCAGCTGCACTAAAAAAAATGTATGTGGCTGTGCACCAAATTTAGTGTGACAACAATACTCTGAAGCATCCAGAGCCGTTTTGCTGTGAAAACTGATGTACAAATAAAAACCATTGATGTTGTTATTACTAATGTGTGTACTGTCACCGTGTGGACTGTCACTTATGTAATTATGTTCTATCCATAAAATGAGACATTGAAAGTCTCCTATTGTCCACATTCTGCTCTGGAACAAGTTGAAGGATATCTCCACTGCCTATTGTTAATTTATAATTGTTTTTTGGGTAGTCTTTTCATTTCCTTCCAATTTTCTGCTGAGGTCAAAGTATTTGTTTAACCAGGAACTTAGTGGGCTGAAATACTTGCTCCATTTTGCAGCCCCAGGGGAATATTATGCTGAGTTACTTATAACCATATAACAATTACAGCACGGAAACAGGCCCTCTCGGCCCTTCCAGTCCGTGCCGACCATTTGTTTTCCCCTACTTGGAGAAAGAAATATCTTGGATTAAGGTACTGGGAATCTCTGCTTAATAACACAATATCGTTATTATCTGCCGACTCTGAAAGAATCAAATCCACGTCTGTTTAATTCCTGGTGGTTTTAATGAATATTATCCCTCTTTTGGTTCATTTCGGTGTCCTAATCATTTAGAAGACTTTAAAGCCTTTTCATAGATCTTTTGCAAAGGCTGCACACGGGCATCGATTTAACTATTGACTTGCCCGGTGGGGATTTGTAACTTCCACCAGACATCTGGTCGGGATCACCCGTTCACTGGATTGGAAACGTGTCTGTGATCTCAAGTCGTGCTGCTACCATTTTGTTTTAAAGTCAATAGGAAGTAGTTCAGTCGATAGTCAGTTAATGAAGATGCCTGAGTGTGGATGTGTAATAGCAGTTCTCTCAGTTGGAGCTGAAGATCAAGGTTAAGAACATTGCCAACCAATCTAACAGAGCTTCCGTGGCTTAGAAAGAATGTTGGGCATTTTCAGCGTTTGCCTTAATTCTGCAAAATCTGACAATTTTCATTATTGGTAAGTTAATTATTTTATTGTCATGAGATATCCTTCTTGTATGGCCAGTGGTGCAGGTTCACAGAATGTCTCATGGATTCTGAGACTTAGAATCTGCTGCCTTCTAATGAGCACAATGAAGGAAACCATAATTTCCTGCAGTAATAAATATGACAGGAAAATAAAGTGACATTATAATAAATATTCCTTAAGATAAATATTTTTCATCCAGATAAAAATCAAAACATTTATTCATCGGTTTTATAAAAGGGGGTTGCATTCCTCTTGTGTTATTTTAAACCTAGATTAAACAGATGCTCTGACATCTATGACAACATATTTCTTCTAAACTCTGTCTTTAGCCTCAACAATTCCTCACTACCTAATCCACTTACAAACCATGACTACACTCTACAGGGTGGACGGCTTTACTTTACAAGAGCATTTTGCCCCCAAAACAATAACTTGCTGGCAATATGATTTCTGAAGGAGGCCTGGGGCATTTCTTTCATAATTTTAATAACCTTCTTGGAATTAGATCGCTTGACATTCATCACATTTCTGTGTCATTTATCTTCTGGTCAGATCATTACATTACCTCACACGCTCACAGATCCTGTGACATAATATTTACATATTCTTTTGACAGCCATGCTGAGGATAGTGAATTTAACGATTTAAGGAAGGGGTGAACTGGGCAGTTGAGGATCAATGACATTTAGTGGTGAGGTGACAAAAATAAGGGAGTGAGAGTTGATGGAACCTTAAATGAACCAATTATGTTTTAACCATTCTGATTGGCTTTATGCTTTTAGAAAACATATTTTGAAATGACTTGTGACTAGGTCCATAGGTATCAAGTAGGGCACTAATATAATTTAATCGTTTTTTTATTTCTTATAAATATCGCAATGTTATTTTTAATACATCCTTCTTTGTGTGTCCTTGTTTTGGGCCCTAGTTTTTCATACTTACTCATAACTACTGCCCAAGTTACTTTGATACGACAACTGCCGAAGCGACTAATGGATCTTCTCCATGTTGGAGGCTTTTAGTTATTGTAAATGTACACCATGAGTTCATTGTGGATTCCCCCACTGAATAATGCACAGGCTGTACACTTTCTTGAGCCTGATCATGACCATGGCATGGACATTGTGGGCTGAAGGGCCTGTTTCTGTGCTGTACTGTTCTATGTTCTATCTACTATGAAACCATGCCTCGTTCTGATTGCATATTTAAAAATATTTGCAGTTTAATATTTTCTTTGCTATGATAGATACAAACTGAAAATTATGCATGCAAATTAATGCACATTAAATCTTTGTGACATTGGCAGACATTGCCATTTAAACATTTTTTCCTACTTTAAACAGACCTTTCCAGACTCAAAGCAAAAAACTAACTGGGGCAAGCATTGTTACTTGTGAGCTTCTGATCCCAGTCACATGATACTTACGATCTAGGAGCATAGATAGGACTAGATACAGAATAGATAGAACATAGATACACTAAATTTTTGGAATCACCTTAAATCTAGCCCCCCAGATACCCTCCAGTTTAAAGCCCTTCAAACACAAGAGGGGAGCCCAGAAAATAGTTCAATGTGTAAGTTGGTACTGAGACTAACTACCTCTATTCAGTTAAAACCTATTCAGTTAAACCCTGACCAGCATCAGATCAATACTGATCCCCAATCACCAGTTAGAGTGAACCAAATTATCAAACAATGTAAAGAAACGTATTGGGATAAAGAAACCAAAAGTCAAAGCAGATTAGAATGTTACCGTGCCCTAAAAAGAGATTATAAATTGGCAGACTATCTCTCAACTGTTAGAGACATAAAGCAGAGACAGACCCTCACCAAATACAGGTTAAGCGACCACTATTTGGCAGTTGAAAAAGGAAGACAGAAGAGATTCTGGCAACCAAGAGAAAATAGAATATGCAGCCACAGTTTGACAGATGAGGTTGAAACAGAGGTGCACTTCCTCCTAAAATGCAAAAAAATTGACAAAACAAGGAAAACTTACTTTGACAAACTCAGTCTGGCAACCCCTGATTTTAAAGAACTAGATGATATATCAAAACTAAGAATAATGCTTGATGAAGGAACTAGGGCACATCTTGGTGCACAATACGTAACAGCATGCCCTAACCTGAGAGACGGTGAATGACCAATGTGCACGCACACACTAATTGACGTTAACAGACACGAGAAATTAATATTGAATTGCTAAACTTGCTATTCTGTTGTACTGCTTACAGCTGCAAGAACATGTAGCAATCAATAAAGGGCTATAGGCCTATTGCGAGTTCATGTACAGGGACATAGCTATCCATGCACTGTATACTTGTATTTATACTTATGCATTTTAAATATGTATGTCATGTTTTATACTTTGGCAATATAACAATGTATTTTATCATGCCAATAAAGTTTTTTAATTGAAATTGAATTGACTAGGAATGGGTCCTGCATCCCAATTAAAGACAGAATAAGTCAGAAGACTTTAGGAGGTTGAAAAAAATGTTTATACCATGAACTTTTCTACTGATGATATAACATATATTGCAAGATACGTTAGCTTTGCCTTATTCCCCTTCCAGCATGTACTGGACATTCCACACGCCACTAGAATACTGTCATTGAATAAACAATTACTTGAATACATTTATAATGCTGATTGAGATAAGGGATTCTAGAAATGGGGAATTAAAACATTTCCAGATTGGGTATCAAAATCAACTTTTTTTGATGAGGGATAAGAGATAAGCGTGTGACAGAAAATGGAGTAAAACAGTAATCGGCAGGGATGGAGGGATGAGAGAAGACTCCTGTGGAACATAATCTCCAGCATGGACTGGCTGGCCAATAGCCTCTTGTTCTGCTGGAAGTACTTTATTGCTTTGAGCGCCAGACATGAGGATTCTTCCACTCATTTACCACCCATTTCTCAGCAGAGCTGGCCATCGTACACCTCAATTTATGGCCCACAGCAGCTACCCCCCACCTCTCAGAAGTTCATAAGTGATATTTGCAGAATTAGGCCATTCAGCCCATCAAGTCTACACAGCCATTCAATCATGGCTGATCTATCTCTCCCTCCTAACCCCATTATCCTGCCTTCTCCCCATAACCTCTGACACCCATACTAATCAACTACTCTCTGAATGAGAATGAAAGCTGGCACTAATAAAATACAAGGGGAGTTTTGCACCAAATGTCCGCTAGGAAATGGATTGAGACAAATCAAATTGGTGATCATTAGAGCCAGCAGACAGAGGAAATGTTTTTTTTCCATCAGGATTTGAACTTGACATTACTCTGTCTGCTTCACTAACCAACTTTCCCTAACAAAAAAACAACTGAAGCACATCCTATTTTTTGTTACCATGGAAATATGTAAAGACATCACAATATTGCCAAGTGCCAGAATACCTGATCCAAGTTTATTCTCCTGTCGATGTTATTATTATTTACCAATATAATCTGATCTTTATTCCAAATACTTTGCAAGGATTCCATTGATTTCTCATCATACCTCTGCAAATTTGTCCCTGTATATAATTGGATCTAGCTTTGAGTCTATTATTTATCCGCCAATTATTCCCATTGAATAAATTAAACCAAAGTGTAGAAAAAGTACGATTCACCCATTAAACCTGAAACAAAGTCTCATGGTTCAGTATTTGTACACTGGGTCCTTGATAGAGGCAGTGACGATTAGATACCTGGTTTTAATCTAATGTGGCTTCAGGCAGCATTCGGGGGGCAGCGGTAGCGTTGCTGCCTTATACCATGGCTGCTGTCTGTATGGAGTTTGCACATTCTGCCTGTGACCGCGTGGGTTTCCTCCGCGTGCTCCGGTTTCCTCCCACACTCCAAGGACATACAGGTTTGAAGGTTAATTGACTTTGGTAAAATTGTAAATTGTTCCTAGTGTGTAGGATAGTGTGAGTGTATGGCGTGATTACTGGTTGGTGCGGACTTGGTGGACCGAAGGGCCTGTTACCGCGCTGTATATCTAAGGTCTAAAGTAAAGTTTAAAAGGCTAATGGGCTGGCCACCAGCTCGCAGTGGGAAATGCGAGCCTTGTTTATTTTGCAGCATGTGGTCCACTCTCAGTTGCTTAAAGTATTTCCAGTTCTCACATTTTTCTCTAACACTGCGAGGACTATTCCTGTGGGGCTAACGAGACTCTGCTGTGATGTTCTTCTGAAGATTAGCCTGAAGAAGGGTAAGACAAGGAGAGAGCTATGAGCCTTTAGCATCTGTAAGAACGTCCATGGAGCAGAACAGAGGAAATTGATTAATTCAGTGTCATCAAAACCACAGTAAATGCAAGAGGACCTCAAGGGGTATCAAAAGTGAATTATTTTATTTTATTAACACTCCTTTCACTCCTCCCTCAGCATTTTCAACAATTTTGTCCTCTCCATTGCATCTTTTGAGATATAGTCTCAAAGCAGGAGTGGAATATGCTTTTTTATCTTCAAGCAGAATAATTTCTTCCCTTTTTTTCTATTCATGTAATGGCACTTACTTGTATATCCAATAACTCCAACGTCATCTACTACGTTTGGTGCTCCCGATATGGCCTCCTTTACATCGATGAGACCAAGCATAGACTAGGCAACTGTTTCATCGAAAACTTGCTCTTATGGGCCTGTCCCACTTAGGCGACCTTTTAGGCGACTGCAGGAGACTCTGCAGTCGCCACATGTTCGCAGGTGGTTGCCGGCGAGTCGCCTTCATGGTTGTGAGGAGTTCCCGCATTATGACTAGTCGCGGCCTCATTATGGTTGCGGTGAATTTTTCAACATGTTGAAAAATTAGCGGCGACTAGAATGAAGGCGCCATGGAGAGTAGCAAGAATTCTCGCCAGGGGGTCTTAATAGTTTGCCAGGAGGTTGAAGGTTCTCGGAGGTTCTCATAGGTTGTAGCCGGTGCTGACCGGTCAATTTCATTGGCTCATTGGGAAAAAAAAGGTAAGCGGTAGTTTTCAGAACCAAGGATAACTGACATGTTAACCGACAAGGATAACTGACCGGTCATGTTAAATGTCTGCCGAGTTTCACAGCCGTGTATCTCTGGCTTCTTAAAAGTTGTCCCCTCTTTCTCCCCCCTCTCCCCCCCCCTCACCCCCTCTTTTAAAGGACTTACCGTACACTGTGCATTAGCTGTATTTTTACAGCGCCAACCTTCCTGTTCATTGCAGAGTGCGTCTGTTTCAACTTGGCTTTGCACCGTGTGAATTTTTTAGACAGTGCTCCCCCCGTTTGCCCTGTCCCCACCTGCATAAGGGGCTGGTGAAGGAAGCGATGTGTGTGTGTGTGTTCCACTCTGACCATCGCCATTCCAGTTCCTGGTTTTGCCGGTGACTGCCATCGGCAGTCTGCTGAAAAATCGCCTAAGTGGGACAGGCTCAATAGTCTGCCAAGGCCTGCTGGATCTCCCAAGTTAGCAACAATTTTAACTCCACTTCACTTCCCATTCCCATACTAACCTTTCTGCCCTGGGCCACACAGAGGTCGTCTATAAACTGGAGAAACAGTACCTCATATTCCACTTGAGGAGCTTACAACCCAACCATTAAGCACCTATCTATACCAGTATTGAATTCTCCAATTTTAGATAACTGATCAAGAAACAAACCATTTCTTTCTTCCCCCTCTCTTCTATGTGCACCCATTTCTCCCACTATCTCACCCCCGTTTCCATTTTCCCTTTTCCCATCCCCTCTCACCTACATTCATTCCATTAACCTCACATATTAGCCTTTTCTCTCCTTATCTTACAGTATTATATCTCCTTTGTATCTCTGGTCTTTGTTTACCTGTTTGCCAACTCCCTTCACCTGCATCCACCTAACACTTGGTTTTGTCCTGCCCTCACCTCTTTTCCCAGCTTTCTATCCCCTGGTACAATCTGTCTGAAGTAGGGTCCCGACCTGAAACATCACCCATCCATGTTCTCCAAGGTGCGGCCTGACCTCCCGAGTTACTCCAGTGACTTTATGTGTTTTGCTCAAGATTCCAACATCTGCAATTCCTTGTGTCAACTCCAACATTTCTTTCCAGCTTTCCATTCCATTTATATATATGTTTAAAACCTTCCCATGCTTGTTCCATTCTGCTTCCTTTCTGCCTCTGAGTATTTGCATTCCTGCGCAGCTCCATTGCCACTTGCCAAGTCCCATTCTCACGGCACATGGAATTGGGGAGAGGGCATGTTCATGGGCGAGATAGCTTGCTATTTATTAATCTCCAAACAAAATGCAAAGCCGGAAGATTAGAGGTTTCAGCAAACCAGGAGGTTGAGGCTTAGCAGATTGTCACTGCTGGGAGTTTCTATCCTCCAAGTATTTGCCAAGTGTCTTGCTGCACCGTCATGACTGATGGGCTGCCTTTCAGTGCTATCATAACTTGTGTTCATACTTTTGCTCTCCCTGAGGTCATTCTCAGCCTCAACTTCCTGCTGCATGACAGGCCTGGGAGGAGGCCAATCCTTTTATTTTTAATTTTTTATAGTTAACTTTTATTAGAGGCATGTACATATCCTAGTCCAAACCATTACAAACTTTGTTAAACGGTTACATATTAAATATTCAGGATTCCAAGGACTCCACTACCAATGTAGCAGGAGTCTACATTTATCGGTTACATATTAACATTGACTCTAATTATTATTATTTTTTTTTAATAGATAGAAAAAATAAAGAGAAAGAAAAAAAACACTTAGAAACATAAAATAAACTATCCATAATACAACTTAGGAGATAGGTCCGTAGGTAAGAAAACGAAACTATTCGTCTAGTCCTGGGTTCAAGCTTCCGTCGAGCCTCAGCGCCGGCCCATTCTACCCCTTCAAATAATCTATGAACGGCGACCATATTCTAATAAATAATTCAGGTTTGTCAATTAAGACAAATCTAATTTTTTCCAGATTTAAGGTCTCCGACATCTCCACAATCCACATTTTAATTGTAGGGGATGCAGGGTTTTTCCAAAATTTTAATATTAGTTTTTTCCCAGTTATTATACTATAATCCAGGAAATTTCTTTGGTTTATTGTCAGTTTTAGGTATTGTTCAGATATGCCCAATATTGTTAATTTAGGATCGGGATCCAGTTGAATATTAACCACTACGGAAATAATTTAAAAAATATCCACCCAAAATGTTTTAATTTTTATGCAATTTACAAAGGTGGAGGCCAGTCCTTCTGAAGGTGTGGTATCCATCCCTTCATCCTTCCCAAGTGCCAGCTAGCATGGGACTGTGGCGAAACTCCCGACTTAAATTAAGGGCGGCAAGATCCAGTGGAAGAGAGAACTATGGTGCTTTCCAGAGTGAAGCTTAAGTACAGCTTCATATAGTCAGACATTTACTAGGCCAGTTGGACATGAATCCAAATATAAGCAGCTCCCTTACGCTAACGTGGCCATTGTTGGAGTTGTAAAGTAAGGAAACAAGCCCTTTGGTCCCCCGTCTTTGGCAATCGCTAAGCACCTATCTATACCAAACATACACTTACCTTGTATTATTCCACTTTCCATCCACCTGCTCATTTCTGAAGAAGGGTCTCAATGCAAAAAGTCACCTATTCCTTTTCTCCAGAGATGCTGTCTGACCTGCTGAGTTACTCCAGCCTTATGTTTAAACCAGCATCTGCAGTTCCTTCCTACTCATTCCTGCTCCGTTCTTCAAACAAATAACATCACTGAGAAGCTTGCAGAGGACAGATTTGGCAAAATAAAATAGAAAGGAAATGTTATGGATGCACTAAACTCTCTTGACAATCTAAACTGCCTTGTGGCAGTAGATGCCAACATCCAATTTCTGCCACTTGGAAAGACTAAACTGACTAGACTTTAATGTTTGGACTTGATGATCTCATGTTAAACTGGGATTGGAGGTGTCCAATTTTGACAAATTGTCTTGGATCTAAAATGTCAATTGTTTCTCCCCACTGCTGCCCAACATGCTAACTTATTAGTGGATTTTGTGGGGTATATTTAGATATGGAGGCTAATTTGTGTCCCAGAACCTTGATCTGCAAGTGGACATGAGTTTCCTCATGAGCCTTAAGAAGGTGGCTCGGACCACCTCTTCAAGAAGGTAAATGGTAGGAGAACACCAGGAAAGCAATGATATTTGTTCCAGCATTGCACCTAACCACTTGCCCATCCCAAGCCTGTGAACACTGCGGGTAAAGACAGGCCCGATGCAAATCTGTGCAGTCTCAGCTACATCATGAACTGGTCCCGGTTATGAGTTCAGATATTTATAGTTTCTTCTGTTCATTAAGTATTCGCTTTAGAACAAAGCACAGAGTAATGGGTATGAAATGGAATGTATGTACATGGTAATGGTAAGATTAAATGAGAACCTACCAGTTTGAAGTTTAATCGTTATTTTATGAGGAGTTACGATGAGGGATTATGTGAAGAAGACCCCGCCTGGCATATGCTCAGCATACTTCAAAGCAGCGGCGTAAAAAACACAGAACCAATAGCCGGAGTAAGATAGTAAGGCTTACATAGACTAGAACTACCAGATGATCATTTATATTATGAGGGTTGGGAGTGGAGGGCACGTAAACCCTCATCGTAACTCCTCATAAAATAACGATCAAACTTCAAACTGGTAAGTTCTCGTTTAATCTTACTATTTTACTTCGGAGTCACGTGGGTGACTATGTGAAGATTTTGAAGCTCTGTGATTTCATGCCGTAGATCATTCCATACGACACACTGCTTGAGTTTACACAGTAGTGAGTAAATAAAGTATATTGCTTGAAATTATGCAATAAATATTTTAATATTTTAATAATAATAATAAAAATAAAAGTAATAACCTCTCTATCCCTGGGGAAATTACAACAAATGATATGCAACGAAGCAAACAATTTGAACAGAACCCAATACAGCATGTGCAACCTTGTCACTGGGACAACAGGTTTATCATAAAATCTAGAAAAATATCTCTTTAGACCATCCTGCGGTCTCCAGAATTTGGTCGAGCGGCATGTCCTGCACCTTTGCCGCGGACATTGATACCGCCCTTGTGGAGTGAGATTTAAACACATCAGTGTCTACTCCAGTTAATCCAGAACCTGTTTATCCATCTAGAAATAGTTTGTACTGTCACTTTTTTAATATGTTTCTTGTGGGTAATGAACATTGGTGTCTCACAATCTCGGAGACTCTTAATTCAATATATATTAAATCAGATGCTTAACCACACACAATGTTTAGTTGACAGAGTATGTCTTAAAGATTACATTGGTTCCAGCCTTTCTTGGCTTGCTTTGCTTGCTTAGATCAATGACATAAAACGTCATTTTATTTACAGAAAACTGCACACAATGTAACCGCAACATTTGTAATGTTTGTACTCATTGTGCTGATATTAATGTCATCAGCATAACCACTTTAAATATTAACATCTGAAAAGACAGTGAAGTAATTGGAGTCCATTGCCGAGGCAATGTGAGAACTATACGGACATCCCAGATTTCTGTATATCTGGGTTTGGTAGGATTTTATTAAAATTCCTCTCATAAATCGGGATATTAACGGATGAGACCCGATAAATTGTCGTTCTGAAAATTGTCCTAAATAGGAGGACAAAGCACTCCGAGCTCCATTAATGGTACTATAACTCAGGTGCAACATAGCAAGGAACTCCAATACATCCGATATGTTTGCAGTATGATAAAATATATCTGACTGTATACAAAAGATTTCCCATTCCTTATATGAAACATATATTGTTTCTTAGTGCTATATCTCCAAGCTGCTGTTATGACATCCATGGTCCTATCCGACATTCCATCAGAACCTGCAGATTAACAATTAATACGGTCATATAATGGATGACGTCTGCTGTTACTGGATGTACCAACAATTACTGCACCTGGGATTTGTCATGAATGTCTGAATCATCATTCTGAGCACCAACGGGAACAATGGCTGTGTAGTAATGGTCCCTAGATAAGGGACATATCAGATATTAAACTTGATAAGAACAGATACTACACTTGATCTTAGCCAAAAGGCCGAGAAGCAATACTAGTTTGGAACCACCAAACGCCTGCGGCGGAGACGTGCTCTATTTTGGTGACACATTGCCTAATCAGGCAAAATGGCGAAAACATAAAATACTATACTTCCCCAATGTAGCGATAATGCATCCACCGCTAATGCTTCTGGGTCTGGCTCCCTTGAGACACATTTAGTCCACTGGAGATTTAATCCAGACACAACAGATCAACATTTGGTACTCATACTGTCTGACAATCTTTTTTTTCTTTTTTTTTTTAACTTTTTCAATTTTAACAATCATTCTCTATTGTCATTGAACTATCGTGATCTGTTATCTTACCACAATATTGTCTTCTCCCACAGCTGTAGTATTGGCTACTCCCAATAACTCCAAATAATTCATACCATGTGTTTGGAGAATTAAATCGTCTTGGACAGTCCATCGACCACCACAACTGGTGTCGCTGTCCTTGGCTCCCCATCCAAGAGCACTCCCATCAATCTGTAATACCACTGAAGACTACTGAACAAGCACATTTTTACTTCTAGTAACTTGTGCAACATTGAGAATCCATCATTGCAATTAAGCTCAACCTTTTTAGTTGGAAACTGCATGGACCTAATCAATGACCTGCACGTGTTTTACGCTTATTCTCTGGTCTTTGCAAGACTTTGATCACTTTACTTTACCACTATCACTTTACCAGTAACCGTAGCTACTTCTTGGATGGTGGGATAATGTTTTTTACCAAGACAAGTACAGGCATTTGTAACATCCCCAACCTTAATTGTTGGTAAAGTTACTGACATATCAACTGTATTAATGACAAACCCTAAATAATCAATTGTTTGGGATGCCTGTAACTTACATGTTGTTTGGATGTACAGAACCTTAGCCTTTCAATAGGCTTATGGTTGCTGAACCCAGTTCTTCAGCTGTCTCCCATTTACAATTAACATGTCCTCCAGATAAGTCATTACAATGTGATTCCTGAGCCCTCATTAACACCAGTGCTGGTTTCAATAATTGTGTGAGCAATCTGAGGGCTGAATTTAACCCATTAGGTAATTCCTTCAGCTGACCCATCCAATTAATTTAAGTACCTGAATAATAAGGCATATTTTTTAGGTCTAATAATAGCCATATAGCAGCCTTGTGATAACAACTTCTTTACAGTGTTGGAAGTGTACTTTTTTTTTCGTTAATGCCTATACTGAACTATTAATTTAAGTTTGTGAGTCCCAGAATAACTCAGCAACCCCCATACTTGTGTCTGGGATATATTATCTCTACCTGACGAGTTCCTGGTACATTCACACACCAAGCCGATCAGATTTAATGCAGAATTACAAAACAATTGTAATCTTACAACCAACCAAAGGTTGTTTCCCAGAAGTTCCATGTGTGATGGAATAACGTTTCTGTACTTCCGTAAATGAACCAGAAGATCTCCTTCTCTTAATACAGGGGTTCGTATTCAACCTGTTTTCTCAAAGCAGGGATGAGAAGTTTTATAAGGCAAATATTCTTAATTATTTTGGCAGTTTTTCATCAATCATAAATCTGGTTATAACTTGCCCACATAAACCTGCATTTTTAGGGTATAATGTTAGCCAAATGGTAATTTTCATCATATAATTGGGTTCGAATATGCATTGCAGAGTAAGTTAATCATGTCTTAAAAGTATTGGACATTATCGACCCATGTATGTCTTCCCCAAATGCAGTGATGCCAACTGAATATCAGCTAAAGGACATGCTGGAACGCATTTCCTGTCCTCGCATCGTTATGCTCATGGGTGCCCAATTACTGAGTTACTGTTGGCACCCTGAGCGAGGCACAATAGACGGGTGTTTTACATACTTTTTACTGTTTCAGTCATAACAGTTCTTGGAGTAGGTGAGAAACCAAATAATGTTGGCCGCCAGGTTCATCCATAGCCTCACCAGTCCATACCGATATAGCAAAACTTGGTGCTACATCGGGAACACCCGGAGCGTTTCTATTGTGCTCTGGTGTATACACATAAGTAGGCACACCAGCTTCAGGGTCAGTTTCATCCTGCCCTGGTACTCCTGAGTCTTTGCTCTAGGAGACTTCATCCAGATCTAAACAAGGCACTGGTGAATGAGATTCTCATTTTTCATAGGCACCATACTCAGTGTATGGAAACTCCTTTCAGAGCCTGCCTTAGAATCTCATGGGTCTTAAAACCCTTAATTGTTTCGAATTTTGAGCATTTTATCTTGCTCTAAATACTTCATCCAGACCTATGTAAGGCACTGGTGAATGAGATTCTCATTCTTTATAGGCACCATACTCAATTTGTGGAAATTTCTTCGGAGCCTGCCTTAGAATCTCATGGGTCTTTAGAACCCTTGACTGATTAGAATTTGGAGCATTTTATCTTGCTCTAGGGATCTCATCCAGACCTAACCAAGGTACTGGAGAATCAGAATCCCATTTTCATAGGCACCATACTCAGCGTATGGAAACTCCTTTGGAGCCTGCCTTACAGGAAGACATACCTGGGTCAAGAACCCTTGACTAAGTCAATGGAGCATTTTCTCTATTTCCAGCCATCCCCACATTCTTGTCCTCCCTTGGAGGAGAGTTACTTCTTTACTGTTTTGTATTTGTGCATAAACCATATATGTTTAAAATTGTAATTCTGACAGGCACATTCTGCTTGCAGAATATTTGTATTAACCTCAGTATCACACAAGGTTATATACATTTCCATAAAGAAAACTGCATCTGGCAACATATACTCAGAGCAGACTTTATTTTACAATTACTGGGTATTTGGAGCCGGCATTTAGCACAGTCGTTATCTCCAAACCCAATCTAAATAGCGGTAAATAGCGGGAGCCGGCTTTTAAAGCAGCCCTTATCTCCCGATCCGATCTAAATCGGAAACTGCGGTTCCAGCGCGTTCTATTCAATTACCGCAGTTTAAAAATACATTCACTCTAGCTGGCTCCGTATTTCGAGCCAGAGTAACAGAGTTTAAAAATAAAATTCAAAATACATCAGCACTCTAGCTGGCTCTGCAGACTTACAGACTTTAAACCCGCTAGCAAGAAAGTTCAACAGCGACTTACCTGCGGGTTGAACTTAGTGGAGGCTGCGCTCTCCACCCTGTCGGAGCTTCACATGCGTCGATGTAATGCCGAGCATGCGCCAGGCGGGGTCTTCTTCACGTAGTCACTCATGTGACTCCAAAGTAAAATACAAAATATACCACGTTACCCAGGAATTTACAAGATGCTAGCGCAAGATAGCGATAAAGTATTTATGTAGTAATACATTTTTGACTAAATGTCCCAGAGCTTGTAGTTATTAAAATTGTGTTCAAATTATGCCTTGTGTGAAATCGAGTTTTCCATCACAGGCTCTTCTGTGGAACAATGATGGAACTTGTGGATCGATTATTTTTTCAAACAAAGATAAATTGTGCGTCACATTGTGGACTGGAGGTACTATTCAGAACTGCAGGCTGGGTGCACATGTCAGAGGGATGCAGACCTCTGGGCCTCTGCATTGCTTTGTGGATGTACTGAAGGGCTGGAGGTCAGATAAGGTTGCACCTGCCTTCTGCTTCATCTCTGGAATTAACTGTGAATCCAGGGCCGACTTCTACACTCACTGAGCTGAGGAGCAGGCTCGTCAACTTTACAACCACCTGGGACATCAGGCTTCATGAAAGGTACTTGAAGGTAAACGTTTTCTTGTAATTTTAATATTGTCGATTCATTTAGGTAAATCAAATGTGTTTTGAGATTTTAAAAATAGGTTTTAATTAGTTTGGTTCAGACCATGAGAGACCTTTTAGAATCTGTTGAATAATCTCCCTAATGGTACAGGCCCATTCACTGTGTGTGACTCTCCACATCTCTTTGAATGGCTATGGCGATAAGGCCTGGTGTTGTTGTGACATTCACAGGTTACAAAAGGAAAGAGTAACGATCCAATGATCACGTTGCAGACTAGGTCAAGGGTGATCTGGCTCACCATAGATGACTTGCCGCTTTTGAAACTATAGGAACATGTTCAGGTTCTGAAAGAGTAATTCTGTTAGGAGCAAAGAAAATGAGCAACTAGTGTACCAACAGCAACAATTATGTGACATTTGCCATGGACACTGAAATAATTTACTCAATGTTAATGCCTACTGCATTTATAGGAGGCAGGATATTTGTAGATCAAAGCTGTGATAATCTGTCATCCTTGAAACGCTACTAAACTACCAGAGTTGCTGAGATCTAAGACCTTGCTGCCACAAATACCCAAACACTTTTTATTATGCCTTTTGTAACAGGCATAATAAAAATTTCCAGTGAACCCAGTGGGTTTAAAGGGAAGCTGGAAGTGGACAACCTCTTTGGACTGCAGCTCCAACTGCAAAGCTCCCGATGATCCTGACCATTGGTGTTCTGGGCTCTCTCTGCCTCTGCACCCCACCTCAGCTGCACTCCTGATCCTTGGTCCTAGCATTACATCCAGCTCACGCCTGGACTGCTCGCTCGCACTCTGAAGTAATGAGTGAGTCAATTGCTAAACCATAATATTTTCTGAACATTTGTTTTCTAACTTTACTGCAGTTTATATCTGAGCAATATCTTACCAGTTTGAAGTTTGATCTTTATTTTATGAGGAGTTATGATGAGGGATTACGTGAAGAAGCCCCGTCAGAGTGCCTGCACGTCATACTTCAAAGCACCGCCATGAAATCACAGTAACTACAGTTGAAGTGATATAGTGAGACTCAGAAGACTAGAACTACCTGATGATCTTTGCGATTATGAGGGTCGGGAGTGGAGGGCACATAATCCCTCATCGTAACTCCTCATCAAATAATGATCAAACTTCAAACTGGTAATTTCTCATTTAATCTTACTATTTTACTTCGGAGTCACATGAGTGACTACGTGAAGATTTCAAAGCTCTGTGATTTCATGCCGTAGATACAGTTCCATACGACACACTGCCTTGGTTGACACAGGATAAACAAATAATGTATTGAACATTGTTTAAATGATACAATGAACGTCTTAAACAATAAAAGAACAGTAATAACCCCTCTTTCGCATGTGAAATTACAAAGGAGAACTCAAACAGAACCCAAAACAGCATGCCCAAATCTTTGCATTGCGAGGACAGGTTTATCATAAATCGTGAAAAAGGTTCCTTCATTGGACTATCCTGCAGTGAGGATTTGGTCTAATGGCACATCCTGTGCCTTTGCTGCTTATGTTGATGCCGCCCTGGTGGAGTGATTTAAACACATCAGTGTCTACTCCAGCAAAATGCAAACCTGTTTTGGCCATCCAGAAATAGTTTGTACTGACACCTTTGTATGAGGTTTTATGCGGTTGACGAGCATCGTTGTTTCAGAGCCTCTGAGACCCTTGATGACCTTGATATATTGGCTCAGGTGCATAACTACACATAGTCTTAGTTCAATGGGTATATTTTAAGCTTATTTTGGTTCCAGCCATCCCTGGCCTGCTCTGTTTGATTAGATCATAGAAATAAAACGTAATATTATCTACAGAAGAATGCATGCTGTCCAGTCGTAACTTTTGCAATATCTGGACCCATTGCGCTATCAATAGCACCATGAACATGACCACTTTGAGCATTAACATCTGGAAAGGCAGAAATTTAATTGGAGCCCATTGCCAAAGCAGTGTGAGAAATATACCCACATCCCAGACTTCCGAATATCTAGGTCTGGGAGAGTTTTGTTAAAATACCCTGGAACAGTCTGGTCAGAACTTACAAATCAACAGATTAATATGCTCATGTAAAGGGGAACTCTCCTCCTCTCCCAGTGTGAACCAACAAGTTGCTGTAATTGGAGATAATCATGAATGGCAGTGTTATCAGTCTCAGAACAATGGGAACCACGGCTGTGTGGACCAGTTAGGAACTACCAAATGCCTAAGCGTAGTCGTGCTCTATTTTGGTGAGACATTGATTAATGAGGCAGAATGGGGAAAAGCGTAAGAACGTACATCCCCAACGTAGCGAGAATGTATCCTCTGATATTGCCCCTGAATCTGTTTTCCATGACGTATTTAGGTAACTGGTGATTTAACCCGGATGCAACAGATCTATGTCTGGCAATCCATACCGGCTGACAATCATTTTGAAACTTTTGGATTCATCATCCATTCTGTGTTTGTCATTGAATTTACGTGACCTGGTGTCTGCCACTTTCACATTATCTCTGCCTGATAGGTAGATATCTGAGACCCAGATGTTTCTCGTAATGCACCAGTGCCAGATGAGGTTAGCCAGATTGTCACAGAATAATGACCTAATTCCATCCATGTGATTGATATGTAACAGCTGTGGTATTGTCAATCTGAAGCTGCACATGCAAATCATGCATTGTTGAGCCGAATGCTTTAGGCCATAGAATGCACCCAGCAATTCTATGTAGTTTACCCCATGCCTCTGCAGATTTTAATGCCTCTTTCACATTCTATCTGCCGCCACAGCCAGACTTGATATCAGTGGCTCCCCATCCCGAAGCACTCACATCAGTTTGTACACTAAAGGTTATTGTGTCAGAATGTCTCTAGTACATCGCAAGACATTAGTTACAGTTTTGGCCATAGGCAAAGTACTGACATGTTAATTAAATCAATGATAAACCCCAATAGCCAATCATTCTAAATGGTACTAATTTGGATTTAATTAGATGGGTGAGGAACCTAACCTCTCAACAGGTGTTTGGTAGCTGAATATTATGCATCTTTCAGATCTATGGTTGCCATATAACACCCTTTTGATACCAGTTGCAATACTGTTTTTTTTTAAATTTTAAACCTTTTAAACTGGACCTTAAGAGTTAAGTCTGATTAGGGTCAGAATGACTTGACACCCACCCTCGTTCTTCTGGCTGGGGAATATTGGACACATATTGGACACACATACGTTCTCTCCGACCCCTATCCACCTCCCCATGCGGACTGACCGCAGGTAGGTTTTACTCAATAGGCGACATACTCGCCTTATTTCCATTATTTTAATTTTTTCCCATTAGGAAAGTGTCCCTGCTGGCTCCTACATACCGCTGGTGGAGCTGCGCTCTCCAGCCTGTCGGTATGCCAAATGCGTCGAACGTAATGACACGCAGGAGCTCTGGCGGGGCTTCTTCACATAGTCACTCACGTGACTCCGAAGTAAAATTGTTTTCAACAGCAGTAGAAGGACTTTGGTGAATATCTTTTTTGAAGCACAGAATGTAAATGTCACCATTTATTAAGGGTGACACAGCTGATAGAGTTACTGCCTCACAGCGTCGGAGACCCGGGTTCGATCCTGACCTCGGGTGTTGGCTGTGTGAAGTTTGTACGTTCTTTCTGTAACTGCGTGGATTTCTTTTGAATGCTCCCGGTGTCCACCCACGTCACAAGATTGCCGGTCTGTAGGTTCATTGGCCTCTGTAAAATTGCCCTTAATGTGTAGGGACTGGATGCGAAAGTGGGATAACATAGAACTAGTGGGAATGGGTGATCAATGGTCAGTTTGGACTCGTTGGGCTGAAGGGCCTGATTCTCGGCTGTATCTTTCAATTCAATTCAGTTCAAACACAGTTAACAATAATGGAGCTACATGAAGAAATATCATTAAGGATGGAGATAAAAGTAGTTTTATTATGCCAATTATTTATAATAGGGTGATAAAGAGAATGAAGGTATTGCTGCTGGTAAATTCACACTGTCTTACTTGGACCTGTTTTCACATTTCATTCCTCTATGTTACAAAGCCGATTGATTTGGGAGTGAGGATTTGAAAATGCTGGGACAGGTTGGAGATGCTACTTCTAAATGTCAAAACAATTATTACAAAATAAATACAGTTATGTTACACTATTCTAATTTAGGTTAACTGCACCTTAACAACAGCAAATGGAGAATTGTAGACAGCAACCCATCTATAGAATCGTTGCTCGACATTTAAATGCAAAGGAACTTCAGGAATGGACAATTTTGCTCATGTTTCTTCTCAGAACAGTACGTAATGAGTTTACAGAGACAGATCAGTGTTTTCATTAAGGAGTGTAATGGTGTTCCAGTCAATCCGACATATGGCTAGTGAGATGGGAGATGCAATATAATTTCCCTGCATTTACACAATGTACAAGGTCTATACATTCTTGGGCAGTATGTACAAGCAGACAATAGTGCATGAATAACTGCTGACTGGCTCCAGCAATGGGGGAAGAATTCTGAAGCCTCTGTGCTGCTGCTATTTTCCGTTCCCACAGATCACTGGACATCCTGAATAATGCCTTCCAGGGGTGTTGTGCACCAAGCAGCACAGTTGGAGCAGATTTGCCCTCGTCAGTTAGTCCGACATGAATTGCAGGCTGCGCCTCTGAAAGTAAATTAATTCACAGCAAAGGAGACCCACGCCACTGAAAGGGACTGATCAGGATTAGACACCAGTAGTTAGTCTTTTATACTCCTTGTAGCTTGCCAGCTGGCTATCATTTATCAGTGCAGTTCCCTTTCTGGGGAAGAGTTCAGTCACAATAAGTCAAATCCACAGACAGCAGGGAGAAAGGGTTAACAGCAGTAGCACAGACGCATGGAACGCATTGAAAACAAATAAATGCACTTTGCAGTCAATCATTTTCTTAAGTGTGAAAAAGATAAAGTTATAGATTTCAAAAACTAGACAATTTTCTGAGTTCCAAAAATCCCCTGATGGTTCTCTGATAATAGTTGCTGTAATAGAAAGGGTTGAGGTCTTTAGGCACCACCACGATTGATCATCTCTGCTGGTCTTCATGGCTCAAACAACACTTTCATCATGGCCTCCTTGGTAACCTGAGATTTTTTTGCCACACCTGGGTAGCAGTTTCTGCTGTGCTATCCCTGGGGCAAGACTGCTTATGTCAAGCATGTCTGCGCTGCCAGGCCACCTGAGCCTCTTCCTTCATGTGTGCGCTGCTGCACTTGTCACAGATTACTATGCACCCGCTCTAAGCCTGAAGTTCCATTCACAGCCACTATGGATGTTCCAATCCTTCAAATTCCTCATTCGTGTGAATGTGCTGTGATTTATAGAATATTCCTATTCCTAAACCTGGAAAAGCAGGCTGCTTAGCAGAGGCCTGGAGTCTATTTGAACAATGTGAGAAAAACAGTTCACTAGATACTTAGGACAATGGTATATTAGTAAACAGAAACTAAATGAGGACAAACGGCTTTATGTGGAGTGTGCAGGAAGGTGTCATTTTCACAGATAATACAGAAGGTGAGACGATGCAAAGTTTTCAAGATGAGCTTGGAACTTGCTGATGGACCATTGAATGGCTTGAGCCAAGCACGGATTGAAACAAATGTGTTAAAATATGACTGTCCTGCAATATGATGCTGCTTCCAAAGCTGGGACGATCTCTTGTATTTCTGAAGAATGTCACAGTAGATATCGACCTACTAAAGCAGAGGGAGATAGATTCTTGATTAGTACGGGTGTCAGTGGTTGTGGGGAGAATGCGGTTCGGAGGAAGAGATTTATCACCCATGGTTAAATGGCAAAGCTCCTATTACTTATGACCTTATGACCTATTGATATCAGCCCAATAACAATGTTGCCAGAGTGCACTCATGGCAGGGTTGAAAGCTTTGGAGACAGTCTGATGAGAAGACCATGGCTTCAAAGTAGCATAGGGTTTAGTTTAGATTTAGTTTAGAGACACAGCGTAGAAATAGGTCCTTTGGCCCACCGAGTCCGTACCGACCACCGATCACCCGTTCACTAGTTCTACGTTAACCCAGTTTTGCATTGGACACGCTATGGGCAATTTACAGAAGCCAATTAGCCTACTAACCTGTCTGTCTTTGGAGTGTGGGAGAAAACCGGAGCACCCAGAGTAAACCCACGGGGTCACAGGGAGAACGTATAAACTCCAAACAGACAGCACCCATGGTCAGGAGCGAACCAGGGTCTCTGGTGCTGTAAGGCAGTAACTCTACCGATGCAACACTGTGGAGCAAGAGGTAGGAAAGTTTGGTCTACATAGGTAATCGTATTGAAAGCCAGATGGTATGAAAAGAGAGGCACAAGGAGTCTTAGGAAGCAAGCAATTGTTACAAATGCCGATCTGTTATCCAGTGATTCACCAAATAAAATGCATAATTGTATCGCTGTAGTAGTTCTTAAGAAAATTATTATTCCAGGCTTAGTTATTACGTGAATAATTTGGTGTTTAGAATATGTAATGCAATGCATTCACAATGAAAAAGACCATAATATTGAAGCAACAATCGCAGAACAGGATGTGTGACCATATGTGCATGAATCCAATCTAGAAAACTGATCTGTTGAAGTTGTGTGTGCCTGGAATGCACACGAGGCGCAGTTTGTAGTGAGTAATTCTGAAAACTAAGAAACTTGAGTGATTTTTTTAAACCACTAAAACTGAAATAAAAGCACGAAAGTGGCTGAAAAATGCAGGAGGCCAGGCAGCATCTGTGGGGATGAGAAATGGACAATGCTTTCATCAGGACTATAAAAGGGAGGGAGGGTGGGGGGGAGACGAAGGAGCGGTGAAGGGAACAGAGGGAATGCCTGTGATCGAGCAAAGTCCAAGAAAGACTGAGTGACACAGATCTCCCCATATCTTGGGGACGACGGCATGGAAAGCCCGAGCCCTCAAACCCAGTGTTCTTCAGGTGGATTGTGGCAGGAGGCTGGTCACCCATGGACAAATCTTTGTTCCTGTCCCACGGTCTCTGATCCATTCATTCTGCTCAGTCATTGCCTTAAAGGCACCTGTAAAATTCATTGTTCAATATATATATATAATATATGTAATATATATATATTCATCACCTGACCTCTAGGGCGATGATTTGCACCTAAATTGCAGGTGTTAAGCAATCCAGTTTCTGGTTGGATCGACACAAATCGCTGTGGTAACTTAGCAGGTCATGCAGCATCTCTGGAGAAAAGGAATGCAGGGGTATGAATATTGATTTCTCCAACTTCAAGTAACCCCTGCACTCCCTCTCTCTCTCTCCATCCCTTCCTTACCCAAGTCACACCAGGTTCATGTTGCCCCGCGCAAACAGCTAACAATAGCCTGTTTCCTTATCATCGTCACATTTTTACATATCTACAGTTCATTTGTTTTATATCTCTCTACACCACTGCCTATATCTCTCATTCCCTTTCCCCTGACTAGACTGAAGAAGAGTCTCAACCCGAAATGTCACACATTCCTCCTCTCCAGAGTTGCTGCCTGTCCCACTGTATAGTTCCTTGTGTTGCACAACCTTCCATTTTATGTTTGAAAGCTCCATTTGCCCAACTCGGGGATTTAATGCTGAGGCTTTATACAGCACTGGTCAGATTGCGTTTGCAGTATTGTGAGTAGTTTTGGGTCCCCCTCGGATTCATATTAAATATTTTTCCCTTCACCTTGAACCTAGGTCCTCTGGTCCTCGATTCCCCTACTCTCGGCAAGAGACTGTATTCCTCTCATGACTTTGTACACCTCTATAAGATCCCCCCTCATCCTCCTGTGCTCCATGGAATAGAGACCCAGCCTTCTCAATCTCTCCCTATTGCTCACACCCTCTAGTCCTGGCAACATCCTCGTAAATCTTTTCTGAACCCTTTCGAGCTTGACAATATCTTTCCTATAACATGGTGCCCAGAACTGAACACAATATTCTAAATGCGATCTCACCAACGTCTTATACAACTGCAACATGAAGGCACTGAAGCGGGGATTTCATTGAAACTTATTGAATAGTGGAAGGCCTGGATGGAGTGGGTGTGGAGGGAATGCTTCCACTCGTGGGAGAGTTTAGCGGCAGAGGCCATAGCCTCGCAATAAAAGGACAAATCTTTAAAAAGGAGAAGAGAAGGAATTGATTTCATCAGAGGGTGGTGAATCTGTGGAATTCATTGCCACGGAAGGTTGTGGAGACCAAGTTAAAGGATATTTATTAGGCGGAGATTGACAGATTCTTGGTTAGTACGGGTGTCATGGGTTACGGAGAGAAGGCATGAGAATGGGGTTGAGAGGGAAAGATAGATCAGCCATGATTGAACGGCGGCTTAGGCTTGATGGGCTGAATGGCCTTAATTCTGCTCCTATAACGTATGAACATTTCCATGCCTACCTTATTTTTAAACCCTTCCCATGCAAAGTGCTTTTTAAAAAAAAAATCCCTAACTAGAGTGGGTCTGATTTTAAGCTCTGATTTAAATGTTTTGTTCTTGGTTCTCCCATCTGAGTGAATGCCATTTATCTCGGTCAGTGACAGATTGCAGGACAGTCCTGGGCACCATGAATGTCTGTGGGAAAGGCTGAAAGCTCTGTTGAGAGATGCTGAAGTTGGGCAAGGTGAGGATCAGCATGAATTCCTCGGTAAGGCAAGATGCTTACAGGGCATCTTCGTGGACTGCTGATAAAGCAAAGACTATCTGTACAAAGTGCAGCAGCCTCAGGCTACAGAACATAGGATATTTCTATATCTTTCTGCATAATCTATACAAAAAGAAACTTCCTCGTAAAACATTAGGTCAATTTGGTATTGGCTTCTAGTTCTGAAAATGATATTATGGGAAATTATGGTTAAGTAATGAAAAAAATAATAAAAAACCCTGTAGTATGAACGTTTTTATAATAATGTATTAGGATTTTATGAGCGAGATGAAAAGGACTAATCTTGTTATAGTTTGGTCGTCAACAGCAGAAATACTCAAAGGGGCTCAAGTAATAAGACACAAACGGATTCATTTAATAAAACTTTGAATTTAGTGTCATCAACTGAACCTTAAAGTCTTTGAGGTTCAATATTGCTGTGAGGAAAACAGTTTGTACTTAAGGTGAAATCGGATTTTTGTCAAAATTGTCAAAGCCTTGTTTATAACCAGCCTTGAAAAGTACTTTGAGGCCTACTGCCGGGAGATGAAAACTTAAATGTTCTGAAGACTTTGAATTATGCTACTCTTGCTGTGAATTTCTTTTGATTTTACTTTTTACCTTTGAATTTCTTTAGAGATACAGTGAGGAAACAGGTGATAACCCCATACACTGGCACCATCCTACACACCAGGGATAATTTACAATTTTTCTTTTACCAAAGCCAATGAATCTACAAACCTGTATTTCTTTGAAATGTGGGAGGAAACCGGAGCACCCAGAGTTAGTATCAAATCCACGCGGTCACAGGGAGAACGTACAAACTCCATACAGACAGCACCCGTAATCAGGATCAAACCTGTGCCTCTGGCCAGTACTGTACCTGTACTGTACCTGTACACCTGTACTGTGAGGCAGTAACTCTACCATTGTGTTACTGTGCCTTGGCCATGAATCCTGGTTGCTGTCTTAGCTGATACCAGTGTTATATATTTCCTGTAATTTTTTAATACAACCCATCATTCAATCTTGGTACGACAAGCACTGATTTCTCATAGCTCTCTTTACATCAAATAATTTGCGATACCCCTGTATAAATATCAGCTACAGTAAGTCCAGAAGCATAATAATTTTGAAAAAGGTGAAATCCTTATAAGTAATGCATTACAATTCTATAATTTACTAACAGGATAGGTGTTAATGAGGAGGTTTGATGTAGATTGTTTTGCTCTATGGATGGGTTCAGCACAAGTAACACAGATAGATGATATTCACGGACCTTTTCGGTTCAGCCACAAATGGTATTGGTTTTGTCTCCAGATGCTCACACTGCTTTGTACTGGAAGCACAGGGAATTGATTGTGTCAAATATTGGATGCAAGCTCTGACCTATTTGTTGAATGGGTTTAGGTTAAATACTGCCCTAGGTCACGAAGTATAGTGAAAAGGTTTGGTTTGTATGCTATCCAAACAGATCAAATTATAGAAACAGATCATAGAGACAATCCGTTCAAACTCAGGTACATGAGATAAACCAAAGGAGAAGATACAGAGTGCAGAATATAGTACTCAGCATTGTTGCGTATTGTAGCGCATCAGTTCCTTAGACAAAGTGCAATGCCCTTAATGCATAGAGGTGAATCGAACAGTATCCTAGCTTATGGAAGGACCATTCAGAAGCCCGATAATAGAGGGGAAGAAGCTGTTCCTGAGTCTATTGGTGCGGGCTTCCAAGGTTTTGTACCTTCTGCTGGATGGGAGCAAGGAGAAGAAGGAATGATCAGGTGGGACAAGTCTTTGATTATGCTTTTTTTTTTTTAAAGAAGGAACTGCAGATGCTGGAGAATCGAGGGTACACAAAAAGCTGGAGAAACTCAGCGGGTGCAGCAGCATCTAAGGAGCGAAGGAGATAGGCGACGTTTCGGGTCGAGACCCCTCCTCAGACTGGTCAGGGATCAGGGAAACGAGATGCTGTCTGCTTTTCTGAGGCAGCATGAAATTTAGATGCAGTCAATGGTGGGATGGACTTGGCTCCATCTACAATTCTCTGCAATTTCTCGCATTCTTGGTACGCAAACTAATGGTTGTGATGAAAGCTGACAGTATGCTTTCGATGGTGCACCTGTAAGAGTCACTGCAGACATGCTGAATTTCCTCAGTTTTCTCAGGAAGAAGAGGTGTTGGTGTGCCTTCTTGACTGGCCCATCAATATGGTTGATCCACTACAGATCATTGGTAATATTAACGCCAAGAAACTTGAAGCTCTCCACCATTTCCCCATCCGCACCATTACTGATCAGGCCACCATGCTACGTGAAGTGAATATCTAGCTCCTACATCTTGCTGACATTAAGGGAGAGGTTATTGTGTTGACACCGTGTCACTGAGTCCTCAATCTGTTTCTTGTACCCGGTCTCGTCACTGTTCATAATCCGGCCCACCACGGTGGTGTCATCTGCAAACTTGTAGATGGAATTAGAGTTGAATTGGGCTGTACTGTCAATGTAAAGGGAATATGGTGGGAAACAGACAATGTATTTTTGTTGACAGGGCCGGTCTTAAGCCGATTGGACTGATTGCTCCCAATTTTGCCCCGCGAGTAAGGGGGCCCCACACCAGAGTAATCTACTCTCGGCTCGGGTAGATCTACCCAGGGTGGAGGGGGGAGAGAGGGGCACAGAGAGAGTAGAGGGATGGAGGGGGAAGAAGTGGGTAGACGGGGAGGGGGGTGTGAGGGGGAATGGAGAAGGGGGAGAGGGGGAGGTGCGTCGTTCGCTCACGGCAGCGCTCCCGCCCCTCCAGTCGCCGTGCTTCACGCACGCAGCCCCGGCTCCACCCCTCTCTCTCCCCGGGGAGACGTGGTGAACAATACAGGAAGGGCCGGGCCGGGGGTTGGAGCAACGTTTACAAACCTCGGCCCCAGCTCACACCCTTCCGCCCGGACCCCGGCATCTGCTCCTGCCGCCGGCCCTCTCCCTCCCTTGTCTCCTTCCCTTCTTCCCTCCCTCCCTTCTCTCCTCTTCTCCCTCAATCCGCTCTCATTTCCCTTCTCTCATTCGCTCCATCACTTCTTTCTCTCCTTCCCTCCCTCCTTTCTCTACTTCCCTCCCCCCCTTCCCTCCCCCCCTTACACACATAACGCACAAGGATGGGGTAGAAGCCCAAAGGGTAGGATGGGGCTGAAGCCCAAAATATAATGCCTGGACTGGTTTTTCACCAATGGTTATTGGTTTTCCAGGATCTATTTAATTAAATTACTTTTTTCTCATTTCACAGTCACTAAAACAAGTGGTATTGTAACTACGTACTTTTCAGAGGTGATCTACACATTTTGTTTGTTACTTGTAGGCTTACATGTATGCAATTTTATATTAAAATGTTTGGTCCATTAAGTTGCATGCACTTTTTAAACGCACATTTTGATTACTTTCCATTCTACCATGGTGATATAAAGTCTATAATAGACTTTAATTATATTTCTATGAATCTACAGACCTTGGCTGAGAACCTGGGGCTCACCAAAATTGTTACCAAATTGGGCCCCGCACCTCCTAAGGCCGGCCCTGCTTGTTGAGGCACCTGTGTTGAGAGATATTGTGGAAGAAAACATGCGCCAAGAGCCAGAAAGATTGCTGGTTGTGCAAAAAGTAACAAGGAAGCAACAGTTCACCACTTGAGGAAAGTTATGTTGTTGGCAGATTGTTTAGAATGGCACAGAACGGATGTGTCATCATGACTGGCCACTTACTACCAGAAAAACGTGCAAAACACTAACTGTGGAGAAGATTTTGGAGAAGAAAGCCACATTCTTTCTTGCTGGAGTAACTCAGCGGGTCAGGCATCATCTCTGAGGAAAAGGAATAGGAATTAGGGACCCCTCAGTCTGAAGAAGGGTCTTAAACCGAAACGTCACCTATTTCTGTTCTCCAGAGATGCTGCATAACCCGCTGAGTTACTCCACCATTTTGTATCTATCTTATGCATTACCCACCAATGAAAACTTGCAAGATTTCACCGCCTGCTAATCTTTGAAATTATCATTTATTTCTCTGCTGCTTGCATTCCTCTAAGATTAGCTGCCTCACATGAAATGACAGTGTCACACAAAACAAAGACAAAAAGAAAGGGTTTAGAACAGAGCTGAGGCAGATTGTACATCCTGGTCCAATTATTCCTTGCCCTCTACCCCTCCTTCACCTAGAGAGGACACTTGGTCTTGACTCTCCGTCTGCAATACTTTCAAAGATTAACTATCACATAATAAACAATTTTTATATTTAAATGAACTGCTGAAACTGCAAATAAAAATTGTCTTTTGATCTGTAGGTTGAAGGCCACTGACCTCAATATTTCAGTGCTAAGTGGATATAATTTAAAATAATGGCAAGCCTAATAAGTAGCATACATTAGAAAAATAATGTGTTGGATTTTCATGCCATTAGCATCATCTCTGCACGTGATGTTTCAACACTTGAATGTTTTTATGTGTGTAAATATTCACATACAACATATACCACGATATGTCTGATATTGTAAATTGAACCACTTGAAATTTGATCCAATATACCAACAGGTCTTTTAAATTAAAACATCTTCATATGAACCAAAGACACTGTTTAGATTGTGTTGTTTTTGTCTCCATAATTAAGGTCAGAATTTCCATCAGAATGTCTTCTGACCTGGATATGTTTACAGATACATGTATGCTTAAGATCTTCTTAAAATGATGTAGCAACTTTACATAACAGTTCTTCTGAAGATCTGAAAGTCTTTTCCAATTTTCTGTGAACTGAACAATAACAAATGCTATGCCACTAGACTTCATTGTATTGTAAAAATAATCCAAAGGTAAAATGATAGACACTCAATCATACAAGTTTGTGATATTTCTGCTGAAAAATTATATTGCAATTCAATGAAGTCTTAAAGTCATATTGTTCAATTCAATGTTAAGCTTTCTATGCCAGTAATCTACTTAGGTATTTCCACCATATTGTGTATATCAGCTCTTCCATTACAGTAGAAACTTAATTTAAATGTAAATAGAAGCATAGATTTAAATATTCCTGCAGCAAACAATTGCAAATCTAAATGAATTGGCAGTATTTACCTGGTGCGCAGGTAATTATACTGCAGCGTGAAGAATTTAAAGACACGCCTTTATCACAGAGCGATCCTTTCAGGTTACTTCATTCTTTCTTGGTTCAGATATTCCAATCTTCACACAGAATGAAAAGAAAGTAAGTGGTTACATTTGGCGAAACTTTACCAGGACTCAGGAAAGAATTTGGGGAGAAAAAATGTTGAGGAATTCTGTAAAACCAGCATGTTATTACTAAAAGATTCTGATCCCTGTTTGTGGTAGCAAGATTGAATTTAATATTATGTTTCTAATCTATTAAAAATAACAGTGTTGATTAACTCGACAAGAGTAAAGTCTTGAGCATTAATATTGAGTCATGTCTATTGCTGTATTTTTTTTAGGTGAAGGCAGAAGGATACAAAGGTCAGGCCCTTGTTACGTTTTTGAGGTGGTGGCGAAAGGATACAAAGATCAGGCCTTTGTTACAAGGGGTACCAAGATCAGCCCCCCCTCCCCCCCCCCCAGACCTCCTTCTTTCCAATGGTCTTCATCAGAGTCATGACCTTTCTACCCCTTCCGCCCCCACCTCAAAATAAAAGAATTGACTCAAAACAACTTCACTTATCCAGGGATGGTGCCTGACCCACTGAGTTATGCCAGCACTTTGTGTTCTTTTGTAATGTCTATCTGTTTGTTGGGGAACTTTGGCTGAGAAATGCTGATCAGTAGACATTGTGGTGCATCGGTGAATTGGAAAATTTGATTCATAAAGCATGCAAACATTTGGGTTAGGTAGTGTTTATGTTTGGTTACCGATCAGTGACAGGAGATCATGCCCGTGGGTCTGGTCAATTCAGGTATATAGAAGACAGTGAGTTGGCTTCCACAGGCCATGGTCCTGTGCTGCAGGTACAAGGTGTCTTCTACCTGTAGCAATGAACAAAGGGTACACAGGGAATCTCATGGGCAACCTATCCACAGCATATTAAACCATTCAAATATGAGGGGTATGCTTAAAGATAATGTGAAGTGTCAGTGGACAATTTAATTAAGTTTCCCTCTTCCCTGACTCAGTCTGAACAAGGGCCTCAACCCGAAACGTCACCCATTCCTTCTCCAGAAATGCTGCCTGTCCCATTTTATGTCAATCTCCGGTGTAAACCAGCATCTGCAGTTCCTTCCTGCACGTTTTGTCCAGCATTTTGTGTCTATTTACTAAAAGAGGGTTGGGAATAGACAGGCAGCAAAGATTTGATCTAGATTATCAATAGATCAATACTACTATTGATCTCACAGTAGTCTGTGGCCCCATTTTGGTTTCCAAAAGTTGTAATGCCTGCTCAGAGCCATAGATAAGGAAATGATGAGGGTGACTTCCTTGAAACTTACCGAGTAGTGAAAGGTCTGGATAGCGTGCATGTGGAGAGGATGTTTCCACTAATGGGAGTGTCTAGGACCAGAGGCCACAAGCTCAGATTAAAAGGACGTAGCTTTAGAAAGGAGATATTTCTTTAGTCAGAGGGTAGTGAATCTGTGGAATTCATTGCCACAGAGGGCTGTGGAGGCCAAGTCATTGGGTATTTTTAAAGCGGAGATTTACAGATTCTCGATTAGTAAGGGTGTCGGAGGGTATGGGGAGAAGGCAGGAGAAAGGGTTTGAGAGGGAAATATAGATCTGTCATGAATGAATGGTGGAGTAGATTCAATGGGTTGAATGGCCTAATTCTGCACCTGTGACTTATGAACTGATGAACTTATGTTCTTGGAACTGGAGAGGAAGGAGGCAGCTGTTGTGATCCATGTAACATAAGGTCAAGGAGGAATGAGCTTCGACTGCAAGAGTATAAGAAGCTAAGGTTAAAATTCAAACACAGAACCTTGAGTGTAATAATCTCTGTATTGCTCCCTGATCCACTTGCAAATTGACATGGGCTGGAACAGTTTAGAGATTTGAATGTATGTAACAGTGTATGATGTATGGAGCAGAGCGCTTCATTCAGTGCTGATGGGCACCAATTGATGGGCACCAAATGATCTGGTTAGAGACTTATTGGCTAACCGTAGCAGTAGATGGGGATTTATACTCATATGTTAGCTGTGTACATTGTGGCGGAGGATTGGTAAAGTTTAGGTGAGAGGAGTGCAGAATAGGGAGTGCTAAATCGAGGAGGCAACCAGCTACAGCCACTGAAGAACTTTGACAAGTCGTGACAGCCTATGCCAGGATCGCTAGCTTTTAAAGCTGTAACTCTCTTTGAATATTTTACATTTACACATCTTCAAAAACAACTTGGGATTTGCTAAAAAATAAAATGCATGTTAAAATCTTAATTATGAACTTCTTAAAAAATGTTCAGGCACAACAAAACACTTAGCAGCAATCACAAACAGCGAAACGGATATAAATAAAGGAAAGCTCAAACAACCTTTCTTTTGCGACTGAAGATGGACACAAAAGGCTGGAGTAACTCACAGGCAGCAACTCTGGAGAGAAGGACATTTCAGGTCGAGACCCTGCAGATCTCTCCTATTCATTTGAATGCAGCTGCACAATTGCACACCAGTGGCCTTGCTGAGAAGTCTGCGGAGGTATGCGCTGCTATGCTGAACTCTTGTGAGGAATTCGCAAGTGCAACTCAAAGGTTGCCAGCAGTATGGTTGGCAGGGCGTAAGATGTTGCCTTTGGCTCATCCCCTGCTGGTGTAGGACATTTAGGATTGTAAAGAAATGTAGGCATGTACAGAAGGTGCAGGAAGGAACTGCAGATGCTGGTTTACACCGAAGATAGACACAAAATGCTGGAGTAACTCAGCGGGACAGGCTCCCAGTCTGAAGAAGGGTCTCGACCCGAAACAGTCATCCATTCCTTCTATCCAGAGATGCTGCCTGTCCCGCTGAATTACTCCAGCATTTTGGGTTGAAGGGCTGGCTCCTTACTAAAGAAAATGTAAGAGCTATCAGAACCGTGTTAACAACAAGCAAGAAAGCTGCAAAAGTAAATGCAAAATATTAACGTAATCTCATGCAATAATTTAACGGCTGAGATATTAAACAAATATTCTCTTCACCGTGCAATATGCAATAAATTCACCAAAAAATAGCGAGGCGTCAAGAATTGACTGAGAAAAAGAAAGTTCATATTTATGAAGGGAAATTAGTGTAGAAATGAAAGAGTGAAAAATGCAAAACTTCCTTGGAGACACAAGGAACTGCAGATTCTGGTTCACAAAAAAAGGCACAAAGCGCCGGAGTAACTCAGCGGGCCGGGCAGCATCTCCAAAGAATATGGATAGGTGATGTTCCGAGCCAGGGACCCTTCTTTAGACATCTTCAAAACCCTCTGGAGCCCATTGCTCACGTTTCAGAGTTTTCAAATCTTGCAGGGGTGTTCATCGTGATCTTACTGAATTCCTTAATTACGGGAAAGATTTGATGTGATTGGAATTTAGCAAAATCAGTTTTTTTTTAACAGTGCTGTTCAAAGAAAGGAGAGTGAGAAACTAAAATTATCACAAGAATCACTTGGTCTGGCATCAGTTGCTCTGAGTGTGTGAGAAGGAACTGCAGATGCTGGTTTACACCCAAGATAGACATAAATGCTGGAGTAACTCAGCGGGACAGGCAGCATTTCTGGATAGAAGGAATGGGTGCCTTTTCAGGTCGAGACCCTTCTTGAGACTTTGTTCTTACACACCCCACACACTAACACTATCCAACACACTAGGGACAATTTACAATTTTTACCGAAGCCAATTAACCTACAAACCTGTTCGTCTTTGGAGTGTGGGGGGAAACTGGATCAGTTGTTAGGATATGCCAATGGGGCACTTAAACCCTCACAACCACATAATTATTCTTTAGTTTATTATTGTCACATGTACTGAGGTACATTGAAAAACTTTTTTTTGCATGCTACGCAGTTAGAAAAGTACATACAGGTCTACCACCTATTTTCTGGCACCTTTGGTTCCAGGGCCTTTCTGGATTATCTCTGAGGTCAAGGACTTTACAAAAATCATTGATGTGAAATATTGATACTTTCTGTTTTTATTTCAGGTTTTTCCAACATCTACAGTTTTCCAGCAGCATGGGTGTGAAAGGATAGAGGTGGTGCAACTAATCAGGAAATTTACTGATTCAATCTAAAATGGGGACGACACGAGGTGGCTTATCTGTATTAGTAATAGAAAAAGGAGGGGATGCCAGGTTTACTTGAAGTTAGAGAAATTAAAACTCATACCGCTGGGTTGTAAGCTGCCCCAGTGAAATATGAGGTGCTGTCCCTCCAATTTGCGTTTGGTAGGGGGCTGTGGTATGAATTACAGAAGAGCTTTATTACAAAAAATCTTGGTGATCTGCTCGTGGGACAGGGCGGAGAGATTTTCGTGGCCGGTGTTTGTGGCATACGCCAGGAGCATATTCCCCTTGCACTTAGCTCATGATTTTACGACTAATAAAATTAATGGTCTGAAAATCATAGAGCATGGCTGTGCAAATTGCTGATACATGCCCCGGCAGACATTGGGAACGATGAAGCAGAAAATGTTCTCAAACAGAAGACGGGAACAATTGCCTTTTATTTTTAAACTTCTAATTCCCAGATGGACATGTAAATGAACTAATCATATTTACCTAGTATGTAAGGTAATTACATCGGTGGCATGAAAAATCTAATAAGGTCCATTTAGTGCAGCATTGTCCTCTGAGGTTGACACTTGAGCTGAGTTTTGCTTGATTTGCAATGTTGCATTTACATTAATTCCTGTTTAGTTTGGAGTGCAGCGGCAGCAGCAACCTTGTGTCCATGCTCTGTTGTTAATTAGCTAAAACTGGCTCCCCTATCCTGACAGCTGAATCGTGAGCCTAGAAGTTAAAGACGTGTCAGTCGGAACACCTTCATAAAGCCAGCTATATGGCAGCCCAGGTATTCCTGTAACACAGCAAAATATTCCTCTCCCTGATCCCAGTCAACTCAAAAGATAATCGGCATAATCCTGATATTCCATTGCACATTATACATTATATAAAGAAAAGGAGCACTATTCCGCTATATAAAAACAAATTCAAAAATGCTAATTGGATTCTGACTATGGTGTGAAACAAAAAAAAAAATAACAATCAAAATATACTGGCTCCTTGCAGTCACTTCAGGCTATTTATATGTTAATAGTATTCCCTGAGCTTAACAAATTGCCTAAAGCTTGATACTGCCACTAATGATCAGTACTTTATAACTCTTTGAGATCAAATAGAAGTAATTGTTGAAGAAAACAATCCAGTTCCTTTCAGTTAAAATGCAATTATCTATTATTAAGTGTCTGCTAAACCACAGGACACATTGCACTATTGATGAATAACACTGACGCTCAAATGGTACATCATCCCTTTGTACAAAGACATTTTGTAAAATAAATGGCTAATATTCTGTTTCAAATATTTACCAATTTTGCTTTGAATAGGGAGTGCACCAAGCCCAAGTGAATTAGAATCATAATCACCGTAAGTGTGGTTGATTGGTTGATTAATGAATGATAAACTGATCATAAATTATCATGACTTTATCTCTAAAGTCATAGAAATTGCTCCATACACCTTCCCCCTTTGTGACTCTGTTAGTGGAACTACTGTTGGTGCACTGATATTTATTCAAACATGAATCCAAAAATAATTACATATAGCTCAGCTTTACTTTTATTTGTAAAAGAAAAATGTAACTTTTAATAATCTTCTCTGTTGGTTAATTATAACAAAATCTGTTAAATTTTCAATCCTCAATTTACCTACAAGAATTAATGTGATCAACCTCCATTTAAAAAAAAAAGCTTCCATACAGTCTGATAAAACAAATATAATGTGATAATTGTATCGAAGCATCACAAATTTTAATTGAAACATGATAGGAACAGAATAGGTGTGGAATAATGGCAGGAATCATGGCATGCTTCTAAATTCTTTGAAGCTGATAAAGACTGTTTGAAAATGCAGATGCAGTACCCAAATAAAGTGCATCACATCTTTCTGCAGTTACTTGTGACTCTCTTTCTTTTGGTGTTCGATCTGAATTGCTATACTCCTGATGGCCCAGTCAAAAGCCCCAAAGCAAGACTTTCCTTCAGCTCTTATAAACATTCTGCCATCCCTTTTCGGATGCAAGTCTTTTCACATTAGCTGCCATTTTGAGAAATCCTTCTGTTACACAAAAAAATACAACGATTAGGACAAATATAACCTCAAGTATGTGATGCAGAGTGGGTTTAATTACACCAATAACAACTTTCATTTGAAATACTTATCTTTATGTGCTGTTGGATTTTTAACCATCCTCTGAGCAAAGTGATTGTTGCTAATGAATGCTGCATCTGTACCTTGTGTATTATGAACAGAACTGATATGGTGCTGAGCTGGAGCCTGTGGTGTAACCAGTAACATCGCGATCCTTCAACTCTTCCAATTTTGTCTCATTCTGTAAGATCGACAGATCAAATTACTAATATTAGGAGGGTGAATCGTTGATCAGAACAATGTTCATTGACGGATAAAGGTGTTGCCCAGAAACCTTTGTCGTCTGATGCACTAAATTGGGTACAAACAAAGTTCTTGGTTAAATATAATGATTTTGAAATGGCTCGTCATAAACAGAAGCAGCCCCTTTTGATGATATTAACACACTAGCTGGCTATTAACTGATTTACCCACTAATTATGGTACCCTTGACAAATGTGTGTAGTGGGTGACATTCAATTAATCCCTGGTTATTTGCAGCCTGAATAGCAGAGTGGCTGCAGCATCATGTCTGAGCCCTTTGGAACAACCTATTTAAGCCCAATCACCTCCCTCTTAACTGAGAAGTAATATGCAGCACTTGATGCAGGCCTGAGCCCCCAGGGTGTCATTTATCAAGCAGAAATGGAAGGTCTGAATGAATGATAACCACCCATCTACAGAAGGCGAGCTTGGATGTTGTTGTGAATATGAAAATTTTGCTGCTTGAGCACACTGCTTGATATGCTGTTCATGAACATGCAAACCCAAGACAACAACATAAACACAGAGTATAAAATCCCCACATCCATTTGCTAATTGGCGCAGTTAGCTTTTGGTGAAACCATCCTTCCCTGTCAAGTAATGAGATCATTGCTCCGATTTTTACCTCAGGGGTGGGAATCGGAGCTGTAAGGGGGAAATAGGAAATGGGAGGGAGGGGTGCAATGTTATTAACCAACCGCCCTTCGCACACCACCCATCCCCCAACACACACACACGTAATCCTACCATTGTCCCTGCAGCAGAGGACACAGGTAATTTCACCCCTGCATTTTCCAAATGCCCTGAAAATATACGGGAGTAAAATCCACATGATGGGGAATGCCAGTGGCCATGTTGCTGGTGACCCACCTAAATGATAGGGGATGGGGTGGGGTGGTGAGATTCACCGAAAGTTGGAACCTGATGGAAGAGGCAGAGCAAAACACCTGAGGAGGCCCAGAAAATGCCACAAAAGGTGACAGAGAAATTATAAATTCAAACTGCAAACAGGGTAACAATAAATTTGCCATTAAAAACCTTGTTGATTTTAAAGGATAGACAAAAGCAGACCTGGAGATGTGAAACAAAGGCTCTGCAATTTAGGAACCTTCTCATGAATTTTTGTTCAAGATTTTTTTTCACGCCCAGAAAAAAAATGGTTGCTGTTTAGAGGATTGATCCATGCATAGACCCAGAGTTACGGTGTTTTTTTTTGTTTAAATCTAGCTAAACTACAGGTTGTAAAAGTTGAAAGGCTGTTTAGTAAATTGGAATCCAACACAATGGCTCAGTACATAGAGGGTTAAACCTTTTAACAAACCTTCTCTTAGAGCAGTTTCCTGAGACAATTATTGGTTATGGCCCATCGTAAAGTGTTTTGACTTTTCCACCTTTATCTTTTAGTAACTATGGCAACCAAAGATTGGCCTAAGAAAGAATAAATTCTGTCAGGGCGAATAATGAAGAATCAAGTGATCAGCTCAAGAGAAAACAGCTTTTTTCCTTAACTCACTGCAACCTTGCGTATAGCAGGTTGTGCCCATTTATTTAAAATGCTTTAACGTCTCTGTTAAAACAGCAGAGTAATGTCATTAGCATGTATCAACCATTTATCTTCATGCTGCCAGCTTTAATTTGGCTATTTATTATTAACTATATAAATTCCAGTGTAGTCTACATGCATTGTGTGCTACCTTAAAGAGTGGTGCGGACAATATTTTTGATCATTGTAAATTATGACAAATACATCAGAGTGAGTACAGTGTCCAAATAGCTTTGAAGCACTCTGATACTTAAAGGTGTGTGCGGTGCATGCGCATGTATGTTGGTGCACACGTGTGTGCGTGTGAATATGTGTGCGAACATGTGTGTGTGCGCTTGTGAGCGTGTGTGTGTGTGCGCATGAAATGTGATTGAGAGAGAGAGAGAAAGGTGAGAAGGGAAGGTAAGAAGATATCTGATAGATGCATAAAGTCCCATGTATGAAGGAAAGGTTGCTTTAATTAAAGCATAACCACAATGCTAAGATGGAGGAGAGGACATCCGGTAAAGACACTGAAAGTATTGAGGCTAAGCAATGGGACCGGTGCAAAAGTTAGCTCAGGAAATGATTAATGATGCATTCATTAAGAAGAAGACCAGCTGAAAAAGTACTTCAAATATCATGCTTGTTTATGTTATTCTGTACAGGCAGTACAAGTCATTTCAAATTGCGGGCCTGATAAAGAAATGGTATTCTGAGTGCAGAATCAATGCCTTACATAAACACAACTCGGCAATGATGAAAATCTATAAATTTGATCATTTTCTCCATTCCTTCACAAATAAAGTTCCCTTCAGTAAAACTCAATCCCAGTATATAAACTAAAGAGATAATAAAAGTGAAGTGCTTGCCTGATAAATGTACAGAACATAGTTCTCAAGAAAATAAAAAACTGCCAATAATTTTATTGGATAAGTGCCTGAATGACATTCTGCTGCCTGGTAATTCAGTAGAGATATTCTCCTATTTTAAAGAGAAATAGAGGATGATTATCTGATCACGTTGACAGTAATTTTCAGGATGGTGAGTTAGCAAAAAGTAGAGTAGGCAGAAGCATTTCAAGTTGGGGTGTCTCTAGCATAGAATAGTTTCTGATATTTTTCACATATCGAGCCTTATCTCTCTCTGTGCAAAACCGTGGCATATTAGCTCAACTATATGAAAGCAAGTTGCTGTTGACTAAGAGAACAAAGTAACCTGAAATGTATCAAGTGCAAGGACAAATTAAATTAACTTAGTATAAGATCCAAGCTGTGAAAATAATGTTCCAAGATATTGAAAGAGTTGGCTCTGGAGGTCAAGGATGCATTGATGATATCATCCAAGGTTTCAGTGGTTATAGGGCACTCCAAAGTTCATAATAACTCCGATTTAAGAAAAGGAAGTCATGTTTGGCAACCTTCTCAGAGTGTTTTAGAACATAGAACAGCACAGCACAAGAACGGGCCCTTCAGCCCACAATGCTTGTGCCAAAAATGATGCCAAGTTAAAGTCATCTCATCTTCACGAATATGATCCATATCCCTCTATTTCCTGCATTTCCATGTGCCTATCTAAAAGGCTCTTAAATGCCACTATCATATCTGTCTCCTCCACCACCCCTTGCAATATGTTCCTGGGCTTCACCACTCTGTGTCCATTAAACAGTCCCCCTCTCACCTTATAGCTAAGCCCTCTAGTGTTGGACGTTTCCACCCTGGGAAAAAGGTTCTGACTATCTACCCCAGCTATGCCTCTCACAATTTGATATATTTCTATCAAGTCTCCCATGGGGTGGAAGATTGCAACCTTCACGTGGTCCGCCCTGTTTCGACGATTGGACAACCAAATAAGATCAAATAGAACAAGTTGTCCAACAACATTAGGCTGTGTGCGCCACACGCAAGGAGAAGAAGAAGTCTCCCATTAACCTCCAACGTTCCAGAGAAAACAATCCAGTCTATCCCACCTCTTCTGGCAGCTGAAATCCTCTCATTCCAGGCAGCATTCTGATAAACCTCCTCTATACCCTTTCAAAGGCCTCCGCATCTTTCCTGTAACAGGGTAACCAGAACTGCATGTAATATGCCAAATGCGGCCTAACCAAAGTCCTATAGAGCTGCATCATGACTTGCTGACTTATATTCAATGCACCTCGCAATGAAGGCAAGTGCACCATACATCTCCTTTACCACCCTCTCTATCTGAGCTGCCACCTTCAGTGAGCTATGATCTTGGATTCCAAGATCCTGCTGTACATCAATGTCGTTAAGGAATAGTGTTATAGGGTCTTGCCATGAGCCGTATACTTACATTCAACCTCTCAAAGTGCAACACCTCCCACTTGCTCGGGTTAAACTCGACTCTTTGGTATCAAGTGTACTTTTTTTGATATTGAAACTAGCAGAACAAATAAAGGTGAAACTGCTTATGGTGTATTTGGACCTTCAGATAACAAGCACTGAAGACACCTCTTTAAGGCGCCACAATAGAATTTAGAGCACAGAACATAGAACAGTACTGCATAGGAACAGCCTCTTTGGCTCACCATATATGTGCTGACCATGATGTCAAATTAAACTAATCTTATCTGCCAGTGTCTTCATTGCCTGCTTCTCCTGCATGCTTACTTTCAGTGACTGATGAACAAGGACCCCTTCGCTCCATAGATGCTGCTGCACCCGCTGAGTTTCTCCAGCATTTTGTGTACCCCCCTAGATCCCGTTGTACTTCCCCTTTTCCCAACTTGACTCCTTTTAGATAATAATCTGCCTTTCTGTTTTTGCCACCAAAGTGGATAACCTTACATTTATCCACATTAAACTGCATCTGCCATGCATCTGCCCATTCACCCAACCTGTCCAAGTCACCCTGCATCCTCATAGCATCCTCCTCACAGTTCACACTGCCACTCAGCATTGTGTCATCTGCAAATTTGCTAATGTTACTTTTAATCCCTTCATCTAAATCATTAATGTATATTGTAAATAGCTGCAGTCCCAGCACCAAGCCTTGCGGTACCCCGCTAGTTACTGCCTGCTATACTGAAAGAGACCCGTTAATCCATACTCTTTGTTTCCTGTCTGCCAACCAATTTTCTACCCATTTCTGCACCCTACTCCCAATACCATGTGCTCTAATTTTGCCCACTAATCTCCTATGTGCGACCTTATCAAATACTTTCTAAAAGTCCAGGTACACTACATCTACTGGCTCTCCCTTGTCCATTTTCCTAGTTACATCCTCAAATAATTCCAGAAGTTTAGTCAAGCATGATTTCCCCTTGTAAATCCATGCTGACTCGGACCGATCCTGCTATTGCTATCCAAATATGCCACTATTCGATCTTTTATAATTGACTCCAGCATCTTCCCTGGCACCGATGTCAGGCTAACTGGTCTATAATAGTAAGATTAAACGAGAACTCACCTGTTCGAAGTTTGATCGTTATTTTACGAGGAGTTACGATGAGGGATTACGTGAAGAGCCCGCCTCACGCTGGTAACGGCATACTTCAAAGCAACGGCATGAAAAACACAGAACACCAAAGCCGGAGTAACATAGTAAGGCTCATAAAAAGACTTAGAACCACCATTTGATCATTTATTTTACGAGGGTGGGAGTGGAGGGCACGTAATCCCTCATCGTAACTCCTCGTAAAATAACGATCAAACTTCGAACAGGTGAGTTCTCGTTTAATCTTACTATTTTACTTCGGAGTCACGTGAGTGACTACGTGAAGAGTTTTAAAGCTTTCTGTGTTTTTTATGTCGTAGAATTAATCCGTACGACAGTCCGGCTAAGTAAACACATACATGAGAAAGCAGACAAATGTTAGATCTTTTCACAATTAAATTTTTTAATGGTTGAAAGACCATATAATACCCTCCTTATATTTGAGGGAAATGATTACAAGTGACAAAAGATATCAGTGACTACACAACTGATTATAGCAATTAATAGCAAACAAAGCAGGTGATTATAGTGCTCCCAACACCGCGTGTCCAAAGCTTGTCATAGTGTGAACAGGTTTGTTGTAGAACTTTGAAAAAGTTTCTTCTTTACTCCACCCTGCGATTTTTAAAATATGCTCGAGAGGTACGTCCCGCCCCTTCGCCGCGGACGTAGCTGCCGCCCTGGTGGAGTGAGATTTGAAGACATCAGTGTCTACTCCCGCTAAAACCAACACCTGTTTCAACCATTTTGAGATAGTTTGAACTGAAGCTTTTGTGTGTGGCTTTTTGTGCGTAAGCAGCAATGTCTTTTCGTTTCCTCGAAAAGTGTCCGTAACTTTAATATATTGGTTCAAATGTCTAACCACACACAAAGCAGGCTCAATATGAAAAGCTTGAAAGGTTACCTTTGTTCCAGATCTCCCTGGTCTACTTTGTTTGATTAGATCGTAAACATAGAATACAACGTTATCTGTAGTCACATGCATACAGTCTAAACGCAACATTTGTAAAGTTTGCACTCTTTGGGCTGAGACCAGTGACATTAACATGACCAATTTCAATGTTAACCTATCCAATGGCAACCCTTCAATTGGCGTCCATTCTCTAAGTAGAGCAAGTACTATGCTCACATCCCAAATCTCTGTATATCTAGGTTTTGGCGGATTCATGTGAAAAATTCCTTTCATGAATCGTGATATTAATGGATGCGACCCAATTGATTTCTCACCAGTCATAAGTCCTAAATAGGACGACAAGGCACTGCGTGCAGTGTTAATGGCACTGTAACTTAAATGTTGCCCAAAGTGCAAATTGGCAAGGAATTCCAAAACATGAGTAACATTCACAGAATCATCAGAAATATTTGACTGTGTGCAAAATTCTTCCCATTTCTTAATATGTGTCATATATTGTTTCTGTGTGCTATCTCGCCATGATGCGCCAATAACTGTCAAAGTTTGGTCCGACAATCCCAGTTCCTGTAGTGGTCTGGTCAAAACCTGCAGATTAACAAATTCATATATGCATATAATGGGTAACCTTCATTTGTTACTGGATTAGTCAAGATATCACTACAGTTAGGAATCTGCATATACGGTTCTTTAATCATATTCAGCATAACTGGGAACCAAGGTTGAGTTGGCCAATTTGGCACTACCAACAATCCGGAAGCTGAATCTTGCTCTATTTTCTTCAAGCATCTCTGGATCAGAGCAAATGGTGGAAAAGCATAAAAGAACATTTTTCCCCAGTGTAATGAAAATGCATCTACTGCAACTGCGTCCGGATCGTGTTCCCAAGACACATAATGAGGCAATTGACGATTAAGCCTGGATGCAAACAAATCAATTTCTGGCAACCCAAATCGTCTAACAATATTCTTAAATATAGCTGGCTTAAGCATCCATTCCGTATTATCTTTAAAAATCCTGGACCTTTCATCTGCTACCACATTGTCTTTACCTGGAATATAGCTTGCTGAAATCCATATCTGCCGACCAACACACCATTGCCATATCTCATTGACCAGACAATCACATGATACTGATCTAACTCCCCCCATGTGATTAATGTAAACCACAGCCGTTTTATTGTCTAATTGTATTAACACATGCAGACCTTGTTTAGCACAACAATATGCTTTAAGCCCATAAAAGGCCCCCAATAACTCCAAATAGTTAATACCATATTTTTGGAGAAACACTTGCTCTTCAGTTTTCCATCTACCTCCACAACTGAAAGATAAATCTGTGGCCCCCCATCCGAGAGCACTAGCATCTGTTTGTAAAACCATTTCAGGCTGTTTAATCATGATCTTCTTAGCAGCTTGTGGGACATTTTCAACCCACCATTGCAATTCCAATACTGCTTTCCTTGTTAATTGCATAGGTCTGTCAAAGTGACCTGCCTTATCTTTAAGAGCCCTTACTTTGTCCCTTTGAAGATTTTGATAATGTAATGGCCCAAATTCCACTGCCGGAAATGCTGCCACCAGTGTACCAATGACTTTTGCCACTTCTCGGATGGAGGGATAAGGTTTGTGAATGAGGTAATTACACATTTGCAAAATATCATTTGTCTTCTTTGCTGGCAAAGTAACTAACATAGTCACTGAGTTAATTACAAACCCCAGAAAATCAATTGATTGAACTGGCTGCAGCTGGGATTTAATTGGATGAATTAAGAATCCAAGCTCTTTAAACAAAGCTTTAGTAACTGAAATTGAGTGCTCAGCTGACTCTTGACTATCGTTAATAATCAGAATATCATCCAGATAAGCCATTACAATGTGTTTCTGTGCTCTTAATTGAGCTAACACTGGTTTCAACAGTTTTGTAAAGAGTCTAGGAGCCGAACTTAATCCATTTGGTAAAGCTTTGAACTGCCATAATTGCCCCTGCCAATAAAACTTTAAGTATCTCCGAAAAAGATGATGAATTGGTACAGAATAATAGGCGTCTTTCAAATCAATCTTAGCCATATAAGAACCTGCTGAAATCAAATATTTTGCAGTATTGAATGTCTCCATCTTAAAATGTTTGTATTCTACAAACTTATTTAGATCTGTAAGGTCTAGAATAATTCTACAACCACCATCTTTCTTATCTCTGCGAAATATATTAGAGACAAATTGATGCTTATGTTCACAAGTTTTTTCAATTACCCCTTTTTCGGATAATTTGTCAATTTCCACATTAATCTCCATTCTTTCTTCTGGAGAAAACACATAAGCATAAGCAGGTTTATTCTGTACAGGAGGATTGACCCCTTCTTTAAAAATAATAATAGCTCCTGAAACTGCTTGTAATATAAATCGATCAGAAGTAATATTAAGCCAGGCATTATAAAATTTTTGCAATCTCCCTCCAACTGGAGATTCATCCACAGTTTCTTTAAGGATAGAAGTCTTTAATACCTCTCCATAGGAGCGTGATGGTCTCCTCTTTCCCGAATGCAGGGAAGCACTGGCCTGTGCAGCACGATAATACTTTCGTGACAAATTTCTGCCTCTATAACGAAAATCAAAACCCCTTCGGGCCGAAAACCCTTTTCTTTGTCCAGAGACAAAAGGCTTAATAGTGCTAAAATATTTAGCTTCTTCATCCAACTGTTTCAGTTGTTTCGGCAGATTTTCTCCAAACAAATATCCAGGAGCTTGAACTCCACTTTCTTGACACAGGCTTGCATATCTAGGGTGAAATATGGGCCGAATCGCCATTTTCCTCATGCAATTGATCTCATAAAACGAATTGCACAATAAGCCCAAAGTATCTTTTTGAATCTTGTCCATTTCCAGATTCTCCATTTGCCTGCCAAATGCCGTGATGGCAGCCGAAAATAATTTTAGCACCTTTTGAAATTTCACTTCTTGGGCTCTCATACTTGGAGTCATAGATGCCCATACCATCGGATTCACCGTAGGCACTTCCAATGAGGCACAATTGCCTGGTGCTTTATATAATTCTGATAATTCATTCATCACAGTATTATGAAGCTGGTGAGATACCATATAATTTATATTGGCAGCTAGGCTTTCTTCCATAGCCTCACCACTTCCTTCGGGTATAGCAAAACCTTGTGCTATCCCAGGCAGATCAAGCCTTTTCTTTTTACTTTGTGGCGTGCTTTCAAAAGCCATTTCAAATTCAGCAGGGTCTGCCTTCTGCAGCCCTAATTCCATCGGGATATTATCCCATGAGACTTCTTCCAGCCCAAATCGTGGGTCTGGAGTATCATATTCCCAACTTGGCCCACAGCCATATTCATCATATTCAAACCCCTCAGGGATTTTTTGGGATTCATGAGGGTACTGTGACCCTTGTCTCATAATAGTTTGGAGAACTTTCTCCATATGCTCCATTTTTAGCCACATAGTTTTATTATCTGGAGGTCTTTCAAAATCAGAATCATCAGAAACCACGGGCCTCACAGTTTTCTTTTTGCATTTCTTAGGAGCATTTTCCTCCGTGGTTATAATTTCCGGAGAATCTGGAAATTCTATATCGGGTAAATCAGTGGCCAACGGTATCGGAACCGGGTCCACTCTAGCTTCGCGTCCCGTATATTTACTTTCACCCCGGGAGGCTCTCTTCACCCGCGAAACCTTCTTTCCCGATTTCTCCATTTTTGTTAAAATTTATCTTGTGCTCAATCAGCACGTTAACGTCTAAATTTTTACTTTTAGTTTCGCTGCTGGAACCATCCAGCGTAACTTCAAAACCGCGCCGATGTAACTTCACTTACCTGCGGGGCCGTTCCGACCGCTGCGAGGAGCTGCTCCTTACCGCAGCTCCTCCTTTCGCCGTCAGCGTTGACGTCATGCCGTTACCAGCGTGAGGCGGGCTCTTCACGTAGTCACTCACGTGACTCCGAAGTAAAATTCCCTGTTTTCTCTCTCCCACCTTTCTTAAAAAGTGGGATAACATTAGCTACCCTCCAATCCACAGGAACTGATCCTGAATCTATAGATCATTGGAAAATGATCACCAATGTGTCTACAATTTCTAGAGCCACTTCCTTAAATACCCTGGGACTCAGAACATCAGGCCCTGGGGATTTATCTGCCTTCAGTCCCATCAGAGATTGCAGGTCAGAGATGACCATAATGTCATTGCCTCAGAAGGTTGTGGGGGCAAAGTCCGTGGATATTTTTAAGGCAGAGACAGATAGATTCTTGAATAGTACACGTGTCAGTGGTTATGGGGAGAAGGTAGGAGGATGGAGTTAGGAGGGAGAGATAGATCAGCCATGATTGAATGGCGGAATCAACTTGATGGGCTGAATGGCCTAATTCTACTCCTATCACTTATGACCTTATGACCAAGTCGTGAACCAAGTCAACTTCTATTTAGACCACAGCCTGCTTTCACCGCCTGCCTGATCATCACACTTATTCTTAAATTGCAAGGCATGGATCTCATTGTGTTTCTCCTGATCCAGGAGCTGTACAGCAAGGTAAGCTCAGCCTCGGTAGTTGGTGGAATTCAGATGGCTTACTGTTGGGTTTGCCTGATAACAGCTGGGAACAAACTGTCCCAGTTTATTAGATGTAACGCTCTTAGGATCTTTTGAGGATCAAAATATTCATGTTGGAGCAGAGTGAGAGGTGTGCTGACATCAGATGATCCTGGACTTCAGGCAGATCAACATAAGTCCAGGACATACTTGTCTGAGCAACAGAATGCCACTGGTTCCTTCTGAACTGCCATGTTTAAATGATGTTGATTGAGAGGGAAATATTGTTCAGCATTGCTGGGAGAACCTCTCTGCTCTTCAAAATTGGTGGCATTAGATCATTTAAATATGTCCAGGAAAGCAAAGAAACCTTGATTTAAATGCTCATTAAAAAATATCACTGCCAACTGTGTAGTGGTCGCTCAGATTATTGGGTCTGGACTGGATAAGTTCATAAAATCATGAAACATAGGCACAGAATTAGGTCATTCGGTCTGCTCTGCCATTTGATCATAGAAACATAAAAAATAGGTGCAGAAGTAGGCAATTTGGCCCTTCGAGCCAGCAACGCCTTTCAATGAGATCATGGCTGATAATCCAAAATCAGTACCCTGTCCCTGCTTTCTCCCCATATCCCCTGATTCCGTTAGCCCTAAGAGCTATATCTAACTCTCCCTTGAATACAACCAGTGAATTGGTCTCCACTGCCTTCAGTGGCAGAGTATTCCACAGATTCACAAATCTCTAGATGAAAAGGTTTCTCCTCATCTCAGTCCTAAATGGCTTACCACTTATTCTTAAACTTTGACTCCTGGTTCTGGACTCCCCCAACATCGGGACAGGTCCTGCAATCCATCATGAGAACAATCTATGGATGTGGTAAAAAATTACATACTATCCAGTGTTAAAAATTATCTTCCACAAATCAAAGTGCTTTCAGAGGAATGATGCGAGCTTGGTATTGCATTGTTAGTATTTTCCACAAAGCCTAGCTTAGTATTGCCATGTCAGTGTGCAGAGGGATTATGTTCCCCTACTGTGTAGGAAGGAACTGCCGATGCTGGTTTAAACCGAAAATAGACACAAAAAGCTGGAGTAACTCAGCGGAACAGGCAGCATCTCTGGAGAGAAGGAATGGGTGATGTTTCGGGTCGAGATCCTTCTTCAATCTGAAGCAAGGTCTCAGCCCGAAATGTCACCCATTCCAGGGTGCCTGTCCCACTGAGTTACTCCAGCTTTTTGTGTCTATCTTATGTTCACCTACTGCTCAGCCTGATCCAGGATCATGGGTGTTCACGAAGAAACTGCAGATGCTGGAGAAGGGTCTCGACCCGAAACGTCGCCTATCCCTGAAGAAGGGTCTCGACCCGAAACGTCGCCTATCTCCTTCGCTCCTTAGATGCTGCTGCACCCACTGAGTTTCTCCAGCATTTTGTGTAACCCAGGATCATGGGTGTCAGTTTCATGCATTGACATCTTCAAAGACATTGACGGAATAACTGGTTGGATATCAAGTCAAGTCCAGTTAATTTTATTTCTATAGCACATTTATGAACAACTCTTGTTGACCAAAGTGCTGAAGGTGCCGTTTGGTAAATTTATTAGATTAATTATTTCAGATTTATTGTTAAAATTCTTAATCCCTGCCATCTTCCTTCCCAAGTGCAACCCTATAGGATGTAGGATATATACAATAAATATACATATTTCAAATAAAAATAGTTATAATATTCTAGAATTGAATTGAGACTTAAAAAAAAAGCTGTAGATGCCAAACATTAAAAATAATAACAGAAAAGGTCATTCTCAGCAACTCAGACGGGATCTGTGGATAAGAACAGGCATTATTGGTGTGAAATCTTAACACTGTTTTACTCTCCTTTGGCGCTGCCTGACCTGCTGAATATTTCCAGCAATATGAAAACTGACTTGAGCATGTGACTATTAAACCTGAATATGATTTTAATTAATTAATTTGATTAATATGAATTTATTGTTTAATTATGCTCCGAAGCAGACTAAGGCAGAATAAGGCAGCTGATCTCTGCAATGGGATGCAATTGCAGTGTTAGAAAAATTCTATATTTTTGCTTTTTTTTTAACTTAAAAATTGGAAACCAGATATCAATACATGTGACACCTTAAAAAGTGAGGTCAAGGAAAGAACGTTCACATCGCGGCCCTGTTTCCACCAATCTTTCCACCACTACGCACAAGAAGCGCAAGACGCCATTGTATGCCGATGCCGAGAAGTGTGTTCAGCTCTGGCTGAACAATTTCTAATCTTGTGATGTGCTCGATAAGAAGACTTTAAAAAGCAGTCTGGAATAGTTTACCCCAGGTGTCTTTCCCCAGATCACACTAATGAAGTAGTAATATTGAGGCCTGTCAAATGGAGAACAAACAAATCAATGGTATAGACTCTAAATGGCTCAATAATCAGTCATAAAAACACATCACATTTTGTGCAGTAAATTGCATTGGTTCTGTTAGCATTTCCTTTACCTATCCTAATTAAAGGACATTTCAAAAGTTTGTTTAGCTTTTGAGAAAATAGTTGGCTCCATTTATCTGTGTTAATATTTTGATTCGTTATAGCAATACAGAGAAGACCATTTTGTTAAACAGCACCAGGATTGGCATAAAGCTGCACCAATTAAAGCAGTGCTAGACTATGGACACATTCTGCTGTTAATTCCTGTTTGGTAATTATGGCTACAGAACTTGCATATGATAGCAATCAACAAATTCCAGAGGCTAGATACAGAAACTCGAATTGCTTGGGCGTGGCCATTCAGAATAAAAGGACCATAGTTTTAAATTTAGAGCTAGGTAATTCAGGAGTGAAATCAGGAAGCACTTTATCATATATAGATAAATAGAAATTTGGAATTCACTTGCCCAAAGGGAGCTGGTTCAATTGATTGTTTTTGAGGCAGAGATTGATAGATTTATGTTGGATAAGCGTTTCAAGCGACAAGAAGCAAAAGCAAGTAAATCAGACCAGCCATGATCCAGTTTCACAATCAAGGGACTGAACAGAAAATATTCTCTGTTTTATTGAGAAAAATAGAGAATATACATCCAAAGTATCTGTGCTGTTTATAGAATGGAAATCAATAGTAACTATATGTATGATATGAGTAATTGCCAAACCATATTTTTATTTTATGCCGTTGCATATAATTGCAATGTATCAAGAACGATCTATTAGTTATTTTATTGAATATTTAACGTATACTTCTGTATAAACTTTATATGAAGTAAAAAGAGACTACCAAATTATTTAAACGGAAGCTGGTGGGCAGAGTTTTGACATGTTTGAGAGGTTGGATGCTTTTTTATATTAGTACATATTAACATTTATTGAAGATGCCCAAAAAAACACCAATTATAAAAGGGAAGTTAGCCAATGCTTTTGTCACTGTGCACCTTCCAATCAACGATTTTGAGACATTACTTTTCATGTTATAAAATTCAATAAACAACTAAAGATATAAATTAGCAATTACTTGGCAATAATGTGGAATAAACTCTGACCACTCGTCTCTAATTGCTCTGTTTCCCATTTACTCTGCCTTGATATGATTCTGCCTTAAACATTGTGGAGGATGATTTAGTTATAAACACACTCCAAGGATTTAAGAATAATTTGTAGGTTATTATGTTTCCAAAGGTGTAAAAAAAACAAAATCTACTATTGGGTTTTTAAATAATGAAAATCAACTTGTCTAATCCATATTTCAAAGCCAGTATGTACAAAATCAGACCCTGCATCCACTGTAATCATGGACTCAACCAGGAGTCACGACTGTTAAATATTCTGCGGCTCCCAGCTCATGAATATATAAACTTTGCCGAGCTTACAAAGGTATTCTTTAGCAAAACAAACCTTTGTTTTTGTTCAGTATATTTCTGTGAAAGTTTGTTACAGCTATTGATTTTTCTAAATAGGCAAAAAATATTCATCTCAATGGATTAATATGGCACAATTATATGGAGGAATTTCCGTGTGGTTTATTTGCTATGCTGTTTATTTGTGATGCCTGTGCACTGCCAGTAATATTCCACATACTCTTCCAAAAGCAATGAGCACCACTCAATATATTCTTAATATTCCTTAATATTTTCATTTTGATGTAATTTGAGCCCTGCTTTTAAATATCCGCTCTGTAATAATGTTTAATTTCAGAGGTCACTCAGCAGAGGAGTATATTAAAGCTTATAAAACTCATTTTCATCCTGCAATATCAAGCTGTGATCAGGTTAGAAGGGCAGCATCTGTGAATATTTCATCTTTTATCATGCTGATAATAAGAAGGTGACAGAATTGCATTATTACAATGAGATAATGCTCATTTTGCTTCAGCAGCTGGAAGCCAAGGCTTGTGTTACTCAATAAAGGATTCCAATAAGAAAGCAACTTTACGCAGAAGCCACTGTCTTATATTGTGCTCTGATGAATAAAAGATCTTCTGCTTGCAGACTGTAACTTGCAGTTCAATGATGTTGATTAAAAAAAATCCAAAGAATAAATAAACCAAATGTGAGTGTGACCAACCCTTAAAATAACAAAAAAAAGAACGATAATTTAAATAGTCACCTCAAATTACTATTTGAATAATTAATCTAGTGTGACAATCAAAGCGAGCTTGATGAGATTGCAGCCCATGCTTGTGAAATAACACACTGGTACCCTAGGTGCAAGCTATCAGAGAAAAACAGAAAGCTGGTAGTGGCTCTTACACTTTCAATGTACCTTCGAGAGATATAGATAACATCATTAACCTTAAGACTGTGCCACCAACAAGATAATAAATATTTGCACGCCAAAAGTAATTACAGTTCTAACATTTACAGATATGAACGACTATTCATGACACATACACAGTTATCAGTAAACAATGATAATTGTTTTATTGTTACACATTTTAGGGTACTGAATGGGTGTGAAATGGATTAAGTATGGTGTGGTTAATTACGATGATATGAACATGTACGACATCTGATGGTAAATCCCATGGTCTTCTTTAGCATTACACATGAATAACGCTGGAGAATAGTTCTGGGCTTTGGAAACATTATAAAATGGTCCTGGGCATTAATAGAATATATTATGTGAAGCGTGGCAGTACCCCAAAGGGATTGTTCAGATTTCTGTTCTTAGTGGATCTGTTGTCCACACTTCACTGCGAATGAAGGATACTAAGGATTTGAATTGATGGACTCTTGATGTGAAAGCAGAGTGGAACAATAGACAATAGGTGCAGGAGTAGGCCATTCGGCCCCTTCGAGCCAGCACCGCCATTCAATGTGATCATGGCTGATCATCCACAATCAGTACCCCGTTCCTGCCTTCTCCCCATATCCCCTGATTCCGCTATCTTTATGAGTTCTATCTAACTCTCTTGAAAACATCTAGAGAATTGGCCTCCACTCCCTTCTGAGGCAGGGATTTCCACAGATTCACAACCCTCTGTGTGAAAAAGTTTTTCCTCATCTCCGTTCTAAATGGTTTACCCTTTATTCATAAACTGTGGCCCCTGGTTCTGGACTCCCCCAACATCGGAAACATGTTTCCTGACTATAGCATGTCCAAACCCTTAATAATCTTAATGTTTCAATAAGATCCACTCTCATCCTTTTAAATTCCAGTGTATACACGCCCAGCCGCTCCATTCTATCAACATTTGACAGTCCCGCCATCCCGGGAATTGACCTTGTGAACCTACGCTGCACTCCCTCAATAGCAAGAATGTCCTTTCTCAAATTTGGAGATCAAAACTGCACACAATACTCCAGGTGTGGTCTCACTAGGGCCCTGTACAACTGCAGAAGGAGCTCTTTGCTCCTATACTCAACGGCTCTTGTTATGAAGGTCAACATGCCATTCACTTTCTTCACTGCCTGCTGTACCTAAGGCTATCAAATGGATTTTAACCCAATACTGCATTCCATTCTTTCTTCACCTTTTTTATCAAAAGCTGTGTAGAGCCCTTGAAAATCTAGGAAAGCAAACTCAAGAGCATCTATTCCTCTATATTCATAGTAGAACATCTGCTAATTCCACCTTCCACCAACAGTTACCATTCAAGATATCAAGTTTATTGTCATATGCACAAGTGCAGTGGGATGCAGGTAAAATGAAAACCTTGCTTGCAGCAACATCACAGGCACAAACACTTCGACAGCGCACAAAAACATGAATTATACATAAATTGCACACAAATTTCACACCAGTAAAAAGAAAAAAGATTGTGCAACAGAACCCGACATCAGTGCAATACACAATAAGAGAACGTCCATGGTAGTGCAAGAGGTGGTTTATAGTGTTCCGTTCATCAGTGGGTCGGTTCAAGAACCTGTTATTGTAGAGAAGTAGCTGTTCCTGAACCGTGTGGTGTTGGCATCGTGGGACTTGGGCTTCTGTACCTCCTGCCCAACAGTAGAACTGAGAAGAAGTCATGAGTGGGATGGTGGGGATCCTTGATGATCAATGCCGTCGACTTGAGGCTTTTGATGGTGAGGAGGGCCATTCTGTGAAGGACCGAGCTGTGTCCAGCATTCTCGGCAGCCTCTTGCATCCCTGTGTGTTGGAGTTACCGTGCCGTTCTCTCTGCTCCACGTTCCAACTCTGAACCTCATGCCTCTGAAAGAGTTATTCTTCTATGTGGTAAAGTGCAGAAGATTGAGAATTGCTGTTCATGCATTTACCTGGGGGTACACATTGATGGAGTAACTGAATGTGGTGATTGGAGTTTCCTATAAATGGGATGCTTTGTTCTGGCTGTTGTGAGAAGCTTGAATAGTATAGAAATTGATGCAACCCGATAAGTTTACCACACGCAAACATGGAATTTAATTGCACCCTGATGCATAAAAAAATTAACGAATATGAATATGAAATAGAGAGTATTTTATCATGCTCCTGATTTGTGCCTGTTAGATAGCGGACAGAATTTTAAGCGAGGTGTTATCAGAGATGCTGTCTCATAACTCAAATAGCCCAGGTTTTAACCTGACCACTGGTGCCATCGCCTGTGCAGAGTTCACTTGTTTGCTTATCGTTGCATAGGTTTCCTCCAGATGCTGTAGTTTCCCCTCACAACAGCATCTCACATTTTGCTTGGGCAGCTTACAACCCAGAGCTATGAATATTGATTTCTCTAGCTTCAAGTAACCCCTGCATTTCCTCCCTCTCCATCCCTCCCCCACCCAAGTTGCACCAACTTCTCGTTCTCACCTAGCAACATCTAACAATGGCCTGTTTCCGTTATCATCGTTACTTTTTTGCATATCTTTCATTAATTTGTTCAATATCTCTCTACATCACCATCTATATCTCTAATTTCACTTTCCCCTAACTCACAGTCTAAAGAAGGGTCTCGACCTGAAATATCACCCACTCCTTTTCTCCAGGGATATTGCCTGTCCCGCTGAGTTACTCCAGCATTTTGCTTCTATCCAAAGAAAAGGCCGGCAGGTTAATTGGTTGCTATAAATTGCCTCTAGTGTGTGGGAACGGGTAGAACTGGGGGGAGTTGATGAGGATGTAAGAAGAATACAAAGGGATGCATACAGGATTAATGTAAATGCTTGCCTGTAGGTGCAGACTCTACAGGACAATGAACCTATTTTCTTGCAGTACAGCTAGATAGTCTTTGACTATAATCTATTTGAATATTAGGAGTTGAGCCATTCACAACAGGATACCCAGCTTCTGATTTTCCTGTAGATTGGTGTTTGGTTAATGGTGCCCCTGTAGGAAGTTGAAATAGAGCATTTGGTGATGATGATGCATTGATGGTTAGACTCTCTTTTGATGGAAATACATTCTCTCTCATGTTGTTCAAAAATAAGCCAATTCCAGGTTAGTTTGTGTTTGCATTACAAATCTCCCATTAAGTAACCCTGAAATAAACACTGTCATGAGATGAAATGGCAACTGGAAATAATGAACAGGTACATTGTTTATGGCCTCTGGGGTTAAGTACAGCTTCCTTTTGGATAATATTTTATCTTATGATGACTTTGGATATTGTAATGTAAAGGATTGAAGGTTACATTGCCTGTTGAGACCACAGAGTGATAAAATAGAATCCCCACTCTGGAACAATGACGCATTGATATTAAGATTGCTTGCTGAGGTATTTAATTTAGCTTTGCGATACAGTGTGGAAAAAGGCCCATCGAGTCTACGCCGACCAGTGATCCTCGCACATTAAACACTATCGTACACATACTAGGGACAATTTACAATTTTACCAAGCCAAACCTGTATGTCTTTGTAATTTTGGAGGAAACCGGAGATCCCAGAGAAAACCTACACAGGTCACGGGGAGAACATATAAATAGCACCCATAGCTAGGATCGAACTTGGATCTCTGGCACTGTAAGGCAGCAACCCCACCACGTGCCGCCCCATTTATTTATTTATTGACCATTTGTAAGCCACTTAAACTCCAGTAGTGGCTCTGGGGTGGGCCCTAATGGAAAAGGGAAAACAGATAATACTGAAGGTGAGGCTGGCTGTCACAATTGAGAGAGAGAAGGTGGAGGGCAGTGTGCATGTAGGGAGGTGGTGATAATACATCTGATACAAGATCATTACAGAGGGCAGTGGTGAACACTGCATGTCACGTTCATGATCAGAAGAGGAGATGGGGATGTGGAATAACATCTATCCCTCAATCGACACACATTGCCTGCTTAGAATATTGAAGGCTTGGATGCCCAGTTGTTGTTTGAAAATGGATGTGAATTACTCAGCGCATGTTATTTTATTTCCTTGTGATGATGTAGCTCAAATTAATGATCATAAATGCTCAATAAAGCTATATTTTAATTAAATAAGCCAATTGAGTGATTTTTAAGGCTTGTCAGGTCTGTTCCCTTGGTTTTCCATCCATTTAATAATCAAAGACATCAGCATTGTCACCGACAACACAAACTCAGGAGCATCAATAAGTGCAGCAGGTAAGAGGAGGAGTGAGTTACACATTGCAGTTTAAAATCAAGACAATGATTTCCAACATTAGTGACAATTAGCGTCACAAAAGAACAGTGCTGTCAGGGAATTTTAATTAAATCAGCATAAGATCTTGTGCCCAATTAATTGCAAGCTACTAGGCAGACACAAAATGCTGGTGTAACTCAGCAGGACAGGCAGCATCTCTGGAGAGAAGGAATGGGTGACGTTTCGGGTCAAGACCCTTCTTTAGACCTAATTGCAAGATACTGCTGGGTTAGTAACCAGTTATTCAACATGATAACTGTACCAAAGTAATATTGGAGGAAGTCAGCCTTTTTGCTGGCATTGGAGGTGATGATAGTTAATTGGTTTTCTTGAGTTCAGTTTCTTGTCAATTCCATTCTGCAACCTTGCTGTTACTTGTTTGTTTCCAAGCTGCCTCCAGAATTTCTTCTAATCAATTTTATTCACTGCTCATGGTTGATCTTTCTTTTAGAAAAGAGCCAAGTGGACATGGTTGTCCAATAGTTCCTTCTGTGCTGGACATTATAGCTTGTTTTCACTGAAGATAATATGACAATATGACAATATTTAAATCTCAAATAAATATTATACTGTTTGACATAGCAATGTACCTGCTATTGTCACTATAATTCCTCTTTTAATTAAACATAGGAATATGTTGTGGCCGATTCGCCCCTGCCAACAGATCATTTAACTACAGATCTGGTAATTGTTAAATCTTAAGTAACAAAACTGCTGCAGGAACTGAGCAAGTCAGGCAGCATCTGTGGAGGGAAATGAAGAGATGACATTTTGGATTGAGACCCTTCTTCAGACTGATGGAGTAGAGGGGAGATGGCTGATAGATAAAGAGAGGGTAGGAGAATGTTGAAGAATCTGCAGTTTGGGGGTAGGTTGGCTATGCTTCTGTAAGCACATCATGCTATTTTTTTATGTAGGAGAATTACAATCCATAAGTAAGAAATTATTTATGACATGGCAAAGAGTAGGCTGGACAATAATCACAGATTAGTACAAGATTAAAAAAATCACTTGGGCTTCAGGCAATGAAGCCCAAGTGAATTTTCAGGGCATTCTACCTCATGTAGATTTCTCCTGGCTCAATTTGACAAAGAGACACATGGAGGAGCCCTGAATCACTCACAAAATCGATGGGATTTTCCCCAATAAGCCACGTGCGCAGAAATCCCAAATTTGCTGTCAGCTTCACAGCGTTTTGATGGCAATGGTTTTGCTGTTATTACAACCCTGAAATCCAGCCCATTGATCTTATGTAGACTTCTCCCCCACTTAACCGTACCTTCATTCAGGAGCTGACCTCAAGACATGCAGAAACCCATACTGTGCTGCATGAATAAATTACCAGATTTTACACTAATTAGAAAGGAACTGGTTCCTATCACAATTCCCTAACCTTACTAAACAATTCTTCAACCTTTCTTGACCTTTCAGTTGATTTTATGAATAATTTTCTTATTATAGCACTCCTTACGGACGGTGTACATTGCAATCTGAATACTAAATACTGTGCAGGCCTCAGAGCACTATTCCTCTATGTGGTACGCAGGATGGAGTATGCTGGTAAATAAATTTATCTGCTTAATTTACTGTTGACTCAGAACTCTAGCTTTTATAGCCCTTACAATAAAACATTTCGCTTAACGTTCAAGTCAGTGTTGGTTTGTGGAAAAAAATCAAGAGGAATGATACAGAATCAATTTGCATCTCAGTTAAAAAAAGGCACAACGCGCTGGAGTATCTCAGTGGGTTAGGCAGCATCTCTGGGGAACATGGATAGGTGGCGGTTTGAGTCGGGACACTTCTTCAGACTGATATTGGTGGATCCCAGTTGATCCTTTCTTATTGTTGTGGGTTTTCCAGCCGAATCGCCAGTGCTTTTGGTTGGAAGTGGATACAAGAAATTTACTGCTGTTGTGGTAGGCTAATGTTTTTGTATGTTAGCATCACCGAGTGTAGGATATTAACTGTTGGAGCCCAAAGATATGTGTATCAATCAAAGCTGAGAATTATAGCCAGATTTCTGTTCATTTTGATAGTAGTTTTTTTAACTCAAGAATATATATTTCTGTGGAATGTTAAGCTCTCTGGAGGGCTTCAGAACTCTTGATGAATTACAAGCTACGGCCAAGTTATGATGATTTATGTTATAGATAAATGCACACAGTGACCATTTAGACTTAGTACAATTTTGCGGGGAAATACTGATGGGTTTGCACACAACATACAAAGCATGCAATTTGTAATTTCCACACAGGAGTGCAGGAATGCAGAGTTCCTGCATTTGTTTGTTGGGGATCATATGAATGTACCTCCCAAACAGGTTCCTCATGGAGTCTCCCATAGAATCTTCACTAGGCTAGAAGTGGAGAAGTACTATCTTTCTCTTCCTCCACACATTTATATATCGCTCACATTTTACGGTCATTTCACTGTACCACAGTACACGTGACAATATACTAAACTGATAACTGATAACTGTCCATTGATTTTCAATGGGAAGAATCAGTGAGTGATTAAGGTAAGTGTCAGAATCTTAGAAAATTTGAGATAATATGAATGTGGAGATGTTCTTGTGTATTAAAGGTGTTCTTTTTTAATCCTTCAGATTTTTTTTGGCTTTTTAAAGAGTTTGAATATTTTAATATTTTACAAATGTTTTTGAATGTTTCTGAATGTCAAAGTTTAAAAAAGAAAATTGTGTTTAGGTGGTGTTTGTTGAGGCTGATCCACATATAGAAGGTAAGGCTTTGCTCAGCAGCTCAGGAAGGCACTGACTTCACCTGGGGAGTGTTCACTAGGAGACTTGCACCAAGGTAGAACAAACACTCTAATCAGTGAGCGTTGAGCATGGGCAGTTCACTATTTGCTACAAATACCCAACCATTCTACTTTTATTGACAGAGGTTATTTTATAAGCATTTTCATTAATTTCTAATAAGAGTTACTCAAAGTTGTATTTGACAAAAATTGGATTGTTCCTGTTGAAATGATGATTCCCAACCTTGGGTAACCACATCATTATTTACAAATATGTAATAGGATACGCTACGATCCAATAGAACTTTATTTGTCTCAGGAGGGAAATAGGATAAATATTCTATTGTATGGTATCATATCGTATTATATATTTCTAAATAACGATGTGGTTACCCAAGGGTAGGAACATTATAATCATTGTTATAATGTGAAGATAAGTTAGTTTGTGTTCAAAACACCCCCAAACAATGGTGAAATAAATGACCATCTGAATTACTTTTGAGGTATTGTTCAGGATGCCAGAGAAATGAATTGCCCTTTGAAGAGAATCGCAAAGAGAAAGTACATCAGTGCCTCTACTTCCTGAGATTACAGAGAGTCGGTATGTCAAGGAGGGCTCTCTCGAACTACAGGTGCACAGTAGAGAGCATGCTGACCGGTTGCATCATGGCTTGCTACGGCAACCTGAGCATCCAGGAGCGGAAAAGGCTGCAAAAAGTTGTAAACACTGCCCAGTCCATCAGCGGCTCTGACCTCCCTACCATCAAGGGAATCTGCCGCAGGCGCTGCCTCAAAAAGGCTGCCAGCATCATCAAGGACCCACACCATCCTGGCCACACACTCATCTCTCTGCTGCCATCAGGTAGAAGGTACAGGAGCCTGAAATCTACAACATCCAGGTTCAGGAACAGGTTCTTCCCCACAGCCATCAGACTATTAAACTCAACTTCAAACAAACTATGAACTATAACTGCCTATTGCACTTTATCTGTGCATTTATGTGTGTATGTATATATATTATATATATATGTGTGTGTATATATATATATATATATATATATACACACACACACACACACACACACACACATATATATATATATATATATATATTCTATGGTATATGGTCACACTAATCTGATCTGATCTGTATTTATGCCTAAAATATTCTGTCGTACTGGTGCAAGCAAGAATTTCATTGTTCTATCTGGGACACATGACAATAAGCTCTCTTGACTTGACTTGGTTTAACATTTTGTTTGCTTTTGAGCTGCTGAGCAAAGCAATGAGTGCTCACCACTTTGAAATCACCCTCAACAGGAGTAAAAAATGAATGTCATAAGATTCTGTGTGGGGAGCAGAGTGGGGTGTCACTGAGTCACAAGGCAAAAGTTATTTCGTTTAGTTTTAGTTTAGAGATACAGCACGTAAACCAGCACTTCGGCCCCCCAAGTCCGCACCAACCAGTGATCGCCGCACATTAACACTACCCTGCACAAACTAGGGACAATTTTACATTTACACCAAGCCATTTATCTAGAAACCTGTACATCTTTGGAGTGTGGGAGGAAACTGAAGAAAACCCATGCAGGTCACAGGGAGAATGTACAAACTCTGAACAGACAGCACCCGTAGTCAGGATCCAACCTGGGTCCCTGGCGCTGTAAGGCAGTAGCTCCACTACTATGCCACTGGGCCTTAAAACAGACAAATGTCAAATGCAGTTAAAAAGTTGGTAAACTTCAAGCAACCATCATGCCCATCTCAAGAGATTGCACAATTCACAATTCAATTTTCAAGGCAGATAGATTGGAATAATGAGAATCCAGGAAAAGGCCTTCTAGAACACACAGCCTCAGTCGAACCAGCAAGGATGTGAGATAAATGGAAGATACATTTCAACAAAAAAAAATGAGGATTTGTTGGTCTCATTTGAGAAATGCTTCCTGTAGTTGCCATGTTTCTTCCAGTCCATATATTTTACTAACTAAAAATCACTGAGGGCCTTTTTCTGCTTGTAGTAAGATTAATTTTAGTGTAGCTGTATTCAATTAGTAACAGTTGCCATCTGGAAATATACTTCAATTTTCATTAAACCAATCTGCTTAAAAATAAGAATAAAGTGGAAAATTAGGATGTTCCTATATATGCGACTGATGACAGAGTTGAGGTATAGTGAAATAGCTTCTGATAAAGATTGAGCATCGACTTTACATCTCTTAGGAGCTTGTTCTGCAAATTTCCTCATTATGTCTTAAGGATAAATGCAAATAACCTTCAAGTTACAATTCTCACTTTTACTTTGCAATCTCTTTGACACAAATAATTCCTTGAGATTTTGATGATATTTTTCATTAATTCAGGAATCATTGTATTCCACAGATATGCTCTGCTAATATAAGTTAGTTTACCTTCCCAGTCCTATTCCGATACAGAAAAACATCCAGTCCTGGTGTTGACGTGCGACACTGAAGCAATTGTCTTTTAATTTTAGGTAAGCAGCTTTTCTGGCCGTGGTGAGTTGAATGGCAGGCCAGTGCATTAGCTTTCAGACAACTCCTCCTTTTCCAATACATTATTGCTTTTTCTGTTCTTGCATTCTCTTATCCTATACGCTCCACTTTTCATATTCAACCAATTTCCTGTGTAATTTTCCCCCAGCATAGGTAATGCGATTTATTTTGGTCTTTTTTTACAGCTTATTTCCTGTGGCAAATGAAAAATTAATGTTCGCAATAAGTTCTCCTCAACAAGTGGCATTCGACTGCTGTAATATACAGTATTCCAGTACTGATTAAAACTGCAGTTTGGTGAGATGTACGCTCAAGCCTGCATCTGCATCTATTTCTGGCTCTAAAATACTGCAGAAATGTTTGATAAACAGCAGTGGAAATACAAAATTCAGAACCAGTGTTAATGGGTGAAAGATTAAAGTGAATTGTAGAGCACCTAAGGATCAAGTTTGGTGCAGAGGTGAATTTATTTCCTGCTGTGAAATCTAAGGAATTATATCACCTCTTCATATTCAGAGGTGACGACTCATTAATAAAGTTATCTGTGTGTGAATAACATAAATCCTTGACCCTTGTATGTAGGTTTTTTTATTTATATTTACAAATTGGATATTCGGATTATAAAATAGATTTCTTGCGTTAAGTAAATTAGTGCATTAAAGATTCCATTAGTACAGATGTACTTTTAGATCTGTATGGTATGTCGTGTTTATTGTATATATTTGTTTACTTGACTAAAATCTATTTTGAAATAAATTGAAAAAAATAGTAGGTTGTGTTTACACAGGACGATTATGGGCAGGAATGGAATTGTCTGAAGAAGGGTCTCGACCCGAAACATCACCCATCCCTTCTCACCAGAGATGCTGCTTGTCTCACTGAGATACTCAAGATTTTGTGTCCATCTTTGCTTCTGGAAAAGGTGGGCAAAAGGAGCATGCATTGCAAGTAGTCCGGAGAGTATGATGTCAAGCAAGGGGGTGATATTAAGGGGAGAACAAAAAGTATTTTTATAAGATTGGCCTAAAAATGGCCTGCAGAGGGCAAAGCAGAAAAATGCATTTTCTCCTTCTCCAGATCTTTATGGTAAATTAAAACTTAAACCGTTTTCAACATCTGTCTTGGAAATCTGCTCAAGTGGTGATTTTATTGGTAAACAAAACAGCACAGATGATCACAGACATTTGAGCGCATATTATCTTCAGGACAACTAACTCAGAGTTTCAAAGTCATTTTCAGCTAGTTGAAAAAATTATTACGGTGGAAGAAGGCTCCATTAAAATAATTACCTCAGTGCAGATTAGATTAGTCACCATGGCAAGTTTTGGTTAAATGTGCTCTCCTTCATAAAGGCACCCTCCAAAAATGCTGACTCTTTTATTTGCAAGGAAAGTAATAAGAATGCTTTAAAACTTTTGAATAACATTTTTTTTAAACAACCAGTTATTTATGCAAATGTAACTAGCAAGACTAATGTTTTTGCATATTTTAGAAAATAATTTTCAAAATTCACTGTGATTAAAATGTTCCCGTATTTAAAATAATATCTTCTACTTTGATTAAAATACTTTTCTAAATAAACGTTTCTCAGTTGTATTTATGTCAATGCAAATACTTTAATAACGAATCTTAAATATACTAAGCAAATTCCTAACGCATAATTCTAAAATATTTTAACACGCTGCCTGACAATGGATTACTGAAACTGTTCCATACACTCTTGGCTTTCTGAGTTCTGCCTCACCTCTCAGATGAATGGGATAGATTGGTTGGGAGTGTTCAAATAAAGGACAGGGATTTATTTCCGAGTAAATGGGTCGATATTTTTCCCTCAACCAATGTTACTAAATCAGTTGAAATGGTTATTATCGTATTGCCTAATGTATATTGTAGCTGTGGGCACACTTGACTGCCACATTTCTTTCATTACTAAAGAGACTGTATGTCAAAAATAATTAATTGGCTGTGTAGCAGTTGAGGATATCAGAAGAGCTACATAAATGCAATTTATTATTTCTCTATGCATTATTAAATTACAAAGTACACACTCATTTAGCTGGCAGGGAATATTGAAGAGGAGTTTCTGTGGTCTACAGGTGAACAAGCTAAGACATACATAATGAAATGTTACACTGGTGAGATAGTAAATGTCTGAACGACAACCTTCCTCTCGCAAACACAGATGAAGGAATTCATATTGGAAAAGTTGATATAAGAGAGTGGCAAAAAGTCAGACCCGTAATACTGTGGAGATGGGAAATAAATGCAGTCATCAGACTTTTAATATATTATAGATATACGTATAGCCATTCGATTACTAGAGATGGAATTCCATTAAATACTTCAGGATAAAGTAATTAGCCTTTGGTTCACCAGGGACAAGTTAACTAATCCATCTGGAGTGGACCTCCATTTAAGTTGAGGAACTCTCATCAAAGATTGATCTGCCTGACTTGAAGCTAGATAGCTGCCAAGTGAACAATTTTCACCACCCTTGCCACACTTAAACAGAGTAATGCCAAACATCATAATACTTTGTGACTTTTACCTGATCCATCATACAGTCCCAAAAAATAAACATTCAGTTTCTTTAGTTGGAGAAAAACATTCACATTGTTCCACAGGTAATCACACCAAGCTTACTTCAGTTAATTGCAATAGTGCAATTGCTTTGGAAAGTCCCAGCTTCATTCGTAATTCCACTCTTACGCATGTACCAATTGTTCTTAAATTGGTTATATACCGGATTGACAATTTATTTAATGTCCTGTTAATATCATTTTTATCTTTTATTAACTCGTTCATTTTCTGTCTCATTATGCTTAAACTTTTCCTTGACCCCAGTTTCAATTTCATGTCACATTCAACTTTTGGGCAGCATGGTGGCGCAGCAGTGGAGCCTCTGCCGTGTAGAGCCAGAGACTGAGGTTCAATCCTGACTAAGGGTGCTGTCTGTATGGAGTATGTGCGTCCTCCCTGTGACCTGCGTGGGTTTTCTCCTGGATCTCCGGTTTCCTCCCACACTTCAAAGATGTACAGGTTTTAGTATAATTGGCTTTGTTATAATTGTAAATTGTCCCTAATGTGTGTAGGATAGTGTTAATGTGCGGGGATCGCTGGTCGATGAGGACTCGGTGGGCCAAAGGGCCTATTTCTGTGCTGTATCTCTCAACTAAACTAAACTAAATAAGACAGCATCACCATATAAATGAATCTTGTGGGAAATAAGGCACATACATTCTGGTATTTGTGTCAGCTTTAAAAACGTACACAATATATAAATAAGATAAGGATGGATTATCTCCAAAACCTCTTGCTTAGTTAATCCACTAATTAGTTAATCCACTTATATGCAGTTGGACTCAACAATACTTATATGGGCTTCAGTTTGCTCCAAGTATTTTGTCCTTGCAATAAATCGGCCTGTGGGTGGCACTGCCTGCCTGAAACACCTTTTCATCTTGAAATGCCCAAGTAATTTTATTAATGATAATGCTGGAATTGGAAAAAAAATCAATGTAATAGCCCTTTTTTTTTGGTCAATGGAAGATTCACGCGATTTGTCCGAACAGAATTTGACATAGAAATCGTGAGGGAAAGAAATGAGACTTAAATATTACTGGAAATACTTATCAGGTCATGTTGCATCTGTGGGAAAAGAAACAGAGTCAACATTAAAGGTCATTCACTCTTCAAGAGAACTAGGAAGGAGATTAAGGGTGGGGGGGGGGGGGGGGGTGGGGGGGGGGGGGGTGGGGGGGGGGGGGAGATGCCAATGATAAAGTAAAACTGAAGTGACCATGGGGAGCAGCTGTTAATAAGGTTATCTGACCGATATGTGAATGGGAAATAGACAAAAAATACTGGAGTAACTCAGTGGGACAGACAGCATCTCGAGAGAGAAATTGGTGATGTTTCGGGTCGAGACCTTTCTTCAGTCACGTCCAGAAACGTCACCCATTCCTTCTCTTCAGAGATGCTGCCTGTCCCGCTGAGCTGCTCCAGCAAATCTTCGATTTAAACCAGCACCTGCAGTTCATTCCTACACAACATGTGAATGGGAGCAGAAAAAGAGTGAGAATAGCAACAGAAGAATGTGAAATGCAGAGCAGGAAGACATGTCCAACACATCAGGCTGGGTATGTCCTCTACTGCCAGAGATGGTCAACTGATGAAGAAAACAAGTTACTTAAAGTGTAGAATTCAATAATGAGTCAGAAGACTGCTGCATGCCCAGAAAATAAAATGTGGTGCTGTTCCTTCAACTTGTGTTAGGCCTCATTGTACACTGCAGTAAGCCATGGAGTGGAATTTAATTCTCCATCCTACTCCCACAATGTAAACTGTAGAACTGGGCTAAAACCTTCAATATACCTCCTCATCTTAACATATCTCTACACGTGACCCACAGACCCTAATTTCCTGTGCTGTTGCCACCTTAACTAAAATATGATTCAGACTTTTTAAAAAAAAAATTAAATATCTTTAATTTTTGTTAGAAGTACGATAGTGGTACCTAAGAACCTAATACATACATACACATTACCATTTTTGTACAACTTCATGTTTTTAATTTAATAATAAAGAACAGTGAAAGAAAAAGGGAAGAGTGTCGAAATCGATAGACAAGCGAGTAGAAACAGATAGCGAAAGAGATAAAGAGCAGAGATAAAAAGCTAAGAAGATCGAGAAAAAAAGATAAGTAAAGAGAAAAGAAATTAGGAGAGATATACCTATTTTGTATTTTTACCCATCCGTCACCCGGATCTGAACCATTTAATTTCTAAGGTTATGTTATGTTGCACCATATGCTTGTAAAAAGTCAATAAAAGGAGACCAAGTCTTTAAGAATTGGTCTACTTTGCGTAGTAGGAGGAATCTCATTTCTTCAAGATGTAGCGTTTCCGACATATTTGAAATCCACATTTGGAACGTTGGCGTGGTTGCGTTTTTCCAGAATTTGAGTATAAGTTTTTTTGCTGTTATTAAATCATAATTAAGAAGAGCTTCTTGGAACGTAGTTCATTTACTTCCCTCTTCCATTGATCCAAAAATAATCAGTTCTGTATTGGGGTTCAATTTTGTGTTAAATAGTTTTGTAAAAATTCCAAAAATGTAATTCCAAAATTTATGAAGTTTTGTACAAGAGACAAAGGAATGTACTATAGTGGCATTTTGAGTTAGACATTTATCACAAATGGGGGAAACATTTGGACATATTTAATTCAGTCTGGTTTATGATTCAGACTTTGTTCCATGATAGGACTCAATGTCCCGACTTGATAATTCATAAATCCGTGTTCTCCAGAGATGCTACCCGACCTGCTGAGTTTTCCAGCAGTGTGAGACTTTTTATTTGTAAACCAGCTTCTTCAGTTCCTTGCATCTCAATGACTTGATAATTTGTTTTCCATTTGCTTACTGAAAGCAGGAAGAAGTATCATGTGAGGATTGAATTCCTCTCCTGAAGATTGTTCTGTTTGATAAGTTTGCAGATGATGTTAAAATTGGTGGTACAACAGATAGTGAATAAGGATAGCAATGATCACAATGGGATCTTGATCAAATGGGCCAAGGAAAGGTAGATTCCGTTTAATCCAGATGTGAAGATTTGCAATTTGGTCAATTAAAACAGGGCAGGACTTATACAGTAAATGGTTATAGTGTAGAACAGATGCTTGGAAGTGCAAGGACACAGTTCCATGATGGTGGCAACATGGGTAGACAGGGTGGTGAACAGGGCATTGGGCACTGTTGCCTTCTTCAGTCAGGGTACGATGGAATCTATAGGAAGGAACTGCAGATGCTGGTTTAAACCGAGGATAGTCACAAAAAGCTGGAGTAACTCAGCGGTACAGGCAGCATCTCTGGAGAGAAGGAATGGGTGACGTTTCCGGTCGAGACCCTTCTTCAGACTGGTACCATGGAAGTTGGGACACCTCTACAAGACATTAGAAAAGACCACATTTTGAGTACTGTTGACTGTTCTGGTCAATTTGGTTTAGGTAGGGTATCATTAAACTGGAAAGGATGCAAAAAATATTTACAAGAATGTTATTGAGTCTGGAGAATTTTAGTTATAGGGAGAGGCTGGATAGGTTGGGCCTTTTTTCCCTGGTAGACAGGAGGTTGAGGGATGACCTTTACGGAAACTAAAAAAATCATGAGGGGTAGAAGTAATGTGAATAGCCACAGTCTTCCCCAGAGTATGGGGGGGGGGGGGGGGGGGGGGGGGGGGTAATAGGTGTAAGGTGAGAGGGGAAAGACTTAAAATGGACCAAAAAGGCAGCTTTCACACAGAGGGTGGTGTGTGCATGGAACATGCTGCCCGAGGAAATGGTGGATGCAGGTACAATAATAACATTTAAAAGACGCTTGGACGGGTATGGATATAGACCAGGTATAGGCATGTGGCGTTAGCTTGGCTAGGCAATTTGGCCAGCGTGCGTTTGTGGGGCCCAAGGGGCTGTTTCTGTGCTGTATAGTTCTATGACTTGATATTTCTAACCCATTTAATTGGTTTGTTTCCCCAATGGGATGTCCAGAACTGAACCTTGCACCCATTTTGCCCATAACCTGAAAAGCTGCACCTGTATTTTGCAGCTACATCGATATATGAGGGTCAATGTTTTCAGCTAAAGCAAATTTCTATCGGGACAAATTACTAATTTGGGGAAAGCACAATGTAGATGAGCGTTCGCATTTATTCCAATGATATCAGTACAATCCAGGGAAGATAAATAGAAAAATTGTGAGGAATTTTGAGATGTGCTTTATGTAGCAAATAAATTATAATACTGTTTTCTAAAATATTTACTGATTCATGAAAGTGTATCAGGACCTGACTCTCAAAATGGAGATAGTGACTGAATTGAAGATCCAAAACAAAAAGCAGTTGCTGGAAATCTGAAATAAAAAAACAGAAAATGCTGGAAATAATCAGTGGGTCAGGCAGCAACTGTGGACACAGGAACATAGAAGGAAGTGTTTAATATAGAATAGTGTTTAATGGTCATATGTATCGACAATAGAACAATGAAATTCTTACTTGCAACCACATAACAGGCCTGTAAATGCATTACACATAGAATGTTCTATAATAAACAAAAAGGTTGAATAAATTAAAAACCCTAATACTAGTAAATAAAAAGCACAAAATTCTTAGTGCAACTAAAGACAGAATAAAGTTTATAGTTGAGGTTGGTGTTGTGTAATTTTCAAGAGCCTGATGGTTGTTTGGAAGTAGTTATCCTTGAATAACTGCTAGGGTGCTGACATGGATAGAACATTGGTTGGCAGACAGGAAACAAAGAGTAGGGAATAACTGGTCCATTTCAACATGGCAGGCAGTGACTAGTGTGGTACCGCAGGGCTTGGCACTGGGACTGCAGATATTTACAATATACATTAATGATTTAGATGAAGGGATTAAAAGTAAAATTAACAAATTTGCGGATGACACAATGCTGGGTGGCAGTGTGAACTGTGAGGAGGATGCTTTGAGGATGCAGGGTGACTTGGACAGGTGGGGTGAGTGGGCAGATGCATGGCAGATGCAGTTTAATGTGGATAAATGTGAGGTTATCCACTTTGGTGGCAAGAATGGGAGGCAGATTATTATCTAAATGGGTGGGGTGAGTGGGCAGATGCATGGCAGATGCAGTTTAATGTGGATAAATGTGAGGTTATCCACTTTGGTGGCAAGAATGGAAGGCAGATTATTATCTAAATGGTGTCAAGTTAGGAAAAGGGGAAGTACAACGAGATCTGAGTGTCCTTGTTCATCAGTCACTGAAAGTAAGCATGCAGGTACAGCAGGTAGTGACGACAGCTGATGGCATATTTGCCTTCATAACAAGAGGAGTTGAGTATAGGAGCAAAGAGGTCCTTTTGCAGTTGTACAGGGCCCTAGTGAGACCACACCTGGAGTATTATGTGCAGTTTTGGTCTCCAAATTTGAGAAAGGATATTCTTGCTATTGAGGGAGTACTGCATAGGTTCACGAGGTTAATTCACGGGATGGCAGGACTGTCATATGTTGAAAGAATGGAGCGACTAGGGTTGTATACACTGGAGGGTACACAAAAAGCTGGAGAAACTCAGCGGGTGCAGCAGCATCTAAGGAGCGAAGGAGATAGGCGACGTTTCGGGCCGAGACCCTTCTTCAGACTGGTCAGGGATCAGGGAAACGAGAGATATAGACGGTGATGTGGAGAGATAAGGAACAATGAGTGAAAGATATGCAAAAAAGTATCGGTGATAAAGGGAACAAGCCATTGTAAGCTGTTTGTGGTGTGAAAATGAGAAGCTGGTGCGACTAGGGTGGGGGAGAGATAGAGATAGAGGGAATGCCAGGGCCCCAGGGCTGAGGGAGAGGTGGGAAGGGGAGGAGACAGCAAGGGTTAACAGAATTGAGAAAATTCAATATTCAAGCCCAAAGGATGCAGACTCCCCAAGCGGAATATGAGGTGCTGTTCCTCCAACTTGCGGTGTTGCTCACTCTGGCCGTGGAGGAGGCCCAGGACCGAGAGGTCGGATGTGGAATGGGAGGGGGAGTTGAAGTGCTGAGCCACCGGGAGGTCGGGTTGGTTATTGCGGACTGAGCGGAGGTGTTCGGCGAAGCGATCGCCAAGCCTCCGCTTGGTCTCACCGATATAGATCATCTGGCATCTGGAGCAGCGGATGCAGTTGTATACACTGGAATTTAGAAGGATGAGAGGGGATCTTATGGAAGCATATAAGATTATTAAGGGATTGGACACGCTAGGAAACATGTTCCCGATGTTGGGGGAGTCCAGAACCAGGGGCCACAGTTTAAGAATAAAGGGTAGGCCATTTAGAACGGAGATGAGGAAAAAAAATTTCACCCAGAGAGTTGTGAATCTGTGGAATTCTCTGCCTCAGAAGGCAGTGGAGGCGAATTCTCTGGATGCTTTCAAGAGAGAGTTAGATAGACCTTTTAAAGATAGCGGTGTCAGGGGATATGGGGAGAAGGCATGAATGGGGTACTGATTGTGGATGATCAGCCACGATCACGGTGAATGGCGGTGCTGGCTCGAGGGGCCGGATGGCCTACTCCTGCACCTATTGTCTATTGTCTAACCTGGTGGTCATGGTATTCAGACTCCAATACTTTTTTCCCTATGGCAGGAGTGAAATGAGAGGGTGTCCTAGGTAGTGTGGATCTTTGATGATATTGGCTTTGATGATACTTCACATTGATTGTCAATCTTTGCATTGTGCAAATCTTGGCCAATCAGTTTGGAGGCAGAGCTTCTACTGAGATTTGTGTGAGGGGCCTGTTGTAGGTAATGAGCATATTTGGCAGGGAGACGATCAGGGAGTGTGATCGGCAAGCATCTTAATGAGAATTTTTAGCCATTTATAAAAAAATTCTCTCTGGATCTGAACAATATCTCTCGCTGATACTTAGGATGTAATGGTGAGCTGTCTCCCTGAATTACTGCAGTTGTTTTGGTGAAGGAATCCCTCTACACTGCTCGCAGAGATTCTCAGGATTTTGATCCAATGGCAGTGAACAACCTGCGATACACTTCCATGACAGGATGATGTGCGGAGAATTAAAAAAGATCCAGATGTGAGAAATCTAAATTAAAGCAGAAAGTCGTAGTCAGTCTGTTATCTGTGGGAGGAGAAACTGAGTTGGTGTTTCAAGTCAAAGACCTTTCGTCCACATTTTCTACTTTTATTTTTATTGTAACGCGCAGAGAAAGTGTAGTTTATGTTCTCAAACACTTGCTTTCCTCGTCCTTCCTGCTGACAGAAACATTGATCCTGGAGGTGACATTGAAATAGCTTCGACATGAAACCACAATGCATCTTCCGGTGTTTTGTTGAGGGAGGATGTGAATGTTCAGTGTGATTAATATTGTCTTAAATATGATTACATTTGCTAACATTAAGATGTTTCAATATTAAAAAAATCAGATTCCTGCAGGAAAGTTGTGCCGAGGTAAAAGATTAGCCACAATCTTACCGAATAACAGAACTGGGTTGAAGAGCTTCAATCTGTTTTTGTTTCTTAACTTCTCGGGTAAATGCTTACAATTCAGTTTAAAAAAACACAATCAAAATTGTATTGGTGTCATTACATATGTGTGAAGAGATATTGTTTCTGTCTGTGTTATGCACATGTTTTGCAATATATAACATTGAGAAGGACTTTTAGATTTAGGTACATGTACATTTTCTGTATTTTTAAGAGCGGATGAATGTAGAAATATACTCACAGTTACACATGTGTGCATGAATATTATTTCCAGCTTATAGGATTAATTACAATGGAACTGAAGGAAAAGATTACTGTGACATAAGAAAGCATTAGCGGAATATGTCAATACTGAACAGGAATAAGAAATCAGGAATCAATTGCAGCTTAAATGCAAATTTGAATACGAACGGTATTAACATTATATCCACAGGGAGTGTTCCTCTGTTTGTGCCTAGCACAGAGTAAATGGGTTTGCAGCCACGAATAAGAGCTGTTTCTCAAAGCAGGCTGGAGAACTCTGATAATCCCTATAAACCATCTGCATATGTAAGAGTTTGCAGTAAATCTGCTCACACACAGGCTGCCTGGAAGACATACCACAGCAAATTTGAGCTGGACAGGGATTTCACACATATAGCCTGCTTGCAGGGCATAGTTCTAAGGGCATAAAACTGCAACGCCGACCATTTGAACAAAGGCAGGTGGTCGAGATTATATTGCACATTTTAAATAATTCCTTATTCGATGCTATTGACATGTTTGTTTCTTCGCTGATCTTTAAGCCCCACTATGGTTTTATTATGTAATCGGACAAAGACTGGAGAATGCTTCTCAATTATACGCAAGTCCGCCTCCAGAACGTTGGAATTACAATGGACCATTTAAAGCCTATGGAAATTTGAAAATCAAAATAAACCACAGTTGCTGGAAATCTGAGACAAAAACAGAAAAGCATGGCAGGCAGCATCTGTAGAAAGAGGACAGTCAGGTTGTCAGGTCTGCAACCTTTGTTGGAAGTGGGAGAGTTTGTTTTCAGTAGGAATGAAGGTGGAGAAAGGATATGCAGAACAACGACAATATCTAAGTGGGATAAGTCAAAATGATTTAAAGGCAGCAGTTACCAGCACATTAAGCTTCTTGGTCAATGTAATGTATCAATGGTAGTAGGATGGTGAGAGCTGCCTGGGAGACTGGACTAAATTGAGTACAGTAGGGAAGATTTATAACTGTATGGGCCAGGTGCGGGAAAATGGGACTAGCATAGATAGGGCATCTTGGTCAGCATGCATGACTTGGGCTGAAGGGCCTGTTTCTGTGTAGTATTAGTCTACGATCAGCAAATGGAAAGTGCTGGTGAATCTAAGCAGGTCAGGCAGCATCTGCGGAAAGAGAAATTGTTAACATTTCAGACCCAAGATTACTCGAAGTAGCAGCAAAGTGCTGATGGAGTGAGGGGAATTTTTCTGAGGAAGTGTCGTGCCAGGTGGAATGCTATGACTGTGCAAGGTGTCGCTGATGTGCTTCTGGCACAATGGGACTTGCCTCTCAGACCAGACTATGCACAGGGAAAGAAAAATGATGGCAAGTGTTAATGGTTCCAATATGGACAGGAAGACAAAGCATGTTATCGGAAGTTAGAGAATTTCATACTGCGTCCTGAAGGCTATAATGTGTCCAGATGAAAGATGAAGTGTTGTTTAGTTTAGTTTAGAGATACAGAGCGGAAACAGGCCCTTCGACCAACCCCCAAGACTGATCCCTGCACACTAACACTATCCTACACACTTGGTAACATTTGCAAATTTAGGGTGGCACAGCACTAGAGTTGCTACCTTACAATGCTTACAACGCCAGAGATCTGGATTCAATCCCGACCACGGCTGCTGTCTGTATGGAATTTGTATCTTGTCCCCGTGACTGCGTGGGTTTTCTCTGAGATCTTCGGTTTCCTCCCACACTCCAAAGACGTACAGGTTTGTAGGTAAATTGGCTTGGTATAAAATGTAAAAAATTGTCCCTAGTGTGCACAGGGAAGTGTTACTGTGCGGGGATCATTGGTCGGTGCGGACTCGGTGGGCCGAAGGGTCTGTTTCCGCGTTGTATCCCTAAACTAAACACTAAACCTACCAAGCCAATTAGCCTACAAACTTGCACATCTTTGGAGTGTGGGCGAAAACCGGTGCTCCCGGAGAAACCCACGCAGGTCACGGGGAGAACGTACAAACTCCGTGCAGACAGCACCCATAGTCAGGATCGAACCTAGGTCTCTGGCGCTGTGAGGCAGCAACTCTGCTGCTTTGAGCTTGCTTTGAACCTCCTTGTACCAGTGCAGGAGGCCACCGATGGAAGAATCAGGGTAACAGTGGGAGGATGAACTGAAGTGGCCACTCAGTTATTCCTGTGCACTAAGCGCTGGTGCTTCACAGGTGCTGTAGAACTCTCCCTTCTACACTTGGTCATTTTTTTTAACAGTTTCAGCGTGGAAAGCTGACACAGTAAAATGTGTTTCACCGGCCTCAACAAACTGATCATTTCCATATTGTGTTGCAATGGGAGAAATTTTGTGAGAGGTGAGTCTGGAAGTGGGAAGGAGATTAAATGTGTGGGAAAAAATATCAAAGGAATGCTGGAAGTGGGATATCAGTCCTTGTCTTCCAACTTCACCTGAACCCTTTTGGCTCAATGCAGGAAAGTAGAAAAGATTCAGCCAGCTGACAATTTTAATGTTGAAATTGATCTGTAAGATGAATATTAACAAGTGTTTAGGGGCGACAGATGAGTGAATGACTTTCATTGGGTTTCTGGAGCTTCTAGGAGCTTGTCAATGAAAATGAGTTGAGAGTTCAGTGCTATTAGTGGAGTGGGAGGTTCATTGAAGACAGTTAATATTGGGAAAGTCAAACTCATCAACCAAGACAACAAGTTGTTTAAGAAGGAACTGCAGATGCTGGAAAATCGAAGGAAGACAAAAATGCTGGAGAAACTCAGCGGGTGAGGCAGCATCTACGGAGCGAAGGAAATAGGCAACGTACTGAAGAGGGGTATCGGCCCGAAACATTGCCTATTTCCTTCGCTCCATAGATGCTGCCGCGCCCGCTGAGTTTCTCCAGCATTTTTGTCAACCAAGACAACAATGTTGCTTTGGCATCTTTTGCTAAGCTCCACCCATACTGCCTCAGTGGACCAACCCTCCAGTATGTCCTCTCTGGACATCCATGTATCTTTTCCATGGATAAGATGGAATCCATCTGAGTGCCACCGTGACAGCCTCCCTGATTAGTAGCACGACTCCTCCACCTCTTTTGCCTCCCTCTCTCTCATCAACGCCTCGGAACACTGAGCTGCCAGTTATGTCCCTCCCATAAGAACATTTCCACAAAGGCCACAGCATTATGGTCCCAAGCATCAATCCAGGCTCTAAGTTAATTAGGGGTTACACAAAAAGCTGGAGAAACTCAGCGGGTGCAGCACCATCTAAGAGGCGAAGGAGATAGGCAACGTTTCGGGGCCAACTCTAAGTTAATTAGCTTTCCCCACAAAACTCCTTGCATTGAAATAACCTCGCTTCAGACCACCAGCGGCACCATATTCCTTCACCTCTCTATACCTACCCTACCATTGAAACTTACTGGTCCTAACTCCTTCCAATTTCCGACTTATATTCTGTTTCCCACCCCCCCCCCCCCCCCCCCCCCCCCCAGCCTCTCTAGTTTAAACCCTCCTGAGTAGCACTAGTGAATCTCCCTGCAATGATGCTGATTCCCCCACCAGTTCAGATGCTAACCCGTCGCTCTTGTACAGATCACCTCTGCCTCAGAAGAGATCCCATTGATCAAAATATCTGAATCCCTTTCTTCATAGTCAGGCTCGAACCTGGGTCTCTGGCACTATAAGGTAGCAACTCTGCCGTTGCACCACCTGTGCTGTCCTGCCTACTTCCTACTCCAGGAGGTCACCCATCAACTTCCTGCCTGTACCTTGGGCATGGCTACCTCACTGTAACTCTTATCTGTGGCACCCTTAGATTATCCTAAAGTCACCCAGCTGCAGCTTCAGTTCCTTAACATGGTCCTTAAGGAGTTGCTGCTGAACACACTTACTGCAGGTGTAGTCCTCGGGGGCATTGTAAATATGCCTGATTTCCGACATCCTGCAGGATGAGCATTCCAGACCTGTCTGTAAGGTGTTTGCACATTCGACCTGTGACTACGTGGGTTTCCTCTGGCTGCTCCAGTTTCTCCCACATTCCGAAGACGAGCAGGTTTATAGGTTAATTGGCTTCTGTAAAATTCCCCTTAATGTGTAGGCAGTAGGATAATGTAGAACTGGGTGTCGATTGGTGATCACAGGTTGGTGTGGACCCGGTGTGCTGAAGGGCCTGTTTCCATGCTGTACCTCTCTTAAAAAAAAGCAGGCAACCTGCCTTCCAGCACTTCTATAGTTCTGTACTGTGGCACAGAGGAAGAACAGAAATGACTACCGCTAACTGACAGTTCTCCACAGAATCCTTGGTTAGCTGTCAGCATGATCTGATTTAACACCTGTCTGTGTCTACAACTCTCCCTCTTCCATCCAGCTAGCAGCAAGATTGAGGAAAATCAAGACATCAGACAAACCACAAAACTCATGGTCTACCGGGTATCTAAATGCTTCTGAGATTTAGACCTGGAGCAAGGAACTCAAAGCACTCAAGAGATTCGACAGTCATGTTTCTACAAAATCCTTCAAATCCACTGGAAAGACAAGCGACCCAATGTCAGCATCTCCTCCCACACCAACATCCCCGGCACTGAGGCCCTAGTTACGTGCAGTTAGTTCATTGGGTGGGCCTCACCATTTGCATGCCTGACTCCAAACTCCCTTCCCAAAACAGACACTTTATTCTGGGGTCTACCGTGGGAAAAGGTTACCAGTCAGACGCAGGAATGTCCTCACATCCACCTTGAGAAAATGTATCACCCCCACTGACTATCTTTGGTCAGACTTGACTGGGTTTTATCTTGCACTAAATGTTATCTACAATATTCCCTTTATCATCTCTCTGTACACTGTGGATGACTCATTTGTAATCACTTATTGTCTTTCTGCTGACCGGTTAGCACGCAACAAAGGTTTTTCACTGTACTGGGGTGCACGTAACAATAAACTAAACTCAAACCCAAACTCCTGTGAATCCCCAATCCATAGCTATTCCGTGTAGTAAAGGACATTCAGGGAGGTATTAAGCTTGGACCATCTTTGACATCTCCCAACCGTTTCTTGATTTCACCGTCTCCATCACAGAAAACAGTCTATCAACTGACATCCATTATAAACCCAATGACTCCCACAGCTATCTAGACGACATGTCTTCCCACCCTGCTTCATGTAAAGACTCTATCCTCTACTCCCAATTCCTCCTATGCTGCACCTGCGCCCAATGTGAGGTGTTCCATACCAGGACATCGGAGATGCCCTCATTCTTTAGGGAATGGGGCTTCCTCTCTTCCATCATAGATGAGGCCCTCACAAGGGTCTCCTCGATATTCTGACATACGACAAAGGGAACAGAGATCAGGGAAAATGTAGAAAAGATCATTGTTAGCTGGGAGAAGGTAACAACGACAAAGCAAACAGAAATAAAATGTAGTCCATTTATGATCACCATTCCCTTTATCCTATTTTCACACCTTACACCTCCTTATCTATGTATTTCCCTCTCCTCTGACATCAATCTGAAGAAGGGTCTCAACCTGAAACGTCACCCATTCCTTCTCTCCAGAGATGCTGCCTGTCCCGCTGAGTTACTCCAGCATTTTGTGTCTCTCTTAAGTATTAAGAACATTGAGCCTGGATAAAGGGAGCACACAGAGGCTCAGGATAAACAGCAGAAACAGTGAACTAACTCATTAACTATTCACTCACCTGTCCCATCAGGTACCTCCTACCCCAATTATATGTATTGCTCTCATCAGTCACTTCAGAACCTGAAGAACCGGAGATGAACAAAGCCAGCATCGATTCAGAAGTAGACAAAGAAATCCTGAAGTCGCTTGGTGCATTTCATAGTCATTTACAGAAGTGAAACAGGCCCTTTGGCCCACCTTCTCCATGCTGACCACATTGGCATTCTGGGCTAATTGTATTTCCAGCATTTGGCCCACATCCCTCTAAACCCTTCCTATTTATATGTCTGTCTAAATGTCCTCTGAAAGTCGTAATTTTATAGCTTCTTCTGGCAACTGTTTTCATGTATGGACTACCCTCTGAGTGTAAACGTTGCACCTGCAATCCATGTTGTGATATTTTGAGAAGCACAGCTTCTGCGGGATCCATATTTAGTCCAGCAAGTGCTTGCAACCTGCCTTTAGATAATAGGGGTGAAGTTGGATTTTACACATCATCGCACCCACTGGTTGGGAAATGTGGGGGAATGGCCCCAGTCTTTGGCTGAAAAGATGGCAGGTCTGTTTGCACTTTTATTGCACATAAACCTCTGTTGTCCAGAGGCAGATGGCCACATTATCCTTCTCCATTGAACATACAATGTCATGACGCTGGACACAGAGCTGTTGCCTGGTTCCATTCTTATTTGTTCAATCCTAGCCAGGAATGATTCCTTTCCTGCAGTTGTGCTGTGAATTCTCTTATCACTCTAGTAGCCAGGCCCGTTTCACTCTACCATCTGTAAGGGAAACATCCCCCGCAGAAACAGCAGCAGTGTGTGTGGACTTAGGCTGGCTCTACACTACTCTTCCTATCTCTAAAATCCAGACCTCATGTCCCAAATCCAATTCTGGATGAACTGATTGAAGATGTTTCCCGGTCACAAACATTGTACCCCTAGCTACTTGCTCCATGTCCTTCCTGGCATCTGTCTGAAACTGAACCAGACTGCTTACAGTAAAGAAGATGAGCTTTGGACTCTGTTCTCATAGTAGTTCCACCAAGGCTACCATTTCCTCCTTTGTACACCTTGGCTGAATCGGATCCTGCGCAACGAAACTAAGACAGCAACCTTCAACCAGGACGTGCTTACCACCACGCGAGACTATTTCAGGGTATTCCCTGCCAGCCATCCTGCATCAAGCCGCTAGGTGTTAGGTCATCCATATCCTACAGCATGGATCCCATCATGCAACACGTCCCCATCATTCACCACCTCTGTCTATAATGTCTTTGGAATGATTGTCCATTAAACAATGCCTCATAACTAAAAATCCCAGCCTTGTTTTTAAATCCTTCTAACGTGCTGTCTCTCTCCATCTTTGTATTCTTCACCAATCCTATGGGTTCAGGGATATGAAACCATAATAAATGATTAATCATAACACAGTCATAGCCTGCAGAGAATACTATCCAAAATAACATCAGGTTGCAAGTTCATTTAGAGATTTTATAAAAAAATGGTGAATATTTCTCATGCAGAAACATGTGAATGAATGGGATCATGGATTTGCACTTAAATAGGGTCATATGATAGGAGCAGAATTAGGCCATTTGGCCCATTTAGTCTACTCCGCCATTCAATCATGGCTGATCTATCTCTCCCTCCTAACCCCATTCACCCGCCTTATCCCCATAACCTTTGACACCCATATTAATCAAGAATCTATTTATCTATGCCTTAAAAATATATATTGATGGCCTCCACAGTCTTATGTGGCAAATAATTCCACAGATTCACCACCCTCTGACTAAATAAATTCCTCCTTAATTGTTCCCTAAAGGAACATGCTTTAATTCTGAGGCTGACCTCTGGTCCTAGACTCTCCCATGAGTCAAAACAACCTCTCCACATTCACTCTCTCCAGGCCTTCCACTATTCGATAAGTTTCAATGAGGTGTCCCCTCATCCTTCTAAACTCCAGCAAGTACAGCAAGTCCTGTGCCATCAAACGCTCATCGTATGTTAACCCACACATTCCTGGGATCATTCTTGTAAACCTCCTCTGGACCGTCTCCAAAGCCAGCGCATCCTTCCTCAGATATGGTGCCCAAAATTGTTCACAATTCTCCAAAAGCGACCTGACCAGCAACCTCATCGAGCCTGAGCATCACATCCCTGTTTTTGTATTCTTGCCTCTTGAAATAAATACTTGCATAAATGTGCTCATAGATTCTCCAAAATACGGAGCAAAGACTCGAGCATGGTTCAGAGGCACTGCTGCACTGTCGGAAGTGTTTGTGCCCAAATTCCCATCTGCTCTCTTAGACAAATGTAACAGATCCAATGACAACATTTTGAAGAATCGTTATTCCGGTGCCCAGATTAAAATTTTTCCTTTAAGCAAAACACAAAAAAAAAGTCTGGTTTATTATTGCATTAATGTTTGTGAAAGGTTACAGCATAGAAATGTTTGCAATATTTCCTGTAATCATTATTTTTAATTATTTTTTTGCCTGTGAAGCTGCAAGGCGCTACATAAATGCAAGTCTTTTTATTTGCTTTTGACTTTTGCATTTGTTTCCCAGTCAGAATTTTCATAAGTCATAAATTCCGATAATATCCCAACAGTCCATCAACCATGGATGGAATCACATCCATTATATATGGTGCGCATTAGCATTTTTTTTATATGAAATGCACAGCATTGTAATGTCATCGTAGGTGAGAGCCTGTGCGCAGAAAGCTGTGCACCATTGTACATTGTGTGGGCTGGGTCCTGAGTTGTTTCATTAAAGATAAATGGCCTGCCCAGAGTTTGCCTGGAGCTGTGCTGGCCCTGGCAGCCACTGTGAGTGCATTCACACACTGTGTCAGGTCAATGATTTATGGCTCTGTTTAAGCCAATGCCAGATTTACTCCCAGTGCGGCTATTTGTTTCAGCTCTCACCCGTTTTTCATCCACTTTAGGATGTTGTAGCTCTTAGGAAATAAAACCATTTACCTGTACGGAGCTCTATGTTAGCATGGATGCATTCTTTTTCCATGTAATTTTGTATGCTGAAATATTACAGACTTCCGGTGATTTAATGTTGCTTTAATTGCTCTGAAAAATGTACTAATTGTTCTATTGAATTTATTAAATGGTTACAGGAAAGACCTGTCATTCCAGAAAAACTGTGCAAATTTATACTTTATGTCGAAAGACTTCTCCAAACATACATTTGCTCTGTCTTTAACTAATGCTGCCGATAACTTTGATAGCTAATTTATTGAAAACAAATCTGCTAAAAGTCTATTTGGAGAACCATTCAACTGAACTCTGCAAATCAAACGCTAATCGATAAATCTGAATTTTAAATTATGTACTGCAATTACATTTAATAGTGCTCAGTTTATTTTATTATTGAACTATTGAAATCATACAAATGAAATGGTGGCGATTGTATTGTGAATAGGTTCTAAGTAATCGTTGTATCATGCAGCACTGAGCTCAAGTTAAAGTAAATCATATTGTCCTTAATAAAGACATTGCATTTATTCTCTCCTTGCACCTTTCAAAGGGTCTGGTGGTGCACAAAAGCTATTTTCCGACACTGCTGTTTGTTTTTATCAGATGCTCCTATGCTCTTTATCAGATGCTCCTACGCTACATGGATAGGACGGATTTGGAGGGATATGGACCAAACGCAGACAGGTGGGACTACTGTAGATGGGACATGTTAGGTGTGCGCAAGTTTGGCCAAAGGGGCTGTTTCCATGCTGTACCACTCTATGACTAATCAATTTTTAACAAAGCCAATTAACCTACAAACCTTTTTTTTTTTTTTAAAGAAGGAACTGCAGATGCTGGAGAATCGAGCTTACACAAAAGGCTGGAGAAACTCAGCTGGTGCAGCAGCATCTAAGGAGCGAAGGAGATAGGCGACGTTTCGGGTCGAGACCCTTCTTCAGACTGGTCAGGGATCAGGGAAACGAGAGATATAGACGGTGATGTGGAGAGATAAAGAACAATGAATGAAAGATATGCAAAAAAGTATCGATGATAAAGGGAACAAGCCATTGTAAGCTGTTTGTGGTGTGAAAATGAGAAGCTGGTGCGACTGGGGTGGGGGAGGGAGATAGAGATACTTTATGTCGAAAGACTTCTCCAAACATACATTTGCTCTGTCTTTAACTAATGCTGCCGATAACGTTGATAGGGAATGCCAGGGCCCGAGGGCTGAGGGAGAGGTGGGAAGGGGAGGAGACAGCAAGGGTTAACAGAATTGAGAAAATTCAATATTCAAGCCCAAAGGATGCAGACTCCCCAAGCGGAATATGAGGTGCTGTTCCTCCAGCTTGCGGTGTTGCTCACTCTGGCCTACAAACTTGCACGTTTTTGGAGTGTGGGAGGAAACTGCAGACCCCGGAGAAAACCCACGCAGGTCACGGGGAGAACGTACAAACTCCGAACAGACAGCACCCGTAGTCGGGATTGAGCCCGGGTCTCTGGTGCTGTCAGGCAGCAACTCTACCCCTGCGTCGCTGTGCCACCCCTTTTTAATTAGATTATGTTTAGGCTGAGGGTGGTGATGGGGTGACGATGTGGGGAGTTGTGGGACAGTATTGATGAGCTTGTCCCTATCTAAGCCTCACTTTTCTTTCTATAATTTGTGTGGAAGGATATTTCAATATTTTCAAACAGAATTATAACAGTCAAAACAGGATTGGATTACAGTCACTCCCATCAACGTGCATGGTGCAAGAAAGATTTAATGCCACCATTAATTTGGAGGTGTTCATAATAAATACTATATATTTTGAGTTCCCCTCTAAATCAAGTCAAATAGGAAAGTAACGTGTGTTCATTAATCTTTATGAATTCTGTGCTTCTTTGTCAGACTCAGGGTGAGATGAAACACATCTTTGTTCGAATTTTAAAAGTCTTGGTTTGTCATGTTTAGATTCCTGATTGCTGCCCACACTCTCTGCATCATATCCTGATTGAGAGAGAAGGAGAGTGCCCTTGCTGTCAGGAGTTGGGAATACAATGCTATAGTGACAGCAAAGAAACTAGCTGTTGCCAACCTGCCATTAGCTCAATCTCGCAGAGTCAGCAAAAAAAATACAACCTCTGCTAAGTGCTGCAAATGAATCCTGGATAGATGTGAGTGAGGACCAGAACAGTAAGCCAACCACTCATATGGCTTGTGGCATTACCTGAGTCCATTCGCTGAATTACGGTTCTCTGACTGGGCGACAACACCCAGTGTCCACTGTTTAGTCAGAGCTTATCGAAGTGTCAGAGACCTACTTATTGTAGGTGTCCTGTGGACTAAGATGCATTCTAATACATTGGAGACACAAGAAGCTGCATAAAACTGGAATATTGAGCAAAAAACATGTGCTGGAGGAAAGCAATGGGTCAGGCAATATCTGCAGAGGGAATGGTATTGACGTTTCGGGTTAGGATTCTGCTTCAGTCTGTAAAAAGGTCCCGCCCCAAAACATCATCTGTCCATTCCCTCCACAGATGCTGTGGCACCCACTGAGTCCTTCCAGCACTTTGTTTTATTTGTATTCTACTGCAATCTTTTAATGCATGCTTTCAAATATCCATGGATTCAGCTAAGCTTTAATATGAACTAATTGCTTCTTATTAATGAAACAAAACTCAAATATAGTTTGTGTTCTGGAGATCATGCATTTCCTCCATATGCCTTTCTAAAGTCGTAGACTGGTGTATCAATCAGCACTAATCCCACCTACCTGCATCAGATCCATTGCTTTTCATGCCTTGGTCATTCATGCACTTGTTGACTTATTTTTTAAATGTTCTGAAAGTACCTGGCTCTAGTACCTCCTCAGGCAGTCCTGTTTTCCAGATTCCAATCACACGAGGTGGAGAGGTACCCTGAACCAACATCTCAAAAACAGGGGAAGAGAAACTGTTGAACGCAGCGGCAGACAAGCGGGCACGCAGAAAGGAGCGCAGCAACTGCAACAAACCAGAGACCACACACACAAATGTGACCTTTGCGGCAGAGACTGTCACTCCCGCATTGGTCTCTCCAGCCACAAGCGACGCTGCTCCAGCCGAGGTTTGGAGCAAGTAGCCAACAACTAGGATGCATGGTCATGGTCAGTCATGACCGAGGGGGGGCTTACAATCACACACTATGTGGAAAAATGTTCTCTTCAGATCCCCGCTTGCTTCAACCTAAGGTCTCTTGTCTTGGACACCCGAACCATTGAGAAAGAGTCTTACTATCTACCCCCTTCATAATATGGTATTTTTTCTATCATGTCACCCCTTAACCTCCTCTCTTCTGCGGAAAGCCAATCCACTCCATCCAATCCCCCCTTATAAATGAAATGCTCCAATCCAACGACATCCTGGTGAATCTCCTCTTCATCCTCTCCAGAGCAATCACATCTTTCAATAGTGTGGCGAGAAGCATGGCACACAATACTACAACTGTGGTCTAACCAATGTTTTATTGTGTGCCTTTCTATTCCACTTCTGAAACACATTTATAGCCTCAAATCTTAAGAAAAGAAGAAGCAGAGTAGTTGAGAACTGAGAAACTGGGAACTGTTTTTTGCAAAACTATGAGTGCAAAAAACAATGCAATGGAGCCTTCTATTTTCATGATGATTTGTGATATTATAGAAACAGCCTTCCCTAGCAACGGGTGCAAGACTTGAGTTCAATCGTTGACTTACAGTTGAACTTCAACCCCTGTCTTAAGAGTGAGTTATAGGGACATGGTCTAACCCAGATAATGTCCCCTTCATCCATAAGTCTGAGAATGTGCTTTCAACATTATTTAAGTCATTTTTTCTATTATAAATTTATGTCACATTTATAAAAGAATTAGTCACACAGTATTTAGACCCTTCTCCCAAAGACAGTGCCTCAATCTAACACCCTCTTGCCCCTGTGTCTGTGCTGCAGAACAACTCTGACCAACTCTCCATCAGTTTTTCAGTTGTACGTCAAATTCTAATTAGCGATGATCAAAATTCGTTGGGAAAAAAAAAATAAGGGGATTATACAAGGTTTCCAAATTGTACATGCAAGTCCTGGCCCGATCTATTATGATTATTATTCCCAATATCACCAGAAGATCACACTTCGTTTTGATTTCATAATTTCAACTTTATGTTGAAGGGTAAAATGAGGGAGAGTGAATTGAGTGGCATAGAAATTGCCTGTGGTCTAAAGCCAGTTGGTAAATTGATATCATTAATTTGTACCACTGCTCTATGTTAAATCTAAACTCTCTGCGTGCACTACTGAAAGGGAATCACTTGACCACATATCAGGTTGCCTCAAGTCCCAACTTTTGCCTGAGATTGTGGGTTTTTTGCCTTCTCCTGGAATTCTGACATATAGTTTAGGATGAAACCACTTCACAACAGCCTCAAAATAAAAGGCTGTTCCTTTAGAATGGAGATGAGGAGGAACTTTTTTCGTCAGAAGGTGGTGAATTGGAGAGTTAGATTTAACTTTTAGGGCTAAAGGAATCAAGGGATATGTGGAAAAAGCAGGAACGGTACTGATTTTATATGATCAGCCATGATCATATTGAATGGCGCTGCTGACTTGAAGGGCTGAATGGTCTAATCCTGTACCTATTTTTCTATATTTCTATGAATCTGTGGAACTCTTTGCCACAAATGGCAGTGGAGGATATCAATTAATATTTTCAAGGTGGACATTGACTAATTCTTGATTAGTAATGGCCCGGTCTCACGGTGGGAGTTGACCCACGAGGTACCCCGAGTGAAAGACTCGTGGCTGTGTACGAGACTTCAAGTTTATGATCAAGTGTGTAACCGAGTTCCCACGGGTATGTCATTGCTGCGATGCTCCAACTTCCTCTCCCGAGTTACCAAGTTCTTTCCCGTTACTCTTGAGCCAACCGTGAATGAAGGTATGTTTTAATAAAGCAACAATGTTAAAATACATCTCCATCCTGTGGCTTTGAGTTATTTCAGCGCGGCCGCATCTATTGATATGACCTACAAAGGGAAAATGCGCAGCCTCCAGTAACCAATAACGTGGTAAGTGCATTTCTTGGTGCTTTATGTTTTTAAATACTGTATTTCCCGGGGTGGGGGGAGAGCTCAGTTCATAGTATTTGGGGAGTCTGGCGTTGTGAAGGAGGGGATTGGGGTCAGTAACCCACTTGCCACGCTCCGGTCTGAGTGCAGGTAGATGGGACTAGGTGAGTAGTGTTCAGCACGGAGTAAATGGGCAGAGATGGCCTGTTTCCGTGCTGTCATTGCTATATGGTTTTATTGTGGCCGGGGAGTGAATTAGCTTGGGTGGCTGCCGCAGCACTCCGGGCACGGACAGCAGAACTGGCAGCCACTTCCGAGGAAGGAAGCAGCTCGGGTGACTGACTTTGAGCGGCCGCCGGGACCCGACAGCAGACACACACACAGATACACACACACACACACACACACACACACACACACACACACACACACACACACACACACACACACACACACACACACACACACACACACACACACACACACACACACACACACACACATATGTGGCGTTTCTGATCGGGACCCTTCTTCAGACAATCCAATGTCCCATAATATATTCTTTAAATATTAAGGTTTCTGTTGAAAGTGTGGTGCCGTGGTTACGGGTGGGCGGAAGGAAGATGATGAGGTCTGGTCCAAGTTGACTTTGTTTTCAGTAATCAGGCCTCTGTGTTGGTCGATGTCTGGTTGATTGAGCGCTCAGACAGTTGCGAGCGAGCGAGGTCCATATATAGGAGCAAGGAACGCGAAGCCTCTGAGGGTTCATTGTTCCCCTGGTTTGGATTGCCCCCAGGAGAGCAGGCACAAAGACAAATTTAGGGTTACACAAAAAGCTGGAGAAACTCAGCGGGTGCAGCAGCATCTAAGGAGCGAAGGAGATAGGCAACGTTTCGGGTCGAGACCCTTCTTCAGACTGGTCAGGGATCAGGGAAACGAGAGATATAGACGGTGATGTGGAGAGATAAAGAACAATGAATGAAAGATATGCAAAAAAGTATCGATGATAAAGGGAACAAGTTTTTACATCCTGTTTACTTTATGTAATTTACTCTATGTACAAAGTATATACTGAAATTATATATTTTCCCCCCATAAACATTATGGCTTTGCACTAAAAATGTAATTATGTTTTGTTATTTTTATTAACAAAAGATGAACTTCAATAAAAATGAAATAGAAATGGTAAACAGTTTGCTGATAGAGACTTATTAGCCCATCATTTGACATTGAAATGTTTTCAGTCTATAGAGGGCCAATTTGAACGGAATGAATTGAATGGCGAAAAAAATGTTCATAACATGTAGGACAATTCTAACTAATGCCATGCAAATAATTTGAATTATGAAAATCAATGGATATTTTGAAGGAAACAGAATGGACAACAGAGGGTAAATAGTAAACAATATTGATTACTCTGCAGATCTAATTTCTTTCTAATCTTACACTGAATGCTTTCTCAGGCATGAAGCAATTGCTGCTCTGAACATCAAGTTGCACTTCCTCTGGTTGGCAGATGCACCTTACAATTAGTTCAGGCATCCCAACGCATTGTCGGCCTGCATCAAGTCTGATCGGTGTTAATAACCAACTAAGGCTCAGTCTCAAAAATTCAATCTTTTGCCAATCTGTGGGCATAAAATCACAATTTAACATGGCCACTGTGTATTTCAAAGAATATTGTAAAGCTGTGGAGAATCGGTGCTGCCATCCATTTCTCTCAGTTATTCTTTGTGCTGCTATTTCTGGCCTTAGGGCTGTTTTGCACCTGATGATCAAAGTTCTATTCTTTAAGCCGAGCACAATTTATAATCAGTAGAAGATGAAATTTTTTCAAGCAGCTTCGTCATTAAAAAGTTTGCAAATAGTTTTAAAAGATCTTGGGTCACTTGTTTGGACACAGGGAAGAGTAAAGTTGTTCTTTGAAGGTCCATTTATTCAATTTACACCTCTTAAAGAGTGCAATTAAAATCCTTGAATTATTTTTGCTGCTGCATTTGCTGTTTGGTCAGTTTGTGTTCTGCATTGTTCTTTTTGCATTTGATGCCAGTTCTGGTTTGACAGCAGTAATTACAACTGCTACAGATCCAGTTCAGAGTTTATAATGTATTTGGTGATGTCCTTTTTTGTCCAAATTGGATGTTCTTAAATAACTGGAAAATCTTTTCCAACAGAAGTGACCTGATTGCAGTTTGCTTGCCTGGCAAAACACATCTTCCTGAACAGGTCTGTCTTTATCTGTCATAATTGTGAGACAGTGGAAAATTGCATCTCTTCAAATGCATTTCTGAAGAGATGGCTCTGACCAAGAGGGCCAGAGTGATCACATCTCCAGTATTGATACAGTAAGATATTTTAGTTTAGTTTTAGAGATATAGCTTGAAAACAGGCTCTTTGGCCCACCAAGTCCGCACCGACCAGCGATCCCTGCACATTAACCCAATCCTATACAATTTACACTAAGATGTATAGGTATGTAGCCAATTTACCTACATACCTATACATCTTTGGAGTGTGGGAGGAAATTGATGATCTCGGTGAAAACCCACGCAGGTCACAGGGAGAACGTACAAACTCTGTGCAGACAGCACCCATAGTCGGGATCGAACATGGGACTCTGGCGCTGCAAACGCTGTAAGGCAGCAACTCTCCCGCAGCGCCATCGTGCCACCCTTCCATGTAACAGTCAGGGTCTACTGACACATGTTGCCATCAGATGTATCAAGTGTCTGATCAGTACTTAGTTTACAAACTCACAACACTTCATCCATTTCCCATGGAAAGTAGGCATCGACACGATATCTTATTTTCTTATTTAGAGTACTTTATTTTCTTCTTATTGCTTTATCAAAAGTGTGGGGGATTATTGGTGATTTGCTTATGAGTTTCTAACACAGATCCCCAAGTCAGCATGAACTAAAAGGAGTTTAAGCCATAAATCTAAATTGGGCGGATCGGTAGCGCAGAGGTAGAGTTATTGCCTTACAGTGAATGCAGTGCTGGAGACCCAGGTTCGATCCCGGCTATGGGTGCCGTCTGTATAGAGTTGGTATGTTCTCCCCGTGACCTGTGTGGGTTTTTCTCCGATCTCCTTCGGTTTCTTCCCACACTCCAGAGACGTACAGGAGTGTTAATCTTTCTAGGAAAATGGCTTGGAAAATGTACAAATGGTCCCTAGTGGGTGTAGGATAGTGTTAATGTGCGGGGATCACTGGTCGGTGCGGACCCGGTGGGCCAAAGGGCCTGTTTCTACACTGTATTTCCCATCCAAACTAAACTAAACAGAAGAATAGTCTGTGATTACAGCTACAAAACGCATCAACAATAAGTTGAAGTATTGATGAACAAATGTCCTCATCCCTGTAATTTTTTTCAGGAATGCAAATGCAATTTATTGCCAAAAATTATTCTTTAAAGGCATCAATTGCCTGTTCATGATCCCCTTCAAACATTGCAGTTCCATTTTGTATTACTTCCTGGAGTGCTCCTCATGGATTAACAGCTGCATCCTAAAAAAGGAGAAATCTTGTCCTTCCCATGACTTTCTCTCACAGTAAAGGGCAGGCAAGAAAAGAATTGAATTTGAAAATGCAAGTCTCATCTTTAATTGAAGGTACCCAAAATCCATCTTTTAATTGACATTCACTTCACTCTGGCAGACTTTCCCTGACTGTAAATGAGCATTTTCTTCCTGTGAAGGCCAGTTAATCTGTCGAACTCTTTGCCACAGAGAGCTGTGGAGGCCAAGTCTAGTGGATATTTTTAAGGCCGAGATACACAAATTCTTGATTCGAACGGGTATCAAGGGTTAGGGGGAGAGGCAGGAAAATGGGATTAGGAGCCAGAGATCAGCCATGATTGAATGACGGAGTGGACTCGATGGGCCGAATGGCCTAATTGTACTCTTATAACTTGTGAAGGTAAATGTTCTAAACTAATCCGCACCGTTTCAGGACTTTATCTGGAAAGCTCAACCGTCAAAGGGTTAAAATGGTTACAGCATCGCCCCCTTCTCATTTTTTTTAAAGATCCCTGCCAAGTTCAGGTCAGTTGCACCAATTTAAAACCGATCAATCAAACAGCCGCTGATCTCGGAGCTCTATGGCTGGTCTGAAAGCAGGGCCATCAGTCAATAGATTACTGCCAGAATATTTAAGTAACTTTTATATAACAGACAATGGTGACTTTTCTGCAGAACAGTGCTCTGTCTTGACTATTCTGTATGTCAGTTAACCAATTCAGATGGGTATAGTATATACACAGAAGGGCATTATATTTAGGGTTATGTTTAGGTTGGGGTGCGAGACGTTGTAATAACATCAAGAGATTGAACCTCCCATAGTTCAAATGGCACATCGGCACTGTAGGAGCCTGTGGGAGGCATTTGTGGATACAAGTAGAAGCAGTTTTTCTGCTGCTGCTGTGCTTGGTCCAGTTAAAGATAAGGGAGATGAAGAACTACTCCCTATGAACCTCCTCCTCTGCCTATAGTCAGGGACCTCATATGAGGTGGGCTTTGTGCACAGAGACTTACTGGGTTGTCACAGAAGATAGGCACAAAATACTGGAGTAACTGAACGGGCCAGGAAGCATCTCTGGAGAGAAGGAATGGAAGAGAAGGATGTTTTGGGTTGAGACCCTTCTTCAGTCTGAGAGTCAGGGAAGAGGGTGTCTAGAGAGTGCTCCTTGCTTAATTTACCCTGTGTCTGAAGCAAGTTCAGGCCCAGCTGGTGCATTGAGAAGAATCCTTGCAATTCTGGTGCAATGCAACGGGATTGCTTTGGAACTGAGACGGGTAGGAGACGAGAGAAAGGTGATACTTCTCAATGGTGACTGGAAACTATAAGGAGGAAACTATAAATGTTTGGGCATGATGCTGGGCCAGTACAGTGGGATACACTAATTGGTCCAAAGGTGATTTCAAATCCTACTGCGGCAAACAGAGCATTGAGTGTAGAAGTTGGGAGGTTTTCTGGTGAGAAAACCCACGTACTGTACAGGCAGCACCTGTAGTCGGGATCGAACCCAGGTCTCTGGTGCTGCAAGTGCGGCAAGGCAGCAACTCGAGTGCTGTGCCACCATGCCACCATGTACAAAATCATGAGAGGCATAGATCCGGTAGATGCCCACAATCTTTTTCCCAGAGTAGGGGAATGGAGAACCAAAGGGCATACAAGGTGAGAGGGAAAAGAACTAATATAAATCTGAGAGGTAACCTTTTCACACAAAGGGTGGTAGGTGTATGCACAATAGTCCAAGTACAGTATCTGTTGGTCTGACACTTACTAACAGCAATGGTAACAGCAAAGCAGTTAGACACATGACACGGCTCGGGTAAGGATCAGCTCTTCAAATCATGCCTAGGCAATCGTTAACTCTCATCAGCTGTAAGCCTGGTCTGCCACCAAGCCTCAGCTGGATCAGTGATGTCAAACCAAGCATTGCAGATAAAAAATTTATGCACTCCTATATTTGGCTTGGAGGCAGCTTGGAATCATAGATTGGAAAACTTTAAAGAGGTTGAATGTTTGAGGAAAGGTTGAGAAGGATTGGAGTGGAGGTGAATGAGTGGTAAGATTCAGATAGAGATTAACAGCTGTAAGGTTATCATCTTGGGTCTAAGGGGCCTCCAGGAACATGGTGTCAGAGAAAGTGGTCAGCCATTTACAACAGCGAGGAAGAGATTTTGTTTTAAAATATGAAATGTTGAGAAAACCTATGGGGCAGTCAATATTCAGTCTTTGAATATATTCAAAGGTGGGGTGGATAGAGTTTTGGAAGCCTCAGGAATAAGGAAGGAATGTGTCTGAGGTATGTTATTACCTATGATCACATTGAGTGGCAGCGCAATATAATCTTTGGGAAAAATGTGTTTGTCATTTATTCCCATCTAGTTTGCCCATTTACTTTGAACAATATGCCGGGTGCATAAACATTGTTATTAATTTCTCTGTCATTACATGACATTTTGCTGAAGTTCTGGCAATCGTCAGAAGGTCTGTTCAAATTCAGAGCTAACACTGGGCCGGAGATGCTTCAAGACTGAGCAGGGAGTGTGTTCCTCGGCTCAGTGAATAAAGATTGGCTGGAAGGTGCAAATGACAAGAGTCATAGAGTGGTACAGTGTGGAAACAGGCCCTTCGGCCCAACTTGCCCACATGTCCCAGCTACAGTCCTACCTGCCTGCGTTTGGTCCATATCTGTCCAAACGTGTCCTATTCACATGCCTGTCTAAATGTTTCTTAACAATTGGGATAGTCCCAGCCTCAACTACCTCCTCAGACAGCTTGTTCCATACACCCACCACCCTTTGTGTGAAAAAGTTACCTCTCGGATTCCTATTAAATCTTTCCCCCCTCACCTTGAACCTATGTCCAGGTTCAGGAACGGCTTCTTCCCGACAGCCATCACGCTATTAAACACTACAACCTCATAAGCTATGAACTACAATAGACTATTATTATTATTATTATTATTATTATTGCACTGTTATTGTTTGTTCTTTTATTTTTCTGAGTTTTTGTTATATTATTTATTATGATTACCTATTCTGTTGTGCTGCAGTAAGTAAGAATTTCATTGTTCTATCTGGGATGGGACTTGACAATAAAACACTCTTGACTCTTGACCTCGATTCCCCCACTCTGGGCAAGAGATTGTGCATCTAATCTGGAAGATGAAAGCAACTCCTTTGTTGACTGGATAGCAAGTACTACACTGCCCTTATTAACTGAGCAAGTTTCCATATAGAAAAGATTCCAATCCACTTTTTAATCACTATTGGTTTAAAGTACCATGCTTCATGGAGAAGGAGTTATCTATTGCAAGTCTAAAATTCCAATGAGCTGTTCACACATATCCCCCCTTTCATTGAATATCTGACCTAAACATAATGTTTCTGTGTATGTGAATTATCTGTTGACATATATTCAATGTCAATATGAATTAAGGAGTTAGGGAGTGGTTCTTTGTTTTGTTTAAAAAATCTAGTTGCAGTGAACCACTTCCACCAACAATTGATTACCAGTGAATATTGAATTTACAATTAGCAAAGTTTCAGATCCATTTATTACCCTGCCACATTTAAACAAACAAGTTGATACTAACGGAGGACATGACACATTTAATTACATTTCAATTACTTCAAACAGCCTACGATAAAATCTGAATGTTTACTCAAATTATACCTTTATGTCCTCCGATTACATTTGGATTGCCAAGAACGAACCCGGGGAAATTAACTCTCTATTTCAAAACACAAAGGAATAGACAAGAGAGCGATTTTTCAAAGATTGCAAGAGAACAGTTTTATGTGCGTCAGCTTCGTAGGATATTTTAGTCCATCACTGAGGCTGTATCACTTCTGGTTTAAATATGTAAAGGCTGGCTGAAGTTCTGCTATTTTCTGACCAGGTTGAAGCACAGTTCTCAATCCCGAGTGCGTGTGGATTCAACTCGACCACTAGATGGAGTATCTCACATCACGGCATCGTGCCTCAGTGAAAGGAGAAGTGAACTGATTCTGTTGGTCTCTCTCATCTACCTTCCTAACCACCTTCAGGCCTTCTTCTGGATAATTATTGGGTGTCATGAATAACTGTAAACTCACTAATATGTTCTTGCCAACTTTAACAATAGCATGTCACAATCAATGGAATAAGACAGCTCTTATCAGCATACGGTATGTCACAGTAAAAACATGCTTTAGAAATACTTCCCAAACCTTGAATAATTTGGTATAATTAACAGATTAAATTTATTATAACTGCAGGCATTTATGCAGTATTGATTTTACAACAATTATGTTATATGTTAAGATCATCTCATTATGTCAACTATTCTTTTGCTTCCACAGATGCTGACTGATCTGCTAAGTTCCTCCAGCAACTTGTTTTTGTTCCAGATTCGAGCATCTTCAATCCCTTATGTCTCCTAGAAAACATGGATCACTTTTCATATCCCAGGGCCACCACTCAATGAAGGCAGATATTGACAATGACATTTATTGTCAATTTCAATGTGCATTATATCACTTGCTGTCTGAAGAAAGAAATGATTGAATATCAAGAATAAGCGAGTTCGGTATTCCGATTGCGCATGCCCAGGTCATAGGTCACTGGAGACAAACATTCTCGGCAGCTGAGCTGTTGCGTGTATGCAGACCTACGTTTCATCCGTAGTCAGGATCGAACCGGATCTCCGGCGCTGCAAGCGCTGTTGAATTGCTACTGGAGTTAGCGACACTAGTTCTCCTTTCTCCACTGGTCCATGCAGAAATCTCAGCAGTGACAATCTAATGAATCACGGTCCAGTCCCCCTCAGCCTGGGTGTATGGGTTCCACTCTCACTGGGGCTGCCCTCCCGGGTTACACAGGGTTATTATACAGGGGCGAACCACACACCCCTCTCCTGCATAACCCCAGGAGGCAGATTTGTGAATGGAGTTTCACTACCATCTCCGTCCCCTCCCGAGTGCCCCATTCCTGTCCGGGGGCAGCCGGAGATGTCCGGGGTGACCCTCGACTGACGGGACACCGGCCCGGAGCAGTGTCAGCCCCAGGCTTACAGCCAGCGTGGTGAAGAAGCGCTAACTCCAGCTCAACTCTGTCCAACTCCCAAGGAACCCGTTCCCCGACGGGCCGGGGACTGTCAGCTGCACCTCTCGCCATATCCAGTGACTGTCGGAGAGAGATTGGGAGAGAGGTGGGGAGAGAGATGGGGAGAGAGGAATTCGCTATTGCGGCTTAACTGCAGGTTCCAGACACCCCATCTCCGCAAGAACTCCCCGGCGATAGGACAATCCCTCCACACCCTCCCCCCCCCCCCCATTCCCCCCCACCCCGGACTGGAGGGAGGGACTGGGGGACATTGCCCGCCTCTGCAATCAACGTGCAAACCCGCGGAATGTTAAACAAAACACATCTGTGAGCAAAACACAAACACGCGTGTCATTCATCCCCTTCTCTCTCCCCTACCATTCACCATCTCTCTGCCGGTCCAGTCTCTCCCCCTGTCTCCCACTTGCATCTGCCCCCTCTCTCTTGCTGTTACACCCCGCTCTCCCGTCACCTGGCACCCCCATTCGCTTTTTGTTTCTCAAATGAACATTGACCGATCCCATGATTCCTTGCATTTTTCGGAATACCGAACTCGCTTATTCAAACCCCACACAACTCTGATTGTCTACTGAGCAGTAGCGATCTTCTATGTGCTTTTGAAATATAGACTACCTACAGTAGATCCCTCCGGGTGCTGGAAACATACCACCAATGTGGTCTCCTTGTAATCCTCCAATTTCTTAGGCAGGGTAAACAACCCAATGTCAATGTCATCTCCTAGTGCCCGGCATTGAGGATCTAATTCCATACTAGACACAAAAAGCAGGAGTAACTCAGTGGGGCAGGCAGCATCTCTGGAGAGAAGGAATGGGTGATGTTTTGGATCGAGACTTTTCTTCAGCTGGCTCCGTTGGGTAGGCCACACCAATTGCCTGCCTGACACCAGGCTCCTGAAAGAGTTATTTTGTTCTGAATGATTTCAGGATATGAAAATGCCAGTTTGAGAGAGGAAGAGAAAAATTGTAAACGCCCCACAGATACGCAGGCATCCTTGGCCCATGACCATTCAAATTGGACAAGGAGTGGTCGGGATGATGTGGTGACCTTGAGCCCATTCCTTGTGGTGCATAGAAGTCCAACAAAAGCAGCGGTAAGTACACACCACCTCTCAAATGAGTTTTTCACCACTCCAGCAACACATCCCTTGTGGCCTCCACATCAGCCTCATCGGTCACATCTACACCCACGGAACTGGAGTGAAAGCAAGTCATCCTCAATCCAAAAATAAGATTTTCCCTCTTACATTACATCTTAGATTCAATTGACTTTTTTTTTTCTTTTGCTTTTGAATTATTCAGGCATGGTATATTTCAGCTTGGGCTTTACAAAGCCACTTGCATCTTCTCCTGCTTACTACTTTTAACTTCCCTGGGTGCCTACTCATTAACACTGTATCTTTGTCTTAAAATCCCTTTAGAGTTTTTAATTATCAAAGTTTACATCATCCAGCACAGTGACACAGCTGGTAGTACTGCTGTCTCACAGCTCCAGTGACATGGGTTCAATCCTGACCTCGGTTGCTGCTTACATGAAGATTGCACATTCTCCTTGTGACTGAAGAAGGGTCTCGACCCGAAACGTCGCCTATCTCCTTCGCTCCTTAGATGCTGCTGCACCCGCTGACTTTCTCCAGCCTTTTGTGCACCCTCCTTGTGACCATGCTGTTTTTATGGGATGTGTTTTCTTTTACCTGGGTTCTCCAGTGTCCTCCCACATCTCAGTGATATGTTAGCTGGTTGGCTAACTGGCCATTGTAAATTGCCCCTGGTGTTATGGTGAGTGGTGGAATCTGGGTGAATTGTTGAGAACATGGGGGGAATAAATGGAATTTGCGTAGGATTATTGGAGGAGGGTACTTGATGGACAGCCCAGACTTGGTGGGCTGAAGGGCCCGTTTCTGCGCTGCCTGTTCTCTGCAAGTTCCTCTAACTAATCAAACCACATCCCCGACTCTTGGGTCTTCTGATGTTATGCCTTGGTGGGGCTCGATCCACTGACCTTCTGATTCAAGAACGAGAATATTATCAATTGAACCAGACTGAGAGTAAAACAAATGCAATACTTCCAAACTAACAACCGAGTATTCGAGTGTTTTATTAATTGCCGGCCAATTGCTGAAACACTAAAGGGCATATAATAGCCACTTGAGGGTGACCATTTGCAGTGCAGATTTGAGAGTTTTATCACTGCGTCTTTTATTTCAATCGTACCAAGAGTGAAACATGTGTCCATTAATTCAGTGATGGTTCTCTGTCATCAATCATATGTTAACATGGATTTCTCTCCAGCAAGCTAGTTAAATTGACATATTCCAGGCCTGGCAATTATATGTTCTGCATGTACTAGGTCACCACAACTAATTTTGGTTGTTTGTGTCTTTAGTATTGTGGAATATTGGGCAATATTCAAGTTGTGACAGTGGTACTACTGAATATCACATCTCTGAAATCATGTGTAGAATTATATATTATATCTGAATATATTTACTATTGATATCTAATATTTATGATTTTTCACTCGCTCTCGGTATAAAGTGCCACTCCCACCCTGTACTGCCACAACATATCATTGTGCTGTTTTCAATGCTCCAGCAGCTCTCCCAGCTGACAGTGTGTAATGCCTGAACCATCCCCTTCAGTACCCTGAAAGATTGATTAGCCCCCTGAGTTCCAGTGACTGCCTGTGTTTCCAGGCGTAAAGGTTGGCCTGCATTTCGTCAGTCCCTATTTCATGCTGTTGCGGTAAGGGCAATAGCTTTGGCAGACACACCATAGGGCAGGCTCAGACTGGCATTCATGCAACCATATGTCACTGCAACCAATGAACAAAAACAACTAATATTATTCCAAAGAAGGACTTAGTTGCTAAAGATGTCTGCGATCTCTATCAGCCTGCTTTCCCTTTTGACTAACTGCTACCTGTTCCAATTAAAAACTTAATCATTAAAAAGTATGTCTACAAAATTATATTCTGATTTTTATTGGCTCTTCCCATCAACATTGATCAAAGAAATTAGAGCTGTATAAAATAATTTTAATGCCTACATGTACCCATTATCCACTCAGGTTGAGAAAATTAGATTAAATTAGTTTTCAATTAATTACAGTCTCTACATAATTAATATTGATATCTTGGCTTGCATGCCAGAATCGATGCAAGCCAGGAGTGCTACTGGGCCTGTAACATGATCCCAGAGTGGGGTGTTGTAAACAAGTCTTGGCACAGCTGGTCATATGGTCCTGGAATGAGGACTTAGTTATAAATAAGGCCTGGCATATAGTCCCACCGTTTAAACTCCGACCACCCCCTTCCCCCACCCGGAACGCCTTCTACTGTGCAATTCCCTGCGCAAAACTATCAGAGCTTGCTCAAAAGAACACATGCACACAATCTCTGCCACTACCACCATGGGATTGGTGCTATATGAATATACTAATTATTGACTTTTAGCTCGTTTCTGCGTACTACTACGTGAGACTACTTAGGTCAAATGTTGCAGGAAAACTCCGTCTGAAGAAAATGTCTCAACCCGAAACATCACCCATTCTGTCTATCCAGAGATGCTGCCTGTCCTGCTGAGATACTCCAGCATTTTGTGACTACTTAGGTCAATATGTGCGAAGTTATCTGAGGCTGAAAACCCCAAGCCCACACCTGAACTCTTTTTTTTTACCCAAGCACGGACTGTATGGTGATTCTGATTCTATCGTCCAAGGTGAGGAGATTACTCAAAGGGGGTGGTCTCGGTGGAAAAAAAAAGTTATCTCCTCTGTTATATCTAAGGTTATATCCTTTATCAATAACCTTCTACCTTTTAGGAAAGAAAATCATTATCAGTGCGCCCTCGAGCAGACCCAACATTTCTGGATGAGTAGATGCCTGATTTGTGCTCAGTCGACATCTGCCGAGCATGTTCATTGTACAACAGAGATCAGCTTCCCCTTTGTTCCTGGGTGTCAATCTGAGGCTGTCTATTATTAAATAACTTAGTTTGTGACAAGTCCCATTGTATTCTGAGAGTTTAGTGACTTACAGAGTACAACATATGGAACAGGGTTGGGGGGAGGAGGCTGGTTTAACTCTTCCTTTTTCGGGATTCAGATCCCAATTTCAAGGTTAACGTTAAAGTTCAGCATTAGAAGCTCGCAGACTTTTCCAAACATTTTCCAGAATTGTCTGAAACAAATTGGGCAAGAAATAGGTTTACTGAGAATATAAAAAATTGTGAATAGTTTAAAATTGTTGCAATTTATTGTTTAGCATAAACTCTGTTTGAAAATATACTCTGTTTGAAAATACAATATATCTGAATGGATACCTCGAAAGATTTATTCCACAGGAAGGAAAGCTTAAGTGGAAAAAAAGTTAGTGCATGGAAAATGTGATAGTCTCATCTTATGTGATGGTCTAATGCTAGTTTAGTAAAAGTGGGATTTTCATATCTGTATGGAGAACCCAATTGTAGAACGTACACATGGTCAGCACCCTTTGTTAACCATTTCTGGTGTGTTGTTGCTGCTGTTCCCACAGCAACAGCTGAGCATTGCTATTTCTATGACAATGACACAAATTCTCATGGCCATCTCCATCCATATTCCATTGCTCTCCGCACAGGTTTATGAATACCTCAAATGTGTCTGTATGGTGTGGGTGCCTGCCAGTTTTATCCAAAACTGAATGAAGAAACCCCTTCACCTACCAACAACCCAGTTATCCTGGTGAACTCAGTGGTGGTGGTTCCAGACTGGTAGATCCTCAGACATCACGATCAAAGGCTATGGATGCTTTGGGGGACAGTTTCCACTTGCTCCCTTCTTTTACATCATTCACCAATACATCATAAAACTTTTGTTCCCATCATCTAAGAATGGAGTGATCCAATATCAACGGCATTGAAATTTGCCTTCTCGACTAAATTAACCAGATGTCTAATTCCTGATCCTCTCACCAATATCCACTGTAAACTCTCTTCACCGCATCTACAATGAGAAAAAACTTGAAACGATGATTAGATTCTTGTCCTTTTCCCACTGCTCATTTCTTAACCTCTGCACAAAAATACCCTTCTCCAAGGGAAGAGTTATATGCAGATGATACGACACAGGGCAAAGCACTGAAATAGGGAAGTACTGCTCTGATTGAAGCAAAAATTGAAGCCAGAAGTTGAACTTATTTGTGCGCATCATTTTAGTTTAGTGTAGTTTCGGGATACAGTGTGGAAACAGGCCCTTTGGCCCATCGATTCTACGCCAACCAACGAATCCCATACAGTACATCTATCGAGGGACAATTTGAAATTGTTACTGAGCCAATACAGACATACAAACCTGTATGTCTTTGGAGCGTGGGAGAAAACCGGAGCACCCAGTACAGATGGCACCGTCGGGATCAAACCCGGGCGCTGTAATGCAGCAACTCTACCGCTGCGCCACCGTGCCGTTATTTAAATCTTTATGTCTGAATTGTGCAGAACGGCCTTTTTACATGTAATATAGTGCAACTAATAATCTTCAAATCACTTAACAACTGGGCGGGCAATCTAGGTGAAATCCACCTTAGAACAAGGTTTGCCTGGTGTCAGTGGTGGACCCAATGATGTCTTAAGTCATCGTAAGTCATATGACAGCGACTGTCATAGTAGCAGCAGGTCACTGAAAAACCGGCGATTGGACCCCCCCCCCCCTACGACAATGTCTACGGCAAGCTACAACAACCTGCAACCTAGTCGACGTCAAGCTTCGGCAAGATACCGCCAACCCGCGACCCATTAGGACGTCAACCTACGACCACACCTATGACAACCTACGTCCACCCGCGACAAGCTACGACAAGCCCCGACCCTGTCGACGACAACTGAAGACAACTGAAGACAATTCAATCGCCGGTTGACATAGGTTGAGATGGGTGGTCGCCAATGGAATTCACCAAAGTCAGCACCGGTGCCAACTTACGTCACCTGGCGACAACCTATGACAGCACCTACGTCAGGAGAAGTCAAGCTACGCTCATTGACGTCAACCCACTGTCGCCGGAAATTTTTGAACATGTTGAAAATCCAGCAGTGACCAGAAAGACGTCATGACTCTTTGGGCGACTGAGGAGGTGACTCATGGCCATACAGGCGACACCCCGGCTACCATTTGGCGACAGCCTAGTTGCCTGTAGTCGCCTAAAAAATAGCCTAAGTGGGACAGGCCCTTTACTTGTCGAATACTTCTGGCCAATTATTTTTTTGGAGAGGAACCTTGAAATTAGAAAGGGCAATATTGCAACATGCAGCATATTCTTTAGTGCACCAAATGAATGGCAATCCAAGTTCCAGGCATCTGTATTTAACAACATGGCAATACAGAAGACCATCAAGTGCAGCTATGACTGTAGGCATTCGTACATAAATAGTGAAACTTTCATTATTGGCAATGGCAAAATAGAGTGAAATAATTAAAGGCCATATTGATTATATAGATCCATCTAACGCTGGGACAGTTGGCAACTATTTGGCATTAATTACTGAAAAATTCAGATTTTTCTCCACAACATGATTTTGCTGCAGTTATGTTATTATTAATATTCTGTCAGGTCGTACAATGCTTTTCATTTCCATAGTGTAGCCTTCGGGCCCAAGTTTTCCGTACAGGTCATCTGCAATTGATTTCTGTTGTATCACATGATCTCAAGTGCAGCCTTTGCCTTTAGTTTTACAGATTTGGATCCAATCTGGTGTAAATTTGGGCAAATAAAATAGTGGTACTGTGAAATTACCTCTCAACAAAGTGTACAGTGGCTTGCAAAAGTTTTCATACCCCTTGAACTTTTCCACATTTTGTCACTTTACAACCACAAATGTAAATGTATTTTATTGGGATTTTATGTGATAGACCAACACAATGTGGTGCATAATTGTGAAGTGGAAGGAAAATGATACATGGTTTCCAAATTTTATTACAAATAAAAAACTGAAAAGTGTGGCGTGCAAAAGTATTCAGTCGTCCTGAGTCAATACTTTGTAGAACCACCTTTCGCTGCAATTACAGCTGCAAGTATATCTATACCAGCTTTGCACATCTATAGACTGAAATTTGTGCCCATTCTTCTTTGCAAAATAGCTCAAGCTCAGTCAGATTGGATGGAGAGCGTCTGTGAACAGCAATTTTCAAGTCTTGCCAGAGATTATCAATTGGATTTAGGTCTGGACTTTGACTGGGCCATTCTAACACATGAATATGCTTTGATCTAAACCATTCCATTGCAGTTCTGGCTGTATGTTTAGGGTCGTTGTCCTGCTGGAAGGTGAACCTCCGCCCCAGTCTCAAGTATTTTCCAGACTCTAACAGGTTTTCTTCCAAGATTGCCCTGTATTTGGCTCCATCCATCTTCCCATCAACTCTGACCAGCTTCCCTGTCCCTGCTGAAGAAAAGCATCCCCACAGCATGATGCTGCCACCACCATGTTTCACAGTGGGGATGGTGTGTTCAGGGTGATGTGCAGTGTTAGTTTTCCGCCACACATAGCATTTTACATTTAGGCTAAAAACATCAATTTTGGTCTCATCAAACCAGAGCACCTTCCTCCACATGTTTGCTGTGTCCCCCACTTGGCTTGTGGCAAACTGCAAACGGGACATCTTATGGCTTTGTTTCAACAATGGCTTTCTTCTTGCCACTCTTCCATAAAGGCCCGATTTGTGGAGTGCATGACTAATAGTTGTCCTGTGGACAGATTCTCCCACCTGAACTGTGGATCTCTGCAGCTCCTCCAGAGTTACCATGGGCCTCTTGTCTGCTTCTCTGATCAATGCTCTCCTTGCCCGGCCTGTCAGTTTAGGTGGACGGCCAAGTCTTGGTAGGTTTGTAGTTGTGTCCATACTCTTTCCATTTTCGGATGATGGATTGAACAGTGCTCCGTGAGATGTTCAAAGCTTGAGATATTTTTTATAACCTAACCCTGCTTTAAACTTCTCCACAGACCTGACCTGTCTGGTGTGTTCCTTGGGCTTAATGATGCTGTTTGTTCACTGAATGTTTTCTAACAAACCTCTGAGGCCTTCAAAGAACAGCTGTATTTATACTGAGATTAGATTACACACAAGTGGACTCTATTTACTAATTAGGTGACTTCTGAAGGCAATTGGTTGCACTGGATTTTATTTAGGGGTATCAGAGTAAAGGGGGCTGAATACTTTTGCACGCCACACTTTTCAGTTTTTTTATTTGTAAAAAAATTTGAAAACCATGTATAATTTTCCTTCCACTTCACAATTATGCACCACTTTGTGTTGGTCTATCACATAAAATCCCAATAAAATACATTTACGTTTGTGGTTGTAACGTGACAAAATGTGGAAAAGTTCAAGGGGTATGAAAACTTTTGCAAGCCACTGTAGGCTGGTTATGAATACAATTGTAGCAGCATTAACAAAAGATGATATAAAGAAATTAGAGGAAAAATGAGATGCCACCGTTGAAAAAGCATCATAGAGTCACGGTGTGATACAGTGTGGAAACAGGCCTTTAAGCCCAACCTGCCCACACTGGCCAACATGTCCCAGCTACACTAGTCCGACCTGCCTGCATTTAGTCCATATCTCTCCAAACCTGTCCTATCCATGTACCTGTCTAACTACTTCTTAAATGTTGGGATAGTCATCAAATGAATAACTTGTAATGAAATCACCATCATTTTGTGAATGTGATTCTTTTAGATCTCCTGCATGGTGGCATCATAGTGGAGCAGTCAGCTGTCTCACAACTCCGGTGACTCAGATTCGATCCTGACCTCAGGTGCGGGGTTTACACATTTTGCCCACGTGACCACGTAAGGTTCCCCTCAAATGCTCCAGTTTCCTCCCACATCCCATGGACATGATATATATGAAGGTTAACTGGCGATTATACATCAGCCCCGGCGTAGATGGGTGGCAAGTGAGAATAAGCGGAAGAATTGGACTGGTGGGATTTACTGAGAGCCAGCATAAGCACGATGGGCCAAATGACCAGCTTCTTTCTCACAATTAAATTTGGAAACAAAATTAAAAGTTTGGAGTAAGATAGGGCAGAAGTTAGGTCTATTTTAAAATGGTCTCATACCACAAACTAAAATGACAATAATTATATTAACATCCTCGGTGTTGATCTTCAGATCACCGCTGAACAGGAAGTACTTTTGTTTTACAGTGAAACTCTGATAATCTGATTCTCTTGGGACATTGCTGGTGCAAAGCTAACAGATTTTTCAAACAATTGAGTGTCTCTCCAATTAGTATTCAACCCATTTTGCTTCCACATTTTTACATGTTACACAACTGTATGAAAAATGGTCCAGCGAGCCTAGAGTCATTGAGTCATAGCATTACAAAAGGGTAAAAAAAAGTCCGTAGCCCAAGTCGTGCATACTGACCGGGTTTTATAACTGGGCTAGTCCCATTTGCTTGCCTATGGCCCACTTCCCTTGAAATCATTCCTATTCTTGTCCCTATCTAAACAACACCATTGCACCTGTCTCTATAGCTTCGTTGTGCAACTCATTTCATACACACACCACCCTCTACATGAAGAAATTGTCCCTCTGGCCTTTTAAATATTTCCCCTTTCAACTTAAACCTACGCCTTTTAATTCTGGACTGCTCTACTCTGGGGAAAAAGCCTGTGACAATTCACCTTATCTATGCCACTCATAATTTTATGTATCTCTACAATATTACCCACAACCTCCTATGCCCCAGCATGTCCAATCTCTCCGTAAACCTCAAATCCTCCAGTACAGATGTAGCATGATGTCCCAATACCTGCACTCGATAAACTTACCGACGTTTGCCACTTTCAGTGAGCTGTTTATCTATATCCCTAAGATAGACACAAAAAGCTGGAGTAACTCAGAGGGCCAGGCTGCATTTCTGGAGAGAAGGAATGGGTGACCCTTCTTAAGACTTCTTCAGATCTATATCCCTAGGACTCTCTGCTCTGGAACACATCCCAGGGCCCTATCATTTACCATGTAAATCCTGCCTTGGTTTGATTTACCAAAATGTATCACTTCGCAATTATCACCCTACATATTTGTTCCTCTAATTTCTGCTGACTATTAGGGAGGGGGGGGGGGGATCTATAACCTCACTGGACAATACAGTATACTGGAAGAATGCCCCAAGGCCAATTTACAATATGTTTTCAATATTCAAAAAGCCTCCCAATGTCAGAAAAACACTTGAAATTTGTGCCCGAGCAACAAGCTAGCCTCATTCTTTCAAAGACTTGGGGCAGATCTACAGAGGAATTGAGAACACAAAGTGTATTGTTTTACTTGTGTACATTTACTAAGCAAATACCACAAGAAACAAGAATGAGCTGGCATTGTAATTGAACCCACAGTCTTTACTGACGTGCATTAGCTATATTTATTGAACTAGCATTTTATTTTTAGCTTTGCCTCTTATAGCCATGCATTAAATATTAACATTTTGATCGCTGTTTTATATATATCTGGGTAACAAAACAGTGCATTGAGGATGGTTTGCTTGGAAGGGTGGCTGGCTCTCTGCTCTGCCATTGTTATGTTGTTTGTGTTGTTAATGATGTGACTCTGGCATTCTGTCCGCTCATTGTGTGTTGGCCATCTGCTGAGTGTGGCTGGGGTCTTTCACGTTGGCGCTCCAGGGTCTGAGCGTGAAAATGGATCACTGGGGCATGATCTGGAGCATTTGACAGCCACAAGGGCTTGGCAGGGATTCTGGGACTGCAGCCAAGGCAGCCACAGAGTCTGCAATTTGCAGCTGATTTATGACGTTCCAAATTAAAAGAGCTACCTGTGTTTTGAAGGCACTGTGCTTCCCAACAAAACCAGGAGAAACAACGTCACCACAGATTTTCTTGTTGTGTCTGATTAACCTTTAATATCATGAAACTGGCTTCGAAAACAGCATTTAAAAAAAGTTATATATAAAACAATAGGTAAGTATTCTGACTTTAAAAGCTGCAAGACCTTTGATAATGCTATACACAAAGGGAGGGAAACAACAGCAATATATAATTGTCATTTGAATCCCTTTTACTGAACTACCACCATCGATTTTTGATCATTAATCTGCTATCAATGCACCATATGCTGACATTAAAACACAGTGTGGTCTTAACTCAAACCAATCAAACTCACAATGATCTGATACACAGTCTTGTGTGAAAGGTGGCATAACATCCCCTTTTCAGACGGTGGATTGCAGACAAATTAACTGCTTAATGTATACTACTGTTAGAGCAAGGAAGCAAAGCTGGGATGATGATAATGATTTTAGAATTACTTCAACTTTTTTGGTTGCTTTTTGAACTCAGAGACTGGATGACACTTTTTCACCTATATATTGTTCTTTATTTTTTTTTAAGATAACATTTGGTTTGTATGATGCCGATTTCCTGGTTGAAACAAGTGAGTACAAACTGCACACTCTGTAGACAGCTGTGTCTGAGCAAGTTCAGATGGAATAATGGGAATATTCAAAGCTCAAAGCTTGTACAGTTTCTTCCCAGCTGTTATCAGGCAACTGAACCATCCTACCACAACTAGAGAGCAGTCCTGACCTACTATCTACGTCATTGGAGAACCTCGGACTATCTTTGACCACTCTGTTTTTAACGGCACTGGGTCCTAGTGCCCGCCTCCCCAGCCCCAGTAACCTTAGTGGCTATTCCACTGGGTCTTCCCCATCCCCCCCCCTACCATGTAACCCCTGCTCTTCCCCACCCACACCACAGCCCCCATACCCCCCCACCCCCTGACCACCCTCCACCCCCCCCACCACACAACGCTCCGTCCTCAGTGCACTCACCTGCCTTCCTCCGGCCACAATCCCCATCCTTGCCGCGTGTTCACCATCCCCCCGGACCTCCCCCTCTCCGACACTGAAAGGTCGGTCCTCAGCAGAGGTCTTACCTTTGTCCCCCTCCGTCCCCACCTCAATGAGTTCCGCGCCCACCACGACTTGGAGCTCTTCTACCGTCGCCTCCGCCTCACAGCATTCTTCCACGGGAAGAAGTCCTCGCCCCCCACTGATGATCCCCTTTTCCTGTTTCCAACGTACCCCTCCACTTGGACCCCCCCCGTAGCCTTCCAGCTCTAGAACTCTTTATCCAGAACTGCCGTCGGGACATCCAACCGCCTCGACTTCTCCACTCCCCTGTCTCACTCCAATCTCTCCCCCCCCTCGAACGTACTGCCATCGACTCACTCCGTAACAACCCAGACTGGGTATCAAACCCGCCGACAAGGGAGGTGCCGTGGTCGTCTGGCACGTCGATCTCTACAAAGCGGAGGCCATGCGCGCCAATTCTCAGACACTTCCTCCTACTTACTCCTGGACCATGACCCCACTGACGAACACCAGGCCAATCTCGCACCATAACCGACTTCATCAACTCCGGAGTTGATACCGAACACATCCAATACCTTGATTTCCCCTCCCTCCCCACCTTTGACACTCTCTCTCCGCGCATTTCCTCCAAACACAAGGCGGTAAAGCTATGTCCACTGGCACACGCATGGGCCCCAGCTACGCTTGCCTCTTTGTCGGGTACGTCGAACAATCCTTGTTCTCGGCGTACCAGGGCCCCATCCCCGACCTCTACCTCCGTTACATCAACGACTGCTTTGGTGTCACAACTGCACCCACACACAACTGAATCTGACTCGACCCGTCATATCTCATTTGCACCAGTTTCTCCAGCACCCACACAACTGACTGACTTCAACTTCCATCCGGCAACTCAAATACACTTGGACCATTTCCGACATTTCCCTACCATTCCTTGACCTCACCATCTCTATTGCAGGTGATACACTCCTGACCAACATCCACTACAAACCAACTGACTCCACAGCTACCTGGACTACTCTTCCTCCCACCCTGCTTCCTGTAAGGACTCCATCACCTATTCCCAATTCCTCCATCTACGCCGCATCTGCTCCCAGGATGAGGTGTCACACCAGGTCATGACAAATAGCCTCATTCTTCAGAGAACGGGGATTCCCCTCCCCTACTATAGATGAGGCTCGCACCAGGGTCTCCTCCATACCCCGCAACACTGCCCTCTCTCCCCATTCCCCCACTCTCATCAAGGGCAGAGTCCCCCTGGTCCTCCCCTTTCACCCACCAGCAGTCCACATAGTCCAGGTCCGACAGTTTCACCTGCACCTCCTCCAACCTCATCTACTGCATCCGCTGCTCCAGATGCCAGATGATCTATATCGTGAGACCAAGCGGAGGCTTGGCGATCGTTTCGCCGAACACCTTCCGCTCGGTCCGCATTAACTAACCCGGGCACTTTCTCTTGCATCCGTGGCTCAGCACTTCAACTCCCCCCTCTCATTCCGTATTCAGGGACCTCTTCCAGGTCCTGACTTCCTCCACTGCCAGAGTGAGCAACACCGCAAGTTGGAGGAACAGCTTGGGGAGTCTGCACCCTCTGGGCTTGAACATTGAATTTTCTCAATTCTGTTAACCCTTGCTGTCTCCTCCCCTTCCCACCTCTCCCTCAGCCCTCGGGCCCTGGCATTCCCTCTCTCTCTATCTCTCCCCCACCCTAGTCGCACTAGCTTCTCATTTTCACACTACAAACAGCTTACAATGGCTTGTTCCCTTTATCATCGATACTTTTTTGCATATCTTTCATTCATTGTTCTTTATCTCTCCACATCACCGTCTATATCTCTTGTTTCCCTGATCCCTGACCAGTCTGAAGAAGGGTTTCGACCCGAAACGTCACCTATCTCCTTCGCTCCTTAGATGCTGCTGCACCCGCTGAGTTTCTCCAGCTTTTTGTGTACCCTTTGATCGGACTTTACTGGCTTTATCTTGCACTGATCGTTATTCACATTACTCCCTTTGTCATGTGTCTGTACACTGTGGATGGCTCGATTGTAATCACGTATTGTCTTTCCGCTGACTGGTTAGCAAACAACAAAAGGTTTTCGCCGTACCTCGGTACACGTGACAATAAACTAAACTGAACTAAACAAAAATGCTGGAGTAACTCAGCGTGTCAGGCAGCATCTCCGGAGAGAAGGAAAGGGGTGACGTTTCGGGTTGAGACCCTTCTTCAGACTGATGTCAGGGGAGTGGGCAGTACAGAGATAACATGTAGTCGGAGACAGTAAAACTGGTGGGAGAACTGGGAAGGGGGAGGGGTTGAGGAGAGAGGGAAAGCAAAGGGTACTTGAAGTTAGAGAAGTCAATGTTCATACCTCTGGGGTGTAAGCTACCCAAGTGAAGCAGTGTAACCTCAACTCCTTATCACACAATGTGTTTGATTATTTTTAGGAAGTTTAATTCCTAATGTAGAACCCCATTGAACAAGGTGCATTTTACAAAATGATCTCTATAGTATTTCCAACCAACAGGAACTGAGTCACAACAATGACTAACGGTGAAAAAAGCTTGGTCACTCTCAATAAAAGCAGATGGATTCTGCTTCGAAAAGAAAACCAAATTCAAGTTTCAAGAAATGTTGGAATAGTAGGAAGAGAGGATCTCTCTGTGCTATCGTCTATTGTTATGACTTTGCAAGTTGCAAAAATAACTTTGGATTGAAAAAAGAAACAAAGGGTTTTGGCACAATTACATCTCTGCTTGGGTGGGTAGTAGTTTCTGGTTGAAACAGGGTTGCTAGCAATAATTTGAAAATGCAGGAAGAACTCATGAGAATGGAATGACAAGAGAATGGAAAGACAAGTAACCACCCACCAGGATGATGGATAAAACTAATTTGAAGCTTAAGTGAACTTTCAGGATCCTGTGAGGTCTTAACAGGGTGGATGTGGAGTGGTTATTTACTCTTGTGGGAGTATCTAGAGTGATGGGTCACTCCATAACAGTAAGGGATTGTCCATTTAAGACAATGAAGTGCTTTTTAATTTCTCTTAGAGGGTCATGGGTCCTTGGAAGCGTAGTGTGAGCAGAGTTCACTTTCTGAATGAAGATGGTGAATTAAGATCGATTAAAGGTTCAAAGGTTAGTTTATTGGTCACGTACACCAATTGGTAGTGAAATGTTTCTTGCCAATGCAGCACATAAAAAAAGAATATAGACATAACAATAATAAAAAGATTTTAAACATAAAAAACATCCCCCCACAATGGTTCCCATTACGAGGGAAGGCACAATGTCCAGTCCCCCCCCATGTCCTCCCATAGTCAGGCCTATTGAGGCCTCCGCAGTCGCCTTCATGGAGGCCCGATGTTCAAGGCCATTCTCGCCGGGTGATGGTGCTCCGGCATCGGGAGAATCCTCTCAGCAGCTTGGGACTCCTGGAACGGCCGCTTCCTTACCGGAGTCCGTGGCTTCCGAAGCCAACAAGGCCGGGCCGAATGAACCTCCCCCACTGGCTCCCGATTTTAAAGTCAGCGCCGCCGCCCGCAGCTGGCCGCTCCACAGACCCACGATATTTTTTTGTCGGCGGTCTTCAGCTCACCGGAGTTCCAGCGCGGCGACCCAGGCAAGGCATCACCCGCTCCGCTCCACGATGACGCTCCAGTGCTGCGCCGCTGCCGAAGCCGAGATTCTGGGCGGTCCCCTCAGGAAACGCCACTCCAGGCCTGCTGGTAGGCCACGAGGACGGGTCGAAAGTGCAGCTCGGAGAATAGCTGCCCCTCTGACCAGGTAGGGACCAGGAAAAGTAGTTTCCCCCACCCCCCCACCCCCCACCCCCCCCACCCCCCCCCCCCCCCACCCCCCCTCCCCCATAAGAAAGAATAGACTCCAAACAAAACACTTTAACTCACTAAAAATAAAGAAAAGAGTGGAACACAAATTAAGATGGATTAGGAGTAGGTTTCAATTTATATGAAGCTCCTTTTAAAATATTAATTCATGATTATTTGTCCTTCCTATCTATCCATTTTTTGCTCAGAAAGTGATTAGTTCCATCGCTGAAGGTCTTGTGTCAATCGTCACCAAATGAAAGGAAATCTTGGAACATCACAGCTTTATTAGACCTGACGCTAACAGCACAGTTGTGACGACAAGCAATCCTGGGAAATGCGGCCACTGGTGTGGGAGGGGGATGCTCCATGTGTAGCCAAAGCGACGTGGACCCCTATGCCCCTCCTCCACCTCTCCCCTGCTTTGTTCTCATCAATGTTCAATCAATCGAGAACAAACTAAGAGCCCAGAACAAGAGTGCCGTTTCAATGGGAGATTCGCGAATGCTCTACTTTTTATTTCACTGAAACATGAGTCACTCCTGCCTCACCTGACCAGCTTGCTATACAACCTGAGTGTTTCTCCAGTTATCGCACGGAATCCTTGGGGAAGGGGGAAAGGGGGGGATAGCATTTGGATTATGATCAAAGCTTTGTGGTGCACTGATGTGTTTGCCTTTGCTCAACTCTGTTCCCCTAACCTGAAATACCTGCTCCTAAAATGCAGAGCTTTTTATCTACCGAGGGAATTCACCTCCACCATCTTCTCGGTGGTCTATATACCACCCTAACCCAATGTCAAGGGGGCACTGGAGTAATCACCTCTCTTGAGACAACAAACCCCGATGCCCTGTTCATCAGCAACGGTAACTTTGATTAAGCTAACATCAGGAATGTCCTCCAAAAACACCATTAAACATGTCACCTGCCCATGTGGGATGGTTAACATTCCAGATCACTGGTACCATAAAGGGTGGCATGGTGGCGTAGCAGTAGAGTGACTGCCTTGCAGCAGCAGAGACCGGGTTCGATCCTGACTACGGATGTTTATCTGTACGGTGTTTGTACATTGTCCCTGTGACCTGCGTGGGTTTCCTTCTGTTTCCTCCCACACTCCAAAGACATACAGGTTTGTAGGTTAATTGGCTTGGTATAAATGTAAACTGTCCCTAGAGTGTGTAGGATGGTGTTAGGGTGTGGGTATCGCTAATCGTTTTTCCAGCATTTTTTGTCTACTTTCGAATTTTCCGGCATCTGCAGTTCCTTCATAAACCTTCCTCTAGCACTGTATGCAAGTTTGCTGGTGAGGCAAGGATAGGTGGAGAATGTAAATGGGGAAAACACGATGTGAACAAAATGTTATCGGTAAGTGGACAACTAAAATAGATGAACTATAATAAAGTACCCACTATGGTGGGAAAAGTATGTTCATATCCTGTGAACTATTGAATGGGTAGATCTGGACGCTTTTGTATTGGGAAAAGAGAAAGCTGTTGCAAGTGTTTAAAGGCAGATGGAATGTTTGCTTTTATTTAGGGGAATGGAGTATAAGACTATGAAACACTAGGCTGCAACTGTGCAGGGTTTGGAGAGACCACACCTCGAGCAGGGTGCTGTTTTGATATCCACGTTTAAGGGAGGATATATTTACCTTAGAGTGTACCAAAGAATAATTGAACAAATTCGAGAGATAAGGGTGTTGTCTTATGAAGAATGTGCTTGACATAGTCCAGAAATCTGAACAATGACAGGTGATCTCATTGAAACATTTAAGGTTCTGAGGGAACTTAGTCTAGTTTAGTTTAGAAATACAGCGTAGAAATAGGCTCTTTGGCCCACCGAGTCCGCACCGACCAATGATCCCCGCACATTAACACTATTCTACATACACTAGGAACAATTTACAATTATACCAAGCCAATTAATTTACAAACCTGAAGGTCTTTGGAGTGTGGGAGGAAACCGTCAATCACGGAAGAAACCCACGCGGTCATGGGGAGAATGGGAAGCACCCGTAGTTGGGATCGAACCCGGGTCTCTTGAGCTGCAAGAGCTGTAAGGCAGCACTCCACCGCTACGCCACCGTGCCGCGCCTTGAGAGGGTCGGCGGTCATCAGGCTATTAAACACGACAGCAAATAAGCTCTGAACGACCACAGACTATTATTATTATTGCACTATATTTGTATATTTATTGAGTATGTGTGCATGTGTATTTATACACACTGAACTTTTTTTCTCCCGTCATGTATTATGTCTTCATATTCTGTTGTGCTGCAGGAAGAAAAAATGTAATTGTCCTATCTGGGACACATGACAATAAAACACTCTTGATTCTCTTGACTCTTCTCATAAAGGTGGTTTTCTTGGTGGGGAAATTTAAAGAAAAAAAAACTAATTTAGTGTTAAAGAACCAGCTCATCATTAACTCTGAAGCTCTTTGGCTGGTCTTACTCGAGCTGTGTAAATTACCAATTTGGTTTACACTCGGTGAGCCCAGAGTTAAACATATTAAAAAAAAATATATATAAATTTAGCAAAAGTTGACTGGGAAGAAAAGTGCAAACAAAAACATAATGGACGTCATATATACAGTATATCATAATTTTTGTATTCATGTAGATGACAGAGATTTGGACCATACACTGCTTTCAAAGAAAGGGTGAAGTGGCGGCCAGTCCTGCTGTCTGTGTGTATCTGTGTGTGTGTGTCTGCTGTCGGGTCCCGGCGGCCGCTCAATGTCAGTCACCCGAGCTGCTTCCTTTTTTAAAATTATTTAAAATAGAGATCCATTGCAAAAAAGTATTTAAAAACATAAAACAACAAGAAATGCTTGGTTACTGGAGGATGCGCATTTTCCCATTGTAGGTCATATCAATAGATGCCGCCGCGCTGAAATAACTCAAAACCACAGGATGGAGATGTATTTTAACATTGTTGCTTTATTAAAACATACCTTCATTCACGGTTGGCTCAAGAGTAACGGGAGAGGAACTTGGTAACTCGGGAGAGGAACTTGGAACATCGCAGCAATGACATACCCGTGGGAACTCGGTTACACACTTGATCATAAACTTGAAGTCTCGTGCACAGCCACGAGTCTGTCACTCGGGGTACCTCGTGGGTCAACTCGCACAGTGAGACAGGGCCATTAAGCTCAGAAATTACAAAGTGTTCTTTACAATTGTTTTAAAGAAGGAACTGCAGATGCTGAAGAAGGGTCTCGACCCGAAACGTCGCCTATCTCCTTCGCTCCTTAGATGCTGCTGCACCCGCTGAGTTTCTCCAGCTTTTTGTGTACCCTTCTTTACAATTGTGTTGCCTTTATATGCACAAGTGGAAGTCAGTGAGACAGTCATGATTCTGTTTGCAGATGATGTGTCTGTTTTGCCAGTAAAATCCTTTCAAAAATATTTTCTGTTCTGCCCGCAAAACTGACTACTAATCTTCAGGTCAGGCAAAATGTTGCCTTTTTATACTAGATCAAATTAAGAAAACTTTACTTCATTAGCATTGAATTAGTAATCCTCTAGGAAGCAAAACAAAGTGCTTTTATGATTTTTGTTTAGCATTTCATGGGTAGGAACTGGTCACTTTCCACCCATTATACCAAATATTAAGTACCCAATATCAGACCCAACGAGGGCCAGCCAGATTGAAGGTAACATTTTCTTTACCAGCAGTAGTTCTTCATCAGGATTTCTATTGTTGTCCACTCATTATCTGGTCAAATTCTCTGCCACCTGATGGCATGAGATTTCTACAATACAGGTATATTTGTTCATCGTCAATTATGTTTGTTTTCTTTTAGAACTCAACCTGGTGTATCTTGGAGTTAGTCCAAGTTTATAGAAATGGGAATATTTCTCTTATGCGACTGCAACATTCTCACAGACCTTTGGGTGTCTGTAATATGCAGATATAATAAGATAGGTCCATATTCCTTTGTTGGAAGCAGGTGCAGAAATTTGTGTGCAGAAAATGTGTCTGTTCCTAATAAAGCTGGCAAGCATTAATAGAAGGAACTATGCATATATTTAGTTTTTGTCAATAACCAACGACAATCTACTGTAGATATATACATTTAATTGTGCAGCATGAGAAGTTAAATATAATTAATTTTATTTGTGCATTTACATTTTGCATAAAAATAATTTGCAAAAATACATTATTTATCCTAAGGCAAATTTGTTTTAAAGAGATTTCCAAGTGAGCTGAGTGACAATGGGATTGGATGAAAACATTATTGATGATTTCAGACCTTTTGGGACTTCCCTTGTAATTTTTTCACTCAGTTTCTCTTGTCTTTTCAAGTTTATTTGCCGATTAATAAACCATGGGGTAGTACTAAGATTCGGAAGACATTATGATTGGAGTTAGTATAAATCTGTGAATGTTAACTACACAGATAGCTATTTTGTAAAATCTGTGCAGATATTTAATTAAATCAGTAAATTAATTTTCTTTCAATTCATTATTATTTCTTCACCATTCAAAGCAACATCATATATTTATTTATAAACAAAAGGCATATTTATGCATATTCATCCAGAGTGGATTTCTTCAAGTTTTGCAAAACATCTGTTCAGTACACGGCCTTTTTTATTTCTCTGTTTTATGAATTCCAGTGGTTGAGGTTTCCTGTCAAACTACAGATAATTTTGGCTGCTGCATGAGAACAGTGACCATTTTTAGTATGCATTATGAATAGGTAATAAGATTGTCTATTGAGCCTAGCAAAGTAAACTGCAGTGAATTGGGTGTGGGTGTCAGTGCCTGATGTAGAAACTATCGAGTTTTATTTTCTAATCTCCAACGCTATGAGTTGACCACAGAGGTATTTGATGCTGATGGGGAAATCTGCAGGATTGTAACATTGACAGAACCTGACAGAATTGTAACATTGCAGGTTCAAAGCTGCATGCCAGAATTTGAGTCAAATTAAATAATATATGATATTGATCAGAAAACTTGGAATTTACAGGATTCTTAACTGTTAACATGCATAACATTAGCTCCGCTCCCATTTTGTATAAGGTTGACATTTACCAATAATAAATGATGTAATGAGTTGTGATCTCGAATGCCTCACCTAAAAAGATAGTGAAACAGAACCAATAGCAAATTTTGAAAATAAATTGATATAATTGAAAATGAAAAATATCGCAGACCCATGACAATTGGAAAAGGCAATTGGTGCTAATCACATAGATCTTTCAAAGAATCAACTCATGCACAATGGGTTAAATGGCCTTCTGGTGCTTGCTTCCTTCATTCTGAGAAATATCACTACCTCCTATTTGGTGAGCGATTATGATACTCGATATAATAAATTATGTTTTCAGTGCTATGATTAGCGAGCGTTATTTGCATTTATCAAAAACTTAATTTGCAACAAGAGTAATTAAGCTGATATGTAAGTTGAATAGCTGGCATATGGAATTTACAGTTTGTGAAGAATGCAATTAAAAGAAATGTTAAGTATTAATACTAAAAGATTGACATTTAAATTGTGTGGAAGTAACAGGAACATCCTGTTATTTTATATGCTAATCTGTTAGGTTGACTGCAGTTAAATAATTGTTCAGATGTCATATGTGCTATAATCAGGGAACATGCAAGCTATCCAACACCTAACTGTTACTTTTATTTTCCATCTTCAATGTTCAACAGCTTTTCCCTTTTCCTTTATTGTCTGCTGATGCACTGAGCCATCTGGTGCACAGAGGAGCGAGGAAGATTAGAGTTTAGTCATGGGAGGGAATTTTGTATGTCAGATTTTCATGGTTAAAGACGTTTGGGCTGCAGCATCTCCACTCCATATATCATAGCTGGATGCGTAGATAGCCCAAAAATCATTAATAACTCAGTGGGAGTTCCTAATGAGATTTCTGATATCATGAATGGCCTAGAGAAGGATGGCAATGGTGTTAAGGAGAATAACATGAAAGTCCCGAAAGTCCCGGAGAATAACATGAAAGTCTCGGTCCAGGAGAAAAAGCTGTGCTAATCTCTGAAGAACTAGTGGCACCAGCCAGACAAAGATAACTGGGCCATTCTTAGAAGACTGCTTTCAGGAATTGTGCCCTGAGTTCAAACCATGTAGCTGGAACGAATCAGACCCTTCTGACATTCAATCCACACGGGAAAGAGTACTTCCTTCCCAGAGTTTACCTTGAAGGAGATGTCTGTCAGGGAGAGTTTACATCCAGTAACTGGATAACTATTCTTTGACCAAAACTAGTAAATAAATCGACATTCAAATTTTGGAGTCAATCTGATAAAACTTGACCGGGACATGTGGCAGTTGTGCTTTATTGCAAGTTAGCCCATGTCAGTTGGCACAGGGAACGTTTCATCTTGTCCTTAGGTAGAGCTGTTGCCTCACAGCGCCAGAGACCCGGGTTCAATCCTGACTAAGGGTAATGTCTGTGTGGAGTTTGTACGTTCTCCCTTTGACTGCGTGGGTTCTTTCCTGGAGCTCCAGTTTCCTCCCACACTCCAAAGACGTACAGGTTTGTAGATGAATTGGCTTTGGTAAAAACTGTAAATTGCTCCTAGTATGTATGGGGTGATCGCTGGTCGGCACGCACTCGGTAGGCCAAAGGGCCTGTTTCCGCACCTAATCTCTAAAACTAAAACTAAATAAAACTTACTTCCCGGTAACATAGGTTGAATCATTGACTTTGCACTGGGAACTACTTTTTTTCAATCTTTGATCCAAATAGCCATAGTGATTAAATGTTCTGGTCTACTGTATGTCTTTTATTTTGGGGAAATGGGAGAAGGACAAGCTATATCTGGGGTTTGATGAAGCATTGGCTGATGAAGTGGCACCAAGCCACTTTCTGGAATCAGGCTTTTGAAATGGTTGGGAAGATAATTGCAGACAAGACTGGAGGAAATGGGAATTCCAATATCGAGCTGTAGGAACAACAGGATAAAGTAAACATTCTGGCTACTGGCACATGGAAAACATACCTGAAGATGGGAAATGGACCATTTCAAATTTCCACTTGGTATGAAATCACCTTTGAGACTGAGGGATTACTATTAATGCCACAACTTTAGTGTCTACCTCAGGGTACTCTTGAATTAGGAAACTGAGCAACAATTCATTCAATTATGGGGTCATCACAGCAGAATGCGATATTATTCCAACCTGGCAACAATGCCATGATTTCAATGAGACGTGAAAGGTTTAATAGGAAGTTGAGGGGCAACTTTTAATTCAGTTGGTTGTGGGTATATGGAACGAGCTGCCGGATGAGGTACCTGTAGTTGAGCCAGGTTATATACCAACATTTAAAAGACATTTGGACACGTACATGGATAGGAAAGGTTTAGAGGGATATGGCCAAACGTGGGCAAGTGGGAAGAATGTTGATGGGGCATCTTGGTCAGTATGGGCAAGTTGGGCTGAGTGGCCTGTTTCCATGATGTATGTCTCTCTGCCTCTGTGACTCAAATCAAAGTGAAACCATGCTCAATGTTTCCTTGTAGAAACAAAGAACTGCAGATGCTGGTTAACACACAAAAAGACAAAAAGTACTGGAGTAACTCAATGTGTCGGGCAGCAACTCTGGAGAACATGGATAGGTGACTTTTTGTGTCTCAACCCAAAATGCTACCTATCCTGTGTTTCCTTTCCTTAGACTAATATTTTCACCCCTATAGTTTTCACCCCCATGCATCAGTCCTGGTAAAGGTCATTGCATGATATTGAGGGGACACTGGAAGTACGCACTTATTTGAACTGAAATGATGTGTGGTCTATTGAATAGGATGTTATTAATGCAACTTTACATTGATGTAACTCAGTAATTGGATAATATTCTGGTGCCATTCTACAGCTAAATGGAATCTTTAATATTTTAGTAAAAAGGCAGCTACTATGTCATTTCTGAATTTCCAATGAAAATAGCAATGCCAAGAAAAAGCTGAAATACTGTCCTTATGTTAGTCATACATTACATTGACATGAATATAGTTGCATAAGAGGAAGGAAACTTGTCCATACCTCATATATTGATCGGTCCCATGTCCCCATACTATAGACAATAGACAATAGGTGCAGAAGTAGGCCATTCGGCCTTTCGAGCCAGCACCGCCATTCAATGTTATCATGGCTGATCATCCACAATCAGTACACCGTTCCTGCCTTCTCCCCATATCCCTTGACTCTGCTATCTTTAAGAGCTCTGTCTTGCTCTCTCTTGAAAGCATCCAGAGAACCAGCCTCCACCGAAGAGAATTCCACCGACTCACAACTCTCTGTGTGAGAAATGTTTTCCTCATCTCTATTCTAAATGGTTTACCCCTTATTCTTAAACTGTAGCCCCTGGTTCTGGACTCCTCCAACAGTGGGAACATGTTTCCTGCCTCTAGTGTGTCCAAACCTTTAATAATCTTATATGTTTCAATAGAATCCCCTCTCATCCTTCTAAATTCCAGAGTATACAAGCCCAGCCGCTCCATTCTGTCAACATATGACAGTCCCGCCATTCCGGGAATTAACCTGGTGAACCCGTTAATCCTGGCCAAATTGGAGGGGCAAGGACTTTAAAATGGGGTAAAAGCTTCAGGGCTGCTGGGAGATTTGGTCAATTTGGAATTGCTCACTGCAGAACTGGGACAAGCTGTGGAGTGGTGCCAGTGTGTCTAGAGCCTAGATACAAGTTGCAAGAAAAGATTAAGAACATCTGCAGACCCTGTCAATTAGGTGCAAAATGCATAGAATGGATTGGATGGCTGCAAACCAGACATACACCTTGTAAATAATTGTAAATAATGTTGCAGAGTTCCACTTTGCCGAGTGTTGATTGGATGAGGTATTGAGCCTTGTCTGGGTTTCTTGCAGATCAGGGTAAATGTTTCTGTGTCGGCTTCCTTGAGAAGTCCGGTTTGAATACAATGTATGAAGCTGCTGCATTATTGGGTTAGGGAAATGTTTGTTATGTATGGGGTTAATCGATATCTGTAATTGGATTGTTCAGAGACCACCTCCATGTGGTTCGGCCCCTCCAGGTCCCGGGACCTATAAAAGTCCGCTGCCACGAGGTCCAGCATCGATTTTCTGGGAGAATGCTTGGGACTGCGTGACCTTCTGGAGTGTCTCTGTTGAGCGAAGCCTAGAGGGCGTGAACAGGCAGATACGAGGATCGTACCCGCGGAGGGATAGGTACAGTAGTTGAACTGTAATTGTGTTTTGTCAAAATAAAGATTAGTTGTTCAAGTGCTTGATTCGGTGATTTTTGACAGAAACTAGACTGGGGGAAGCTTAGAATGAACAATTTGAGCACTCGCTCTATAGCAAGAATGTCATTCCTCAAATTGGGAGACCAAAACTGCATACTACTAATGGGTCCCAAGAAATCCCTGGTTCAGGCTTGGATGTTGACGAGATCCAAAATTACTTATGCGTATTATTTTAATACATTTCTTTCCCAAATGAAGCAGCCAATATCCAGCAAAAAAAGTTAATTACCTTTCTCAAAAATAAGCTTTTAGGACTCAGGTTTGGGTTCCAGCATGATCATGCAGAAAGATATACTTCAAAATTCAGTTTAAAGAAACTAAGCCTGAAAATAACTAATGATGGCCTTTTTAATCCTGTGATTATAAATGGGATATTTGTTCACTTGTTGAATGTAAAATTGTGGTTTTGTATAAAGTAGATTTTGAGTGATATGTAATACTATTGTCGATAATTTAAACGACCAATATTCAACAGATAATAGATCTAGCATGTAATTAGTGCATCAGATATCCTGAATGTTTTTATTTAAATACATTGAAGTCAAGAAAACCACCCTAACAAGTGTAGCAGGAAGAAGATAGTAATGTAGCGGCACCTACTGGTGCCGCTAGGTAGTCGAACCCTGCGGTCGGTTACCTTGGTCATGTGACTGTGGGACGGGCGGGGTTTTGTTTAGGCGCGTTTTCTGGGCCAGCCCCATTCGTTATTTCGACCACCGTTGTAGTAACATCGTTTATGTTAGCTGTCGTTTGATCCTTGTTGTTTTCACTGCTTCGTTAATAAAGCTCGTTTGTGAAAACGACTGCCGTCTCGACTCTCTAAATTGGTGACCCCCAATTGGGCGCCGAGCTGCAGGACGATTTAGCTCCCGTCGCCGTTCCCGACGCCCATCAGTATTTTCATGTGGTGGGAGCCCTGACACAGGAGTCGGCCTCTGTGACTCACACCCAAGGAACAATTTACATTTATACCAAGGCAATTATCCAATAAACCTGTACATCTTTGGTGTGGGAGGACATCTTTGGTATAAACCAGCATCTGCAGTTCCTTTTTATTACAGTAGACAAGTAAGATTCCAAAGCTCACGGTGGATAGCAGCCATGGAAGGGCACTGCAAACACGGTAGGAAGCCCCGGGAGATAATGATTTATTCACAGTGTGAACCCACTCCTACCACACTTTGATGACAATAGATCATACGCTGTGGCACACAAGTAGCAGTACACTTGCATTTGTTGTAATGTAATGGTGGCAGGGTGGTGCAGCGGTAGAGTTGCTGCCGTACAGCGCTTGTAGCACCGAAGACCCGGGTTTGATCCCGACTGAAAGACGTACAGGTTTATTGATTAAATGCCTTGGTATAAATGTACATTGTTCCTCGTGCGTGTAGGGTGGTGCTAGTGTGCAGGGATCACTGGTTGGTGCTGACTTGGTGGGCCGAAGGGCGTGTTTCCATGCTGTATTTCTAAACTAAACTAAAGTGAATTTCTTTGTTGCTAATAGTGAGGCCCTCTGTTAATCTGCCCATGCGGTTTCCTCCTAGTTGCCCCTCACCAAACCACTTATCTAATCCTTCCATGCCCCTGCCCTGCTCATGGTATTTCCCTGCTCCAACTTCTCCAACATATCTGTTTAGTTTAGTTTATTGTCTCGTGTACTGAGGTACAGTGAAAAGCTTTAAAAATCTACGTCGCTCCGTTAACAGCCGAATGCACTAACCAATTGTGCCACAGAGACTTGTGGTCACCTGACATTATGCTTCCATGTCATCATTCTCGCAAAAACTGATGGTGACCCAACTCCCCGCTTGATCCTGCTGTTAATCGACATTGGGAAAAGATTCCTCTCCGACTGTGTTCTCCCTGCTCCCTTTGAATTTTGTCACCAGCCTGAAAATCTTCACTTTCTTCCCGAAATTCTCTGTAACATCTTTCGCTAGTATCATTCCAAAGTCCATTTTGCACATAGTTGCTCATCTTAGCTAAAACGCTCTCAAGAATCAGATTGTTCTAATCAATTGCTCTCCTGCCTCAGTGTCGATATGCTCTTGCTGTCTTTGTGTAGTCTTTAATGTCCTCCACTCTTACTGGAAGACATAATGTATCGTTCCTCTTCTTCGGCCTGTCCATAGCCACACATTTCCCCATCATCCATATTCTATCATCCGACATGTTCAGACTGTTGCTATTTTGTTCCATTCTCACACATCCCATTATAATTAGAGCAATCGCCCTGCTTCCCATTCTGGAGCCATTCCCTCCTGAATTCCCTTTGGCCTTCACCCATCTCCCTCACTTAAGCGATTCTCATTGTGACATCATCCACAGGCCTGAGGTACAGTATCCTTCCACAAATTACACTGACTGTCAGTTTGGATCAGTTTAGTTTAGTCTAGGGATAGAGCATGGAAACAGGTCCTCCGGCCCACTGAGTCCGCGCCAACCAGCGATCATCTCTACACTAGTTCTATCCTACACACTAGGGACAATTTAGAGAAGGCAATTACCTACAAACCTGCATGTCTTTGGGATGTGAGAGGAAACCGGAGCATCCTCTGGAAACCCATGAGGTCGTAGGGAAAATGTACAAACTCCGTACAGACAGTATCCATAGTCAGGATCATATCTGGGTGCTGTGAGGCAGCAGTGTTTAGCTGTGCCACTGTGTTGCACCATTTTTAAAGCAACATTCCCATTTTCCTTTGGTAATCCTTGGCCAATGACCCTTTAAAGTGGAGAAGGACGGTACTAAGAAAAATCCTTCAATTGAGTGACGTTAAATTAGTTCCTCCGCAATATGAGAATGCAAGCCTTAATTGGTGAAAGTAGACAGAAAATGCTGGAGAAACTCAGCGGGTGAGGCAGCATCTATGGAAAGAAGGTATAGGCGATGTTTCGGGTCGAGACCCTTCTTCAGACTGATGTCGGGCGGGGGGGGGGGGGGGGGTGGAGGGCGGGAAAGAGAAAGGAAGTAGGCGGAGGCAGTAGGACGTGGGGGAACTGGGAAGAGGGAGGGGAAGGAGGGAGAAAGCAAGGGCTATCTAAAATTAGAGGTCAAAGTTTATACCGCTGGGGTTCAAACAAAATATGAGGTGCTGTTCCTCCAATTTGCACTGGGCCTTGCTCTGGCAAAGGAGGGGGCCCAGGACAGAAAGGTCAGATTGGGGATGGGAGGGGGAGTTGAAGTGCTGAACAACCGGGTGATCAGGTTGGTTAACACGGACTGAGCGGAAGTGTTCAGTGAAGCGATCGCTGAGCCTGCGCTTGGTCTCGCTGATGTAGAGAAGTTGACACCAAGAACAGTGGATGCAGTAGATGAGGTTGGAGGAGGTGCAGGTGAACCTCTGCCTCACCTGGAAAGACTGATTGGGTTGTTGGATGGAGTTGAGGGGGGAGGTATAGGGGACACGTGTTGCATTTCCTGCGGTTGCTCGGGGATGGGGTGGTTTAGGTGGGAAGGGACAAATTGACCGGAGTTACGGAGAGAACGGTCTCTGCGAAAAGCAGAATTGGTGAGCCTGGTGATGGCTTGTATCCGTGCTGTATATCTCTCGACTCAAACATTCAATGGAAGCCAAGCTATCACCTCATCCAGGTACTCATTGGAAAGACAGAGGTGTGAAGTTCAGCCATCAGCAGAAACCTCATAACTACTTTGCAGATTACTCCCTTTAACACGAGAGGGCTTTGGTGCCACTCGATTGAATCTCCATTAGAGAGTAGACAGGCTAAAATGTCACCGAAGCAGGAGTTGAGGGAAAGAAGGGTTTTGACCAAGAAAGTTTATCTTGAAGATGTAGAAACAAGGAGCCATAGTTTACAAAAAAAAGATGCAAAGTGCCAGAGTAACCTGGTGGGTCAGGCAGGAGAACATGGATAAGTGACGTTATAGGTTGGGACCCTACTTCAGATAGATCTTATAATGGGTGCTTGTGAACTAAATATTATAGTAATTTAGCTTTGAGATACAACATTGAAACTTACCGAGTCCATGTCACTCATTCACACTAGACTTATGATATCCAACTTTCACAGCCACTCCTTACACACTAGGGGGGGATTTCATATCGGCCATTTAGCCCACAGATCTGATGTCTTTGGGATGTGGGCAGAAACCGGAATACGCAGAGGAAACCCACATGGTTTCAACCCACTTGAAAACAAGTGCTGACATAAATTAGGCATTCTTTTTTCTCTCACTGTGTTGTTAGTCTTGTGCTGCAAGGGTGGTGGAAGAGGATTCTTCAATTTGTTTAAGGTGGGGGCAGATAGGTAATTGATAAACATGGGTGAAAGATTTACTGCAGGTAGATAGGGGTATCGAGTTGAGATTACAATCTGATCAGCCTTCATTTAATGACATGGACGGAGTGGATTTGAGGGTTGGAATGATAGAGGCTTGTTCCTGATTGGCACCTTTCAATGATTCCAATTCTTGCCCATGTTCTGCCTTAGTTTCAATCAATCTTATAAACCTTTGCAATGACTTTGGTCAGCAGCTACATCCTGTGAGCTACTCCCTCTTAAGAAGTGCGGGAATGGGCTCAGTCAACATGTGCCACATCTAAGGACAGACACTCATATCATTTAGATGTGCTAGTGCGATTTACAGTATGCCGAGTGATTCCTAGACCATAACGTCATATTAATGAGGTGGGAGAATAAATATTATGTGTATCCTGTTACAGAATGGGTTCATCATTCATCTTGAATCCATCATGGGTTTTCCAGCGTTAACTAATTTAGCTCCTTCACCCTGCAGTTATTGTTTGCATTTGCCCTGTAATCCAGATAACGTCTCATCATCCACCCTCATCTAAATGCATGCTTTCCAAGTGCTGTTTTCACTGGCCTTCTTTGCATCTTCCAGATAATAGCTGTCAACTGTCCGTCCTGTAATCCTTCACAGATGGGCTGGCACAGTAGCGCAGCAGTAGAGTTGCTGCCTTACGCCGCCAGCGACCCGACTACAGGAGCTATCTGTACAGAGTTGGTACGTTTTCCCGGTGACCGTGTGAGTTTTCCTTGGGTGCTCCGGCTTTCTCCCACACTCCAAAGACGTGCAGTTTTGTCGGTTAATTGGCTTTGGTAAAGATTGTAAATTGTACCTAATGTGTAGGATTGTGCTAGTATTCGGGATCGCCAGTCGGCATGGACTCAGTGGGCCGAAGGGCCTGTTTCCACGCTATACTTCTAAACTAAACTAAACTAAACTAAACTAAACAGTAAATGGGGTCACGTTATTATTCATTAGGGTAAATATTCCTCCTCACCCCAAATTATGATTTTATTTATTTTAAATACATTTTGTCTTGAAACAAGACAAAGGATTCTTTTGACAAAAAAATAGATAAACTGGTTCCTCCTCTCATTTACTATTTGCGCTCCCCTGTAAAGTGGTCTCTGTGTTTGCATTCACAACAATGACTGTACTTCAAAATAAATCAATTGATTATGAAACACTTTTAAGTTAACCTAAGAATGTGGCACAGTATTATATAAATGCAAATTCACTCTTTGAGCAGTAAAGATTTTTTGTGATTCTTTGAGAATCCAGAATGATTGAAGCTGGACAATTTGTTTTGTGCTTTCTGAGTGAACTGAAGCCCTGAGCACAACAAGAATCATAGTTGGCCAATGTGAACATATTGACCCAAAGTACTACATTATTCAAAGATATCCCTGCATGTATCCCTTTCCCATTTTCATTCACAAAGAGCCAGAATGTTAAAGGCAACAGAAATACTTATATAAATATTTTTATTATTCAAAGTATTTAGTATTCCATTTGCCTGTTGAGCTGTGTTCCAGATTTCCCTTTTACCTTATGTATCCACCAAGCTCGATGTACGGATTGTACACAGAGACTCTTCACAAGGGCAGAGTGATTGGCTTTATTTAATCTGCTCCCTCCACTGTTCCAACCTTGTTGCCAAAATTGCCAGTAGGTTTTCCACTTGATCCGTGACAAAATGCCAGACTTCTTGTAGCTGCTGGCTGTGTGACACCTCTCTGTCAGAAATTTGGCCAGGCTTTTCAGTTTATTACCATTGTTATTATTTTCTTTCTGAGAAGTGCCCTTAATTGCTGTAAAGATTACTGGAGGCATTTTGCGATTCTGATTTAAACAACCCTGCCAGTTTCACTCCTTTGACTCTTTGTGCTTGATAAATGGAAACTGGTAAGAATGCAAATTAATGTTCCTGCCAATTGACTATCAGTGGCCATAAAGGTGATATGTGAATTCACAATGTTATATTCTATCCTTTGTACATATTAGAGTTCCTAATGGTTGTGGACAGTGTTTCTTCAGGATTAGCTGGAACTTATTTATGGAACTGAAAGTCAATATTCTGGTAGAATTGACAGTGCTATACATTCTCCTTAATTACAGAGATATCACAGCCCATATACTATTCAGGAATAGTATAAGAACTGTAGGCAAATGCCAACATGTTCCACACGTAACATTTAAGTACATTCACACACACCTATACACTCACACACACAGAGCATTATCAAGGATTTTCTCTTCCATGGATTTATTCCCTATCAATCTTATCCCATATCCCATAACTTCTCACATTAATGTACAAAATTTCCAATTATGAAAAATGGTACAGAAGTACTGCTGGGCTCCTCACTAATGTTTAATGTGTAATGTGCAAGCTTTGAAAAAGGGGTACAAGGATTTAATGGAAATTTAAAATGTATAAGCAGAAAATACTCAGCAGATTATGAAACACTTGTGCAATTAATATTTCAGAAGTCCATCCTATTTTAATTTAGTTTAGTTTAGTATGGAGATAAAGTGTGGAAACAGGCTCTTCGGCCTACTGAGTCCATGGTGACCAATGATTACACGTGTACCAGTTCTATTCGACACGCTATGGACAATTTACAGAAGCCAATTAACTTCCAAACCTGCACATTTTTGGAATGTGGGAGGAAACCGGAGCACCAGGAGAAAATCCACGTGGTCACAGGAGAATGTACAAACTCCATACAAGCAGTACCCAATGTCAGGATGGAACTCGGGTCCCTGGCGCTCTCAGGCAGCAGCACTACTGCTTGATCACCGTTTCTACGGCTACAGATACTACCTGACCTGCCAAATATTTACAACATCCTTGGTTTGATTTGATACAATTGTTATTGTTCTATTAGCTATTGTCCTATGCTTTCATTAAGCTTCTATTCACTTAGTTTTTAACAGAAGGTTTGTATTAAGAAGCAAATATTATTGAGTAGATTTTCTGTATCTTATAAATATAAACACCAAATTGTTTTGAAAAGACTGCATGTGGCCAAAATTAAGCAAAGTTGACCAATATTTACCTTGGTGTAAACTTTTAAAATTCCATCATGGCATATGCAGGGATTAAACCCCCCCAGCTGCATTCATATAAGTATGCTGCAGCTCACATTGGATAGATTTGATTGCAATGTTTATTCAGATTGTTTGAAGATCAACGTCCAAAGGACTGTCATTTCACTTCAATACTAAACGGCATTGTTCTTTGTTCAAAAATATTTTTTTTTGTGGAGCTCTTATTTCATACAAATGGGCAGTTACTGAAATTCAGTTTGGTCACAGTCTGAAAGTATTTACTGAGTTATCCTTTCCAAGTCAATGAGCCTGCCTGGAGCCTTGAGCAAGAGTCAGCCAAAAGACTCTCAATCCAGGTGACTTCTGAAGTTGGTGTGAAAAATAAGTTGATTGTGGAAGGAAAATTGACATTTCGCTTAGTCTTGCAGTTATAAATTATATAATATAACTTCACTTTATTTGCATTGTGAATAGTAGTGAGATTACTGGCCTTTGTTGTTGCAATGACATCGATTTCAGGAGTCTGCACGTGGAACTTTGCTTTGCCAGAGTCACATTGTTCCTCCGTAGGCGGAACAGGTATCTTGTTCTTACCTCAGCACCGAAGTTTATAGCATGCACTAAGAAGAAATTAGGGCTGGTACTCATTTTGGCCTGTTCGCACACACAATAGATCCTTTGTAGAGTGTGTTGTGCTGGAATCGATGGCAGATTGGAGCAAATCTATGTTTAAGAGCCCTGCAGGCAGCACAGCGTATGCTAAATACTATCCCTTCACCACTGGGCTGCATGGGAGCCAGTAAATGTTTCTCAGTTCATCACCCAGGCATGTGATAAATATTATTTAGATCTCTGAGAAAAGTGAAGAAGTGGAGGCAGTGGTGGGAGGATGGGATTTAGTGTTGAATCTTTGTGTTGAAATATTCATGTTAAACCTTACAGTACAAAAACATGCAAGATAGAAGCGATGTTGCCAAGGTGTGGCTGTTCACATTTTCAAAGCAATTAGAAACAAACGAATGATCTTAACTTAGTGTTATACAAAAATATGGCAGCCAGTTTGCAAACAGTGAGAACCAACAAACATTTTTGAAGATTAAAACTAAAATAATCTGTTTTTGATGGAGGAAGAATGTTGGCAGAGCTAGTGGAGAAACAGCTTGCTTCTTTTTGAAATTGCCATGGGATATTTGACATCCATCTGAACATGGTACTTAACTCCTTCTGAAAGACAGATCTTTTGTTAATATCACACTTAGCGGGGAACTGAAATATGAGTCTGAGTTACATATTGAAACCCAGCTTTATTTGACAAACTCCGGAATACTACAAATGATGCTAATGGGGAAGAAGATGCTTCAAAGATAGATATTTGGGCATTTACTTTAATGGCAGAAAACTGGAAAGACTGCCGTGGTTTTTCCGATGTGTGGAATCAATAGGGTGCAGAACCAAGGAGGTTGTTAGTTATTGATGTTAGAAACTGAAATGTTGCCAGTAAACCATATTAGATCAAATATTTGATCATCCCTGGAAAGGGATGTATTCATGAGAGAATTAGATATAGCTCTGGGGCTAATGGAATCAAGGGATATGGGCAGAAAGCAGGAACGGGGTACTGATTTTGGATGATCAGCCATGATCATATTATAGCTGGCTCGAAAGTTCCCGTTGGATTGCAACCTTGTCCTGGTCGGGGAACTTGTGTGTCTTAGTGACCCTAGAGCTTTGCCAGCGGGAGATTCGCCTCCTGTTAGGGTCTCCCATGCAGGACAGGTCGAAGGGTAGAGGCGAGACGAAGAGCGACCCACTGGTCCTCCAGGTTGGAGGTTGAGCACAGGGCTAACAACCCTGTCTCGTAAAACAAATATGTTACGGAAACAGCAGGAATTAACAAGGAGTGGAGGACCTTCGTTGCTGCCCTACATGCCTCTACAGTCCATTTTGCCTATTATGGAGGCATAATAGGCGAAAAGGAAAAGAGGCTGGTTCAAAGGGCCGAATGGCCTACTCCTGCTCCTATTTTCTATGTTTCTATGTTAAAACAGAGTGTACCCTTCAAGTTAATAATCTTTCATGAAATAGGAAATGTAGTAATTCTGAACATAGCACTCTCAGGGGAAGGGGCAGGAGGTGAAAGAAGCAGAGAGAAGGCATGTTATGGGTTAGATGCCAGGAGTGATTTAGCCACTAAAAAAACAATCATGTAAAATAAAAGGGATCAATTAGGTGATTAAATAAGTAATAGGCTAGAAGTTGATCTGCACTGCTTTTCAGCATCTATAGTTTATTAGGTATTTCCATAATTGTATTTTTAAAAGTCCTTAAAGGATAATGATATTGCACAGCACTGATTATTATATTGTGTTGTTGGGTTCCCCTGCCTAACTCCTATTATTTCAGAAGATCAGATAAAAGTGAAACGCTCTGGTGGATTTCTTGCAGTTGCTGGCACTATGTCACCGAGCTGTGACCTCATCAACCAGCCTTTAAAGGCAGAGTGTCCCACAGCACCAGCACTCTTCCATCCACTGGAGAGTGCTGTTTCATTTCAGATGACTGCACTAGTGATTCCTAAGGGCAGCAAGCCTGCTCCCAGGTTAATTGAGCAGTACTGGGGGAAGTTGATAGAGCATGTCACCCACAGAGCAATATCCTTTGTTTACTTGGGTTCCCAGGACTGGAACCCTACCCACAGCAGATTGTCTCACTATTGTCTGCCTGGGGCACTCATTGTTCAGATCCAGGACATTGATGCCTCCCCTCATGACACGCCCCACTGTGTCCTCGCAGGCAGCAGGCTCACTCGAGCGATCAACTAGTCGCTCCAGATCTCTCTTCACCTGGGCCCTGACATGGTCCTAGGACATGACATTCTCGTGGACAAGGATATCTGCGTTTATTCCAAGGGAAATAAAGCACCAAGACTGTTAGATTAAAATCCATCCACAAGTGGAAGAAATGGGGAAACACTAGGGTGTGTAACTTTAGTGAAAAAGTAATGATTCTCCATTAGTATATGGCATGATGTCGTTTTGTTTCAAAGTATTTGTGAGACTGTAGCACCATTGGAGTGCAAGTCAACAGGTGACGTACTTGCACGGAGTACGTCACATGTCACGTATATTGCACAGAGATAACTCACACTTGTGTGATAACTGCTAATCCTCTCCCTACTCGCTGAATGCCAATCCGATCAATGTGTTGTCGCATACATTGTCCTCTGGTGCTGTGGCTACAAAGGTGACCTGCCACCGTCAATATTGACCAGCAGTCCAAACGTTCAGGGTCTTAGTCCTGCAGCGTGGAGCCGATGCAAGGGAAGTGCACCTTATGCAGAGGCCAAAGTAGCTTAAGCAATCCACAACTCATCAGCAAACACAGAGTATTTGTATTGATCCATTTACGGTCAAGGAACCATTCATTGCAATGTTGTACACGGTGCAGATGTACATGATAGGAGAGGATGCAATGCACCATCTCAGCCCAACTGGCTGATTATTGAAGTACAATGTTCACATCAAGGACAGTAGAGATCATTTGTCTCCATTGTGGAATTTTTCATGCCTTTTTTCAAAATGGTCTCGCTTTCTTGCTCATGCTGCTCTCTAGCCATTGCCTCAGGGGATTTGGACTCAAGATTCCCTTGATCCTCTTGCTTCAGAAGCCCTGCTGTCTTTGATTGGCATTGTTGTACAGTGTGCAGCTAATAACAATGAATTCTGCACATCTGCTTGCCATGCACCTCAAAGCACATCTGCCTCATCTTTGGGAAATCCACTACAAACTTGTACTTGCATTTCTCAAGTATTCGTTCACAGTAGCTGTTATCATAGAGTGCACATCTTTGTTAGGAGGTAATGGGGACCCTTGGACCCCTACATCCATTCCTTCAAGCATTGCAGATTGCTGATATTTATCATAGGACTTGTTCTGGATGAAAAAGCCATCTGTGCTTCATTTCATTCACTGTAAGGAAAGGGGATCTGATAGAGGTATTTAAAATCTTGACAGGTCCAGGTAGTTCTGTTGTAATACATGTTTCCACAACGCGAAGTGGAGATAACACAAGTGGTGAATGAGGGGACACTAGTTGTATTTTATGGGCCTAATTGGTTATAGAGTGATTTTGTTCAGCAAGTAGAGTTCTGGAACTGACAGTGCCCTGGGAAGATTGTATTGAAGAGGCTAATGAGAGGAAGCGCGCAAAGTACCAGGAACTGGTGGAGATGTGCCAGAACAGAGGCTGGAAGACATACTATGAGCCCATAGAGGTGGACTGTAGAGGCTTTGCAGGACACTCACTCTGCAAAGTCCTCAACCAGTTGGGCATTACGGGGCTGGCAAAGAAGAGGGCCATTCAATCCGCAAGCGAAGCCGCAGAGAAAGCCACTAGGTGGCTTTGGGTTAAGAGGGCTGATCCGTGGGCGGTTGCTGCTGGGACGCAAGTTGGGGCTTGATCAACCCCGGCTGGGTCGCTTGGGCGAGGGTGTCTGATGTTGTGAGACCCAAAACACCCGATGACCCCAGGTCACATCACTGAGGATGTGTCCCAGCGCATCTAGAAGATGTATCTTTCACACAGAGTTTAGAAGTTAGTTTAGAGATATAGCATGGAAACAGGTACTAGGGCCCTGCCCACACCGACCATCGATCACCCACTTAACTAATTCTATGTTATCTTACTTTCTCTTCCACTCCCTATATACTAGGAGCAATTGATAAAGTCCCATTAACCTACAAACACCTACAGCCTGCAATCTTTCAAGAGAGAGTTAGATTTAGCTCTTAGGGCTAACGGAATCAAGGGATATGGGGAAAAGGCAGGAATGGGCTACTGATTTTGGATGATCAGCCGTGATCATATTGAATGGCAGTACTGGCTCGAAGGGCCGAATGGCCTACTCCTGCACCCATTTTCTATGTTTCTGTGTTCCTAACCTACAACCCTCATGTCTTTGTGTTGTGGGAGGAAACCAGAGCACCTGGAGGAAACCCAAGCATTTCCAGGGAGACCCAGCACCTGGGTCTCTGGTGCTGTGAGACAGAGGCTCTTCAAGCAGTGCTATTGTGCAGCCCACAGAAATTAAAAGTGAGTTTTAAAATTGGCAAGCAGAAAAAAAGCTGCCTTGGGAAGAAAATGTTTCCATTATCCTCCCTGCAGTATTCAGACACCGCTGTCTCTTAAGAACACGGCTGCTACTCTCACTGAAGGAAGACTACTGAGGTTGACAAGCATCTGCTTCTATTAACACCGGTGCAATGATACTCTAATAATTAAATGTGAAGAAGGGTCTCGACCCAAAACGTTACCTATTCCTTCATTCCAGAGATGCTGCCTCACCTGCTGAGTTTCTCCAGCATTTTTGTCTATCCCTAATAATCAATGTAACATTCAGCCTTTACAGTTTTAGCTTTCAGGAAGAAAATAAACTTACAGTTTTAATAAGACCTCTGTTTTTATTAATCATGCAGGGGAAAAATAACCATAATTGTAAGCTTGAAACCCCCTTTTTCCCATTGACATGATTGATTTTATAATCCAATTTTCTAGAAAACAAGGTATCTTTGGAACACATCTATTCTGCTATAGCTGTACAGATAGAGCTGTTAGTAAGACATTTTTCCATAGTTGGAAGGTCAAGAACAAAAGTACATGGGATGAAAGTGATGGGCAAAAGAACCACAGGTGGCAGAAGGACATAGAGTGAGGCTAGTGTCTGGAGTGCAATACCATTAGTCAGGTTCAACTGTATTATTAGAAAGGAGCTGTATGTGTTTAAATGTGTTTACGTTATTGGGCTTTGGAGTGGCAAGGATTAACCAAATTGCCCTTACATTAGCTGAACAACCTCATTCTTTGCAGTAAATAGTCATAGTCATAGAGTGATACAGTGTGGAAACAGGATCTTTGGCCCAACTTGCCCACACCGGCCAACATGTCCCAGCTACACTAGTCCCACCTGCCTGCACCTGGTCCATATCCCTCCAAACCTGTCTAACTGTTTCTTAAACGTTGGGATAGTCCCAGCCTCAATTACGTCCTCTGGCGGCTTGTTCCATACACCCACCACCCTTTGTGTGTAAAAGTTACCCATCGGATTCCTATTAAATCTTTACCCCTTCACCTTAAACCTATGTACCTCTAGTCCTCGATTCCCCTAATCTGGGCAAGAGATTCTGTCCAGATACCCGACTTGTTCCTCTCATGGTTTTATACACATGGTTTTATACACATGATTTTGTTCTGTGGTTATGTGATGTCCTCCTAATTTCAATTAGACTCTTGAATGAAGGTTGTAGTTTGGCTTTCAGTCCCGATTTATATTGGTACAGACAGGAATGGGGTTTGCATGACTTGTGATATCATCTAGTGCCTATCTGACTTTGAGAAAAAAAATGGTATTCTAATATATGCCTGGAGTGTAAGATGTAATTTTGCGATTGACACAATTTTGCCCAATGCCATCTACTCTGGGTAAAATTAAAATTGGATCAGAGCAGCATTGGGTGATCTGGTTGCTGGGCTTGGGTTCTGCTAATGCTTTATTTACTTTTATTTTACCAAGGGTTGTCAGCAAATACAAATGGAGTGTACAGCGTTCACTTAATAGCCCAAGACCACCATCCATGTAAAGTTATGTAGATTGCAGATTGCATTGAACACTCATTGCTGCAAGCAACAGCATCCCTAATATCTCTCTTAGAGCACAATGATCTAATGTTTGCTATGGCAGTGGCCACAGGCAGCAATGCAAAGGTAATCTATTAGAGGTAAGGTTTCCTCAGAAATACTGTGGTAGCACAAAATAACAATGTGAATCCAATCCCATAGCCAGAGTCAATAACAGGTGACCAATGATGCAATAACATATTTCAAATAGCCTAACTGTTGCTAAGTATCAGAAGGAAAGTTTTGGTGTTTAAGAAGGAACTGCAGATGCTGGAAAATCGAAGGTAGACAAAAGTACTGGAGAAACTCAGCGGGTGAGGCAGCATCTATGGAGCGAAGGAAATAGGCAACATTTCGGGCCAAAATCCTTCTTTGTGCCTTCCTGTTTGAGAAATGTCTGTCTGTCAGTCAAAGTAATTATGTTGGGAGAGGATTCACAGACAGGGAGAACAAGGGTCTCGACCCGAAACGTCACCCATCCTTTTTCTCCAGAGATGCCTCTGTTACTCCAGCACTTTGTGTCTATCTTCAGTAAAAAAAAACAGCATCTGCAGTTCCTTTCTGCACACATTATTTCTTTGATAGAGATTTTCTGGGAAGAGTAGGGCTTGAATATGCCTATCAAAATATATTCTTACATCTGTAGATGCAGAGATTGATATTCTGAATGAGCTCTAGTGTTGGAGATTTGACTTCAGTTTCAAATGGGATTGTGAGACTGTTGAATGTATTTCTTGTTTAAGTGGATCGATGATAATTTGAAGCTGCCAGCCGAGTACTCCTGAATAAAGAGGAGATTATTAAATGCCCTTCAGACCTCATTGAATAGCTCTGCTACTTTGTTTTGTTCTGATCCAAAATATCCATTACCGCATTTGACTGCAAGCTTTCTTACAGTAAGTGGCCATTTGAGGAGTATATGTAAGGTTTATAAATGGGATGAGCTGCTTGCCAGGAAGGAATTCACCCTCTGAGAACAATTCGAGATACAGGAGGCATGAAACTGAAGGCAGTGGATGGACAATAAAGAATAATATTCACATTTTTTTCCCAAGGCTTAATGTTAATAACAACTGGATTTATGAAATTAGGCTTTGTTCCTGAGTATGCTTTTATTGTAACAATAGGCTGAAACTGAGAGATGAATTGTTTCACACTCCTCTTATGGGAGGAAAAAGTCTGTGTTTGTTTTAAGCTAAGTAATCTCTTGGAAATCATTAGCAGTTGTAAATGTATCCGCAGTGTAATGGTTTCACACTGGCTGAAGACTATTCCAACAATAGTGCATTGGTTTAAATGTTTCGAGAAGACATGTGGGGATTACAAGAATCCTTGCAGGACTAAACACTGCCTCACAGCACATGCAGAAATGTGCTGTGGTTGTGGGGGTCTCTCGTTAGTGACTCTCGCCAGCCTCCTCCCCGGTTCGCCGCTCCTCGGGGATGAGCAGGGGCCAGGCTTGGTGGCTTCCCGCTTCAGGTGGCTTTCCCGGTTCCATCTTGGGTGAGCCAAGCTTGCTGCTGAGGGATAGGTCTGCCACGTGGCACCACGGCTTGTTTGCATCATTTTCCGAAACGATATTTACTTTTAATTTGGCAACAGACATGTGGGCTCAATGAGATCAGAACCAGTACATCATAAGTCAGAACACATGTATGTCTCATCCTTGTTAGTTCTTCCAACTGGTATTCTCTGGAAATGCTCATTGCAATTCAAAGCACATTAGTTTGCTGTTTAGAATAAAGCAAGGCCTGAAACTACTAATAAGATGCAAAGCAATGGAATAAAGCTGGGATAGAACCGACTTTTATATTTCATTTCCTATCATCAACTTTGCCACAAATAAATATCCTGCAAGGGAGATACTTGTGAAATCAAATATAATCAGGGAGTGCCCTCGGGGAGTCGCAACTCTTTGAAAATTGGTCTATTAAGCTTCTTATAGGGAACAAGTAATTTTCAACAAGCAGGTTTCAAGACTTCTCACACTTTATGAATAAATATTCTGTTTCTCCAATGAGAAGTTTAAAAATCTCACGACTGGATGGAGACAGTGCAGAGGGGTAATTACAAACAGGAACATAACTAGATAAGGGGACTTTACAAACTTCTGGACTCACCAGTTTAAGTAACAATTTGGACCATTACTATTGATTAATTTCTAAATGTAAAAATTATATTATGAGAACAGGGAGGAAAGCAACAAGGATGTAGAAATTTAAAGGAGAAAGTCAAGGATTCTCTTTGCTAACAATGCTGTAGATTTAGAGAATGCAACCCTGAAACAGGCCCTACGACCCACCAGGTACGTGCCAACCAGAGGTCCCCATGCACTAACACTTTCACACACTAGGAACAATCTACAATGATACCAATCCAATTACCGTACAAACCTGTACGTCTTTGGAGTGTGGGAAACCGGAGATCCCAGAGAAAACTCACGCATGTCATGGGGAGAACATACAAACTCCATACAGACAGCACACATAGTCACAATCGAACCCAGGTCTCTGGCGCTGTAAGGCCACATTTCTACCGCTACGCCACTGTGCCGCCCGTATGTCACCATGCACCACCGAGTTCCTCCAGCACTTTGCAGGTGCTGGAATCGTGAGCATAACACAGTTTCTTGTGTCACCATTATTGGTCTTTTTTCCTCTCACTGAAGATGCGGGTATTGGCTTGGCGTTGCCATTTACAATGGATCAGTTTTATGTTGGGCTCGAAGTTCTTTAGTTTATGATAATAAAACATGATATGCAGCTGCAATAGCCAGCATATTGTCAAAAGTCCTAGAAAGAATTCTGCTGGATAGATTAAATCAGTTTGTTAACTCCATAGATAACCAGTTTGGTTTTAAAGCTAAACATGGCACTGACTTGTGTACATATGCCCTACAGGAGATTGTAAACAAATATAGAGGTAAAAACTCATCAATTCTTATGTGCTTTATTGATGCTTCCATTGCTTTTGATCGTGTTAATCATAGAAAGATGTTTGTTAAATTGAGTCAAAGAGGGGTGCCTTAATACATTGTGAGAATTCTGGATTACTGGTGTGCCCAGCAGACTATGCAAGTAAAATGGGGCAATAGGATCTCAGCCCCATTTGGGGTTAGCAATGGTGTTAGACAAGGGGGAATTTTCTCCCCAGTCCTTCTTAATCTTTATATTGATGATCTGTCCAAGCAATTGAAAGCCTGTAATACTGGCTGCATGATTGTTAATATTTTAATGAACCATATTATGTATGCAGATGATCTTGTGGTCTTTAGTCCATCTAGCGCTGGTCTCCAGCAGCTCCTTACTGCATGTTCTGTGTATGGTGTGGAACATGATATCAAATATCATGCTGGTAAGTGTGCTGTTATGACCCGTAGAACCAAAGAGGATAAATGTCTAAAATGTCCTGATTTTATATTGTCTGACAATAATCTTAGTGTCTGTAATAAGGTAAAGTATCTTGGATATTTTATTACAAAACAAATGACAGATGATGAGGATATTTATAGGCAACGACGTATGCTGTATGTACAGGCAAATATTCTCTCACGTAAATTTGGTGCATGTACAAATGTGGTGAAGATGCCTCTGTTTAGAGCACACCACTTTATACTGCACACCTGTGGTCAAGCTACGGAAAGACAAGTTTACAGAGACTAAAGGTGGCTTATGAGAACACTGCTAAGGAAACCTAGATGTGTATTGCTAGTAACATCTTTGTAGCTGCAGGAGTCAGTACTTTAGAAGCTACCCTAAGAAATCATATGTATAAATTGATTTCAGTACAGGAGTAAAGAGGTTCTTCTGCAGTTGTATAGGGCTCTGGTGAGACCACATCTGGAGTATTGTGTACAGTTTTGGTCTCCTAATTTGAGGAAGGACATCCATGTGATTGAGGCAGTGCAGCATAGGTTCACGAGATTGATCCCTGTGTTGGCGGGATTGTCATATGAGGAAAGATTGAAAAGACTAGGCTTGTATTCACTGGAGTTTAGAAGGATGAGGGGGATCTTATAGAAACATATAAAATTATAAAAGGACTGGACAAGCTAAAATTATAAAAGGACTGGACTGGACAAAAATGTTCCCAATGTTGGGTGAGTCCAGAACCAGAGGCCACAGTCTTAGAATAAAGGGGAGGTCATTTAAGACTGAGGTGAGAAAAAACTTTTTTACCCAGAGTGTTGTGAATTTATGGAATTCCCTGCCACGGAGGGCAGTGGTGGCCAAATCACTGGGTGGACTTAAGAGAGAGTTGGATAGAGCTCTAGGGGCTAGTGGAGTCAAGGGATATGGGGAGAAGGCAGGCACGGGTTATTAATAGCGGACGATCAGCCATGATCACAATGAATGGCGGTGCTGGCTCGAAGGGCCGAATGGCCTCCTCCTGCACCTATTTTCTATGTTTCTATGTTTCTAAATTCATTTGCAGGATTAATGACTCTGAAAATGTAATTATCGTGGTCTTATCAAACATAATGTTTAGCACTAAACGCTACGAATCCCAGTTGTGGAGACATTGGTATCTTTGTCTCGTTGTAGGACACTGATCTTTCTTTTTATTCATGTGTTGTGTTTTTGTATATAATTTATGATGCTCATAAGTAATTTACTAAGCTTTTATATGTGTTTTTATATGCAATGGATTTTATGTAATGTCGTCAAATATCATCATTCACTGGCACTATTCTTCCATTGTCAGACTCTAGCTGGTCGTAGGTGCCGACATTGAAGAGGGTCCAGAGGAGGTTTAAGAGAATGATCCCAGGGATGATTGCGTTATGATGAGTGTTTGACAGCACTGGGCCTGTACTCGTTGAAGTTTGGAAGGATGAGGGGGGCCTCATTGAAACTTACCAAATAATGAAAGGCCTGGATATAGTGGATGTGGAGAGGATGTTTCCACTGATGGGAGAGTCGAAGACCAGAGGGCACAGCCTCAGAATAAAAGGACGTACTTTTAGAAATGAAACGAGAAGGAATTTCTTTAGCCAGAGGTTGGTGAATCTGTGTAATTCATTGCCACAAATGATGTCAAGTATTTGGGTATTTTTAAAGCAGAGATTGACAGATTCTTGATTAGTAAGGGTGCCAAAGGTTACAAGGAGAAGGCAGGAGAATGGAGTTGAGAGGGAAAAGTAGATCCGCCATGATTGAATGGCTGAGTAGACCTGATGGGCCAAATGGCATAATACTGCTCGTAACTTATGAACTCACTCATTATGTTAATTACGTCAATGGTAATGTCCATAAAACCCATCATTAGCACAAATTTCATGTGAGCTGAAATCAAGAGGCCCTGTTCCCTCAGTAAGGAACCAGCTGATACTTAAACCGAAGGCTCAAGAACACTGTTATTCAAAGTTACAATTGCAGTCCAACTGCATTCATGGCCAGGTTCCTGCACTTCATTGAAAACACTCACAGTCAAAGCTAAGGTCACTCAGCTCTCAAACTTCCTAGCCCCAGTATCTTTCCCGCCTGCGTCTGGTGACATACATACGACATATCACGGTTTGCAGAACACCACTGCATTCAGCAGCTCATATACTTTACTGCAGGAAATCTGATTTTTGTCTAGGTCTTCATCGGTCCAGAGAGGCAGGAGGTCTGGTGATCGGCATGTGCTGCTTTCGTGGGCTTCCCCAAGTCACAGCTGCATGTCACCACTTTCACTAGCCATTATAACGATGATTCTCTATGCACAAATACTGTGTCACCAGGAAGATGTCAACAGCTATCAGAGGGCCTTTGCGATGGTCATGCCCAGGTTGGTTGGCTGCTGCCACAACTCGCACATTGTCAACCACTTTCAGCTGCTTCTCATCTTCAGAAGCCACACTTGACTTGGGAGAGGCATTTTAGGGAAATAGAATTATACAGCACAAAAACATACAAGTTCCATGTTGCTCTTTTCAGGTCGAGACCCTTCTTCAGACTGAAGGGTCTCGACCCGAAACGTCACCCATTCCTTCTCTCCGTAGATGCTGTCTCACCCGCTGAGTTATTCCAGCATTTTATGTTTACCTTCGATTTTATCCAGCATCTGCAGTTCTTTCTCACACATTAATCCTTAAGACTGCAGATGCTGAGTATTTGGCCTTGCTGAAACTGAAGGAATTTTCCCACAGGTAAGGGAATCCCCCCCCCCCCCCCCCCCCCCCCAGTCACTCTTTAGTCTTTATAGTCTCTAATCTGCTTTGAAGTAAAAGTGTTGACTTAGTGAATGGCAGACTTCATTGCAACACACTACTGCCCTTGGTTTATCTGTACGTTCCTCGCATGCTTTCAGGCCACAAATCTGGTTCAATTATACTGTGAAGCAGAAGTTGCTACATATTCACATGGCTCCTGAAATAGATAAAACAATAGAAACTATTTTAATGTTGTAATAGCAATATACAGCAGGCCAAGAACAACACAGTGATAAAACACTGGTGACAAGCTTAGGCTACTAGCTCACTGGGGCCTTGGGTTCAATCCTGACCTCGGTTGCACTCTGTGTGCACTTTACCCATTTTACTTCGGAGTCACGTGAGTGACTACATGAATAGAAGCCCGTACAGCCGTTGGTGCGTCATGACGTCAGACGCTGGTGCAGTCGGGCGGTTTGAGCAGCAGCGCTCCTCCGAGCGGTAAGTTTAAACCGCGGGTTATTCGAAGAGCTGGAGAATTCGGCGGGTGCAGCAGCATCTAAGGAGCGAAGGAGATGGGCGACGTTGCGGGTCGAGACCCTTCTTCATACTTCACCCTCGATTCTCCAGCATTTGCAGTTCTTCGTTAAACAAGTTTAAAGAGGTAAGGTTTTTAAAATTTTTTACCGCATGTTCAATTTCTGCGACGGTTTGGGTAGAGAATGTTGCAGAAAGGGAAGAAGGTGTCGGCGAGGCGCTCCGGGGGTAGAAAGGAAAAGTGGCAGGAGAGTGTTGAGAATGGAGGCCCGTCTGGTACACCTGGTCCGGTGCTGGCTACACAGCCAGTGGTTGCGGACCCACTGCCGGGGGGCAGTGGAGGCTTGTCAGTAGGGTGGAAGGCCACTGGCAAGTCTCTGTGGCCCGTAAATGAGTCGGGCCTGGAGGTTATACCCTCCATAGGAGAGTCCGTTTGCTCACGGCTCTCCCACGTTGAGATTCTATTTCAAAAGAATGCTCGACAGGGACCTGCTCCGTGGGGAGGAGTGGTGCCCAAGCCAGGCTGATGGAGAGCTTGTGCTAGCAGCACCTGTTTCAGGGCTGCAGAACTATCCTGCCTGTGAGGAGGATGTTCTATCAGGGCAGTTTGCTGACACTGTTTCTATGCTGGGGGAGAGCAAAGGTGTTCGGTTGGAGGTAATTCCGAACATTGCTGGGAAGTTTGCTGAGTGTAGAGAGGCAGGAATGGCGATTGATGTAGAATTGGCCGAAGCCATTCAGTATATGCTCTCCCATCAGTTACAGGAGCTAGCTATGGATGAAGTAGCAAAAAACTATAAAGCTCCTGTTAATTGTGATCTCCTGAAGGTACCGGTGGTTAATCACCAAATTTGCATAGATGGGTTTGCCTGCTAGGGCCCAGGAGATGAAGTTTTAAAAAAGTGCTTAAACTGTTGTCAGCAGGTATTACAGCTGTGGTGAAAGTTATTGATACAAATGATATGGTTGAAGCACACCAGGATGAACTGGGACTCCTTTGTAATGCATTTTGAAATTAATAATATCGGGAGGGCCGCTATTAGGCCAGTGCTAACCCGAATTTGGCGAGTTGTGCAAACCGACCAGGGTACCACCACGAAATCTGTTGTTTGGTGGTAACCTTGCAAAAAGGGTCAAAGACTATTATGAGGTTGTTATAACCATGGCCCTCATTAAGCCAGCTGGAAGCAAGGCCAAAAAAGGTTCTCTACAAGAAGTCGAGGACAACAAGGCCGCAAGGAAAGATGCTGGTAAGGAATATAACATTGACAGACGATGAATTAACTGATGTTCCTGTTCAAATTGGGGAAGGTTAAAATTGTTCTCAAACAATGGCAGCAGTTGACATCAGATTTGTTCATACTTAGTGTATTGAAGGAGTGAAAAATTGGATTTTACTATAAGGACAGTCTACCTAATCAACATTTTCCTAGTCATAAACTTATTTTTCAGATGAGAAAATGTGCTTATTCAAGCAGAGATTCAGTCGTTACATAAGAAGGGGTAATTGAGCCTTCTGTCTATCAAAGTCAACAATTTCTGTTAAGTATATTTCCCAGATCTAAAAAGACTGGGGGATGTAGAATTATTCTGGATTTATCGAACAAATTTGTTTGTTATAGGCATTTCAAAATGGAGACCTTTACCACGGGCAACCATTGATTTAAAGAATGAGTATTACGCAGTGTCTATTCATGGTGATGATAGAAGATATTTGAAATTTATTTGGATGACTGAGCTGTGGCAATTCAGGACATTGCCAAATGGATTAACTTCAGCTCCTAGGTTATTTACTAAATTGGTAAAACCTGTGTTAGCATTACTTAGAGCTCAGGGCCATGTGGTAATGGCCTATTTAGATGATATTCTGATTGTTGGAAAGACTCATGCTGAAACTCAATCATCAGTTTCAGTTGTTAAAATCACTTTTGAACAAATGGGATTTGTTATTCACCCAGATAAATCTAAATTATCACCAGTCCAAATTATTGATTATCTGGGATTTACCATTAATTCCAATCACATGTTGGTAACTTTGCCCAGGGATAAATTGAATCAGTTAATTGAGGACTGTGTTAATCTCGTTGGAGAACAACGGCCTTCGATTAGACAAGTAGCCAGTTTTATTGGGAAGTTGTTGCAGCCTTTCCAGCTGTGCAGTAATGGTCCTCTGCATTATCAACAATTACAACCATCAAAGGAACAGGCACTGAGAATACAAAGGGGCCATTTTTGATAGGCCTATGCAGTTGTCAGCTGGGGCGATTGCTGACATACAATGGTGGATAGTACATGTTTCAAAAAGTTTAAGGAAGGTTTGGTGGAGTCACCGTCACTGATATTACAGACTGATGTAAGTGCACTGGGTTGGGGTGCAACAGATATGTCTTCTAGTTGTGGAGGCAGATGAAATGTGGATGAGACATCACTTCCTCAATTAAGAGGGATTAATTATTTAGAGTTGTTGGGCACCTGGTATGGGCTCAAAGCTTATTGTTCTACAAGGAGGGATCTGCATGTGCAGGTCAGATTGACAACACCACAGCAGTGGCATATGTAAACCACATGGGTGGAGTTAAGTCACAGTCTTGTGATAGACTGGCTAACCAGATTTGGAGTTGGTGTATTGACCAAAATATCTGGCTTTCAGCACTTTATTTGCCAGGAAGAGGTCACGTCAGTTTAATGACAACATTGAATGGATGTTAAATCAGGATGTGTTTAACCAAATGATTGATCAGTATGCATTGCCAGATATTGACTTGTTTGCATCTCGATTAAATCATCAGTTACCTAGATATGTTTCATGGTAACCAGATACTGGGGCAGTAGCAGTGGATGCATTTTCGCTGCATTGGGGGAGGAATGTTTGTGTATGTATTTCCTTCATTCTGTCTCATCAGCAGATGTTTGCAAAAGATCAAGGAGGACTCCGCTTCAGGGGTATTGGTAGTGCCAGATTGGCCTACACGAGCATGGTTTCCCGTTGTATTACAAATGGCTAGGGAGCCTTACATGCTTATGCCCAAGAATAAAATCTACTGGTAAATCCAGTCACTGGGGATCAACATCCTTTATAGGATCGTATTGATTTGTTAATTTGCAGATTTTAAGGAGGCCATATCTGGGGAGAGGACTGTCTCATCGGACGGTGGATGTTCTCACGTCGGCCTGCAGGGATAGTACACAGCAGCAATATATCACCTATATAAGGAAGTGGGAGCAATTCTGCCTACAGCAGGATATTGTATATCACACTGCAGGGATCACGGATGTATTGGAGTTTGTCAACTCTTTATTTTGACCAAAAAATTAAGTTACAGTGCGATTAATTCAGCCAGAAGTGCTCTGTCTACTTATTTACCTATGAATGCAGAAATGCATACAGTAGGGACACATCCGTTAGTTCACGATTCAGGAAGGGAGTTTTCAATTCTAATCCTCCTAAACCCAGGTATGCCGGTATTTGGAATGTGAGTGAGGTTCTTATGCTTCTTCGCCAGTGGGCTCCGGTTACAAGCCTATCTATAGCCAAATTAACTATGAAGGTGGTCATGCTTATGGTGTTGGTTTCAGCCCAACGTGTACAAACATTGCAAAAGCTACGGCTAGATAGAATGCATGTGTCGGCTGATGCCATTATATTTTATGTCTATGATTTGCTTAAACATAATAAAAGAGGCATGACAGGATGTAAGATTGTGTTTTCAGCATACCCCGCAGATGATCGCTTCTGTGTAGTCTCACATTTATCTCGTTACATTGAGATTACTAAACCTCTGAGAGGAACAGAGTTGGCTTTGTTTATTAGTCACAAAAAACCACACAGTAAGGTGTCGGTGCAAACGATTTCAAGGTCCTCGCGGCCACAGGATGGTCCAGTGAGCTAACTTTTCAGAGGTTTTATCACAAGCCGATTTCAAGACTCGGGGTGTTTGCTGATTCTGGTGTCAGTACTGTTACATTTTTCCCCTGAGTTAGAGGGGTTTGTTATGATTTGTTTGTAAATAAACTGTTATTTAATTTAACAAATGTATTACTGATGCATGATTGATTGTTAACGACTTTTGAGTCAATCCAGGCAGTGTGAACGTCGGATTTGAGTCTGCGGCGTGAATTCACAGTGCTTTGAAGTCTTCACGTAGTCACTCACGTGACTCCGAAGTAAAATAGTAAGATTAAACGAGAACTTACCAGTTTGAAGTTTGATCTTTATTTTATGAGGAGTCGAGTTGAGGGACTACGTGCCCTCCGCTCCCACCCTCATAGATCTCATCTGGTAGTTCTAGTTTTATCATCTTACCGTTATACTTCGGTCATTGTTAGCTGTGAATTCATTCCGCTGCTTTGAAGATTGACGCACCAACGGCTGTACGGGCTTCTATTCACGTAGTCCCTTAACTCGACTCCTCATAAAATAAAGATCAAACTTCAAACTGGTAAGTTCTCGTTTAATCTTACTATTCTCTCTGTGACTGCATGGATTTACTTCAGCTTCTCTGCTTTCCTCCCACACCCCAAAGATACGTTGCCATGGCTATTACCTCTTCGTGTAGGTAGGTGGCAAAATAATGAAAGGGGAGTTGTTGAACACACAAGGGAGAACACGTTTCATAGATGCAGGAAAACATGAGGGAGAAGAGGAATGAAGATATTTTCTTTTGTAAACTGTTCTCCTTCTATGTCACAAAATAGAAAGAATTTCAAGTAATTTGGATCCAGTGTTCAAATTCCACATTTGTTACTGTGGAATGAAAATGGACATTAATAATTTCCTCCAGGGATGTTGCCTTCAGCATTTTGCATTTTTGGGATACACCTGCATCTGCAGTTCCTTTTTGTTAGATTCATAATTTGTTTTCTAAACAGAAATAGGAAATCAATCTTTGTAACGATGATTGTGAAATTACCAGATTGTCATTAAAATTCATGCTTCACAAATGTCCTTCAGGACACAAAATCTGCCATCTTCATTGATCCAGATCCATATGGGATCCCAGACCACAGCAACTTACATGACCCTACAATCATTCAGCAGGATGCTCAGCTGTATGGCTATCACTATGTTAAATAAGTAAAAGGACAGGCCCCAGGGTTCACGATAAACTTGATACTAGCCTTTGAAAAAGGCTTCCTCACAAATATTTGGGGACAGATGCCTAAAATACTCAACAGACCTTTCAAACAACAGATTCATTAAATCACTGTCATAAGTCCTTCCCTTATAAGCAATACACTATACTTTTCCATCACAACCCCTGGGCATGTCTTGGCCCACCAGAGGGAGCAGTGCAGGTAGTATACGGCTGGGAGGTAGCCCTGGGAGTCCTCAATATTGACTCTGAGTTGCATGTTCCATAAACAAAGTTCAATATCCACATTGGTGAATTGAAAAAAACAGCCCCAGATTATCACCTACTGACGTTCCTCAGCAGATGAACCAGTTTTGCTACATTTTTGAACAATAGTTAGTTAGTTTTTTGTCACATGTGCTGAGAAAAACACAAAAAGCCTTTGTTGTGTGCTATCCAGTCAGCAGAAAGGCAATTCATGATTACAATCCAGCCATTTACAGTGAAGGAAGCTAATGGCAAGTTGCCCTTCATTGCGAGAGCATTTGAGTTTTGGAACAAGGAGGTCCTACTACAGTTGTACAGTTCTACAGATGAGACCGCACCTGGAGCATTGTGTGCAATTTTGGTCTCCTAATTTGAAGGACATTATTGCTATTGAGGGAGTGCAGCACAGGTTCATCAGGTTAATTCCAGGGATGGCAGCTGACATATGAATAGGTCGACTGGGCTTGTTTTCACTGGAATTTAGAAGGATGAGAGGGAATCTTATGGAAAGATATACATTTTTTAAAGGATTGGACAGTCTAGATGCAGGAAAAATGATCCTGATGTTGGGGGAGTCCAGAACCATGGGTCACAGTTTAAGAATAAGGGGTAGGCTATTTAGGATTGAGATGAGGAAAAACGTTTTCACCCAGAGAGTTGTGAATCTGTGTAATTTTCTGCCACAGAAGGCAGTGGTGGCCAATTAACTGGTAGTTTTCAAGATAGAGATTTAGCTCTTAGGGCTAAAGGAATCAAGGGATATGGGGAAAAGGCAGGAAAGGGGTACTGATTTTGGATGATCAGCCACAATCATATTGAATGGCGGTGCAGGCTCAGGGCCAAATGGCGTACTGCTGCACCTATTTGCTATGTTTGTATATTTCTATGATATGGGAATGACTTATATTGCACAGTAAGGCCAGAAAAACAGGAAGGAAAATCCGAGGGTCACCAATAAGGTAGATAGTAGTGCAGCACTACTCTCTGGTTGTGGTAGGATGATCCAGTTGCCTGATAACAGCTGGGTAGAAACTGTCCCTAAATCTTGAGGTGTGCATTTTCACACTTCTTTACCTTTTGCCTGATGGGAGAAAGGAGAAGAGGGAATGACCAGGGTGCGACTTGTCCTTGATTATGCTGCTGGCCTTGCCGAGGCAGCGTGAGATATAAGTTGAGTCAATAGAAAGGGAGGTTGGTTTGTGTGATGGGTCTGGGCTGTGTCCACAATTCGCTGCAATTTCTTGCGGTCTTGGATGGAGCTGTTCCCAAACCAAGTGTGATGCATCCTGATAAAATGCTTTCTGTGGTGCATCTGTAGAAGTTGGTGAGAGTTATAGGGTACATGCCACACTTCCTAAGCCTTCTAAGGACGTAGAGGTGTTGGTGTGCTTTCCTGGTGATTGCTTTAATATGGGTGGTACAGGAGAAGTTGTTGGTGATATATATTCCAAGGTATTTAAAGTTTTCAACCATCGGCACCATCAATGCAAACTGGGGTATGTGCTTCCTGAACAATACCTGGAAATGGCACTGCATTTAGCATGGATCCAGTGCTCCTTTGAGAGGGAGACTTCATTGTCCATTATCAAAAGTGGTTTGGTAACACTGAGGTTGGCCAAGTTGTACCGCAGCTGTAGCTGCCATTACTCTTCTCCCTTATATTTCCCTGCATCCCTGCAATGTGTTCTTTCTTGTGCGTTCATCAACTCCCCTTTTATTCTTTTGCCACCTATCTTCACTAAGGGGTAACAGCCAATTAACCTGAGGGAAAGATGTAGATGCAGCACAATCCATCACACAGATTAGACTTCCCACCATTGACTCCATCTACACTTCACACTGCCTTGGAAAAGCAGCCAACCAAGACTTGGCCCACCCTAGACATTTCTTCTCCACCCCGCTCCCATCCGGCAGAAGGTACAGATGCCTGAAAGCTTGACCAGACTCAACACCTTCTTCCCCTCTCTAATCAGGCTTCTGAATGGTCCATTGACCAAATTCACCTCTGGCCTCATGTGGACATTGGATTTTGTCTATGGAATTGATGTGCTACAATGTGATGCAAAGCCAAGAACTATATTCTGCACTCTGTATCTTCCCATTTGCTCTACCTATTGTACTTGAGTTTGACTTAATTGTACTTATGTATGCTATATACAGTCATAGAGTCATAGAGTGATACAGTGTGGAAACAGGCCCTTTGGCCCAACCTACCCATACTGGCTAACATGTCCCAGCTACATTAGTCCCACCTGTCTGTGCTAGGTCCTTATCCTTCCAAACCTGTCCTATCCATGCACCTGTCTAACTGTTTATTCAACATTGGGATAGTCCCAGCCTCAACTACCTCATCTGGCAGCTTGTTCCATATACCCACCACCCTTTGTGTGAAAATATTACCCTTCAGATTCCTATTAAATCTCTTCCCATTCACCTTGAACCTATGTCCTCTGGTCCTATATTCCCCTACTCTGGGCAAGAGACTCTGTGCATGATCCTGATCTATTCCTCTCATGATTTTGTACACCCCTCATCCATCTGCGTTCCAAAGAATTGAGACCCAACTTACTCAATCTCTCCCTATAGCTCACACCCTCCAGTCCTAGCAACATCCTCATAAATCTTCCCTGAACCCTTTCAAGCTTGACTATATCTTGCCTATAATATGGTGCCCAGATCTGAACACAATATTTTAAATGCGGTCTCACCAATGTCTTATACAACTGCAACATGACCTCGCAACTTCTATACTCTATACTCTGACTAATGAAGGCCATTGTGCCCAAAGCCTTTTTGATCAGCTATGACTTGACCTTCAAGGAACCATGCACTTGCATTCCTAGATCCCTCTGCTCTAAAACACTACCCGATCGATCCAGAAACTGCTGCAATCTTTCACACCCATCTTCACTATTTGTAAAACCATCCACCCTTGTATCATCAACAACTTGCTAATCTTGCCCTGTATGTTCTTATCCAAATCATTTATGTAGATGACAAACAGTAACGGGCCCAACACCGAACACCGAGGCACACCACTGGTCACAGGCCTCCAGTCCGAGAAGCAACCTTCCACCATCACCCTCTGCTTCCTTCTATGGAGCCAATTTGCTATCCATTCAGCTATCTCTCTTTGGATCCCATGTGATCTAACCTTCCAGAGCAGCCTACCATGTGGAACCTTGTCAAATGACTTACTGAAATCCATGTATACAACATCTACAGCACTACCCTCATCGACCTTTTTTGTCACTTCTTCAAAAAACCGACTCAGATTTGTGAGACACGACCTCCCTCGTGCAAAACCATGCTGACTTTCCCTAATCAGTCCTTGCCCGTCCAAATGCCTTAGAACCTATCCCTCAGAATACTCTCTAGTAACTTTCCAACTACAGATATTTCCAACTACAGCTATCTACATAATTGGTTTGGATAGCATGCAAAACAAATCTATTAGTTATATATAATATAATCACATACAGTACATGTGACAAAAGTTAACCTCAGTATAAACCTAAACCTGAATCTAAAGATAGAACTAAATCTAAACCTAATTTGTGTCAACCAAGGAACTGCAGATGCTAGTTTATAAAGAAGGGCACAAAGTGCTGGAATAACTCAATCCGGATCCCTGGAGAACATGGATAAGTAATGTTTCAGATCGGGACCCTTCTCCAGCCTAAAATTAATTTAGCAGTTTCATAACAAAAATACTGATCACATATTATATGCTAAATATATTTAGAAAAAGGACTGATGCAATACCTAATTGTATTACATAATTTGAGAGGAAACCCTTCTGATGTGATTATTCTGTTTATTTAGTGTGACTTGGACAAGCGATCCAGGGATCCATTTAAGAAATATCATATTTAGTTTTCTCCAGTCTTTTGATAGAATGCACGTGAGAATTCTGGAATATTTCCCTTTCCAGACATTCATATGTTTGTGTTCTTCATATGTTTATGTTCTTGATGATTGTAACTATTAAAATGTAGCAGTGTGGTTGAAACAGTGTGGTAGGAAAGACATAAATTGCTGCAGGAACTCAGCGGGTCAGGCAACATCCATGGACAACATGGATAGGTGGTGTTTTGGGTCAGTCTGAAGAGGGATCCTTACCCAAAACATCACCTATCCATACTCTCCAGAGATGCTGCTTGCACCGCTGAGTTATTCCAGCATTTTGTCTTTCCTTGGTAAACCAGCATATGCATGTCCTTGTTTCTACATGATTAATAGGTAGTTAGGCTAACAAAATGGGGAACTTGGATCAAAATTGTTGTTGACTGCTTATTGCAGAGACATGGTACGAATTTTACATGATGTCTACATCTGTATAAAATCTATCTTCTATAATAAAATTTTCCATACAATTCAACCATGACAATAAAAGTGGAAATAAGTTGCTACTTCCAGAGTCACAGCTGCACTGGGGCAGAAATGATTGAGGCACCCCTCTGTTTGCAGTTCAAAAGCATGTTGTAAAACAGATATTGAGTCATTTCCAACAGGAAATTTAACATACAAAGTTTGACGTGTGTCCCTTTGGTCTGCTATTTAGTTTAGTTACTTTAGCTTAGAGAAAGAGCATGGAAAAGCCCCTTCGGCCCATCGAGTGCACGCCGACCTGTTCGCACTAGTTCTATGTTATCCCACTTTCTCATTCATTCCCTATGGCCAAGGACAATTTACAGAGTCCAATTAACCTACAAGCCTGCACGTTTTTCGAATGTGAAAGGAAACCGGAGCATCCGGTGGAAACCCATGTGGTCACAGGGAGAATGTGCAAAACTCCATGCAGACAGTATCTGAAGTCGGGATCAAACCCAGGTTTCTACTGTTGTGAGGCAGCAGCCCTGCTAGCTGTGCCATTTATTAACTTTACAAGACCCGTTCTACTTTACCTACGTCTGTACATTTCATCAGCCTGAGCTCATTACCTAACTTGTTGGCTTTTGTACATGGTTCTGTACGTCCCCACTGCATAATACAACTGCGCTTAAGGGCTGCCAGAATCATTGTGGGTGGTATATACTCTCAACTTAGGGATAGTTTTCCCATTTCAAAACATCATTGGAACATTTTTAAATAGTAATAAAAAGTATTATTTTAATTAAACTTTTTGAAGATGTGTGTGGTTCTCACCTTGTGGACAGGGTGTTTTAAGTAATTAAAATTGCTGAATGGCTACATTACTTACAATATTTTAAATGGAGAGCTTTTGTATTTGAGTCATTTATTAAACGACAGCAGCAAGTCTTACTATGGTGGAACCTGCCTGTTCTATAGTGTGCCAACATTTGCAAAGTGCCTGATACAAAGAAATAATGACTGGCAAATGATTTAGTTCAGTGCACGCTACTATTCTATTTCTTAACAGTCCATATCATACTGTATCTTATAGCACATAATATCAACACATTTAACAAATCCACCACAAACCACCTTTTGATTGTATTATTTCCAATGCTAGCGGCCCCAGGCAGACTCCAAATGAAACCACATTTGCAACTAAGTGGAATACATGGTAACATTGACCTGCAGTAAGTGGCTTGCCAATTACAGCATGTAGTGAATAAGTTAATCTGATCAATTTTCTAAACGAGAGGACCACAACTTGGCGTAATTAACTTGAATCTAATGTAATTTGCCAAAGTTATTTTTCATGTTTAACTCAGGTATGACTGGTGCTATCATTAGCTCAGTGACTAATGGCCCAAATACTCCTGAACTTTGATTTAATTGCCAAATGCCTTTTTGCTATTGCTCTTCAGGGATGCAATAAACTGATGAACCCATGATATTTTCTTACTCACAATGAAATCAGAGTTTAAGTCAGGGATGAAACCTTTTGTCTCCTTGTAATAATCAGCAGGAATTAGAGGAGCAGAGGTGTAAGGAGATTGCAGATAGCTGTACGAATAATAGTGTGGTATTAGTGGGAGATTTCAACGTCCTTAATATTGACTGGGTCGACCATGGTGTAAAGAGCTTGGAAGGGATGGAATTTGTTAAATGTGTTCAAGAAAGCTTCATTAAACAATATATGTGTAGAGGACTGTACTAAAGAGGGCATAATGCTCTACCTCCTCCTGGGAAACGAGGTAGGGCAAGTGACTGAATTGTCAGTGGAGCACCACTTTTGGACCAGTGCTCCTCCACTGAAATCTGTGAAATTGCATTGCCCCAATGATGCGTAGTCAGTTCATGGCTAAAGAGTTAAACTTCAGGCTTATTCTACTTTGAGCTGGAATGGGTAAAGGATGAAAAGAACAGCAGTTAACACAAAAGCATCACTTCACAATCTCAGTATTGGCTTTCAAACATGTAAGATAATTTTAAAATTAGAAGTCTATCACAAGCAGTAAATGAAAACTGATAGAGAAGTGAAGAGGGGCTGACTGAGAAAGACTAATTGGTGTAGAGTATTCTGAAACATGGAGGAGGAGGTGGAGTCCTCTGTCAAGTATCTGGTATTCAGATACCTTTGATATTGGTGCCAAAGACTAGGCATTGCCGAGCCACCATCATCAGGGCAGAGAGGACAGGCCTGTGGTGCTTATCATTGCTGAAGACATTGGAGTGGGAGGATTTGGAGTGAGACACCTCACCTGTAATGCAATTATAAAGAAAGCATATCAGTGCCTCTACTTCCTGAGAAGATTATGGAGATTCGGTATGTCAGAGAGGATTCTCTTGAACTTCTACAGGTGTACGGTAGAGAGCATACTGACTGGTTGCATCATGGCAACTTGAACGTCCAGGAGCGGAAAAGACTGCAAAAAGTTGTGACCACTGCCCAGTCCGTCTCCTGCTCTGACCTCCCCACCATCGAAGGGATTTATCGGAGTCGCTGCCTCAAAAAACAGGAAGGCAGATAATTATCTAAATGGTGTCTAGTTGTGAAAAGGGGAAGTACAACGGGATCTGGGGGTTCTTGTTTATCAGTCAATGAAAGTAAGCATGCAGGTACAACAGGCAGTGAGGAAAGCGAATGGCATGTTGGCCTTCATAACAAGAGGAGTTGGGTATAGGAGCAAAGAGGTCCTTCTGCAGTTGTACAGGGCCCTAGTGAGACCACACCTGGAGTGTTGTGTGCAATTATCATCTCCAAATTTGAGGAAGGACGTTCTTATTATTGAGGGAATGCAGCGTAGGTTCACAAGGTTGATTCCCGGGTTAGCGGGACTATCATATGCTGAGAGAATGGAGCGTCTGGGCTTGTATATTCTGGAATTTAGAATGATGAGAGGGGATCTTATTGAAACATATAAGATTGGACACGCTAGAGGCAGGAAACATGTTCCTGATGTTGGAGGACTCCAGAACCAGGTGCCACACTTTAAGAATAAGGGTTAAGCCATTTAGAACGGAGATGAGGAAGCACTTTTTCACACAGAGAGTTGTGAGTCTGTGGAATTCTCAGAGGGTGGTGGAGGCCGGTTCTCTGGACACTTTCAAGAGAGAGCTAGATAGGGCTCTTAAAGATAGCAGAGTCAGGGGATATGGGGAGAAGGCAGGAACGGGGTACTGATTGTGCATGATCAGCCATGATCACATTGAATGGCGGTGCTAGCTCGAAGGGCCGAATGGCCTATTCCTGCTCCTATTGTCTATTGTCTATAAAAAGGCAGCTAATATCATAAGAGACCCATACCATCCTGGCCACACACTCATTTCACCACTGCCATTGGGAAGGAGGTCCAAGAGCCTGAAAACTGTAACGTCCAGGTTGAGGAACAGCTTCTTCTCTTCAGCCATCAGGCTATTAAACACGACAACAAATAAACTCTGAACTACAACAGACTATTATTATTATTGCACTATAATTGTTTGTTTTTTGGAGTATGTGTGAATGTGTGTATATATACACACACTGAACTTTTGTTTCTCTCTCGTTTATGTACAATGTTTACATATTCTGTTGTGCTGCAGCTAGTAAGAGTTTCATTGTTCTATCTGGGACATATGACAATGAAACACTCTTGACTCTGGTGAACATTAATGTCTGAAGAAAAGTCTCGACCCAAAACGTCACCCATTCCTTCTTCCCAGAGATGCTGCCTGTCCCGCTGAGTTGCTCCAGCTTTTTATGTCTATCTTTGGTTTAAAACCAGCATCTGCAGTTCCTTCTATACATAAGAGCTTTCCTATGCTGGACTAAAGGGAGACCAAATGAGTTGTTGCCTGATGGCAAAGTACCATTTTGTTGATGCAAAATCTGTTCCTGAAACAAATTGCTTCCAGACAAAGGTGGCCTGGTTTCTTTCATGTTTCCATTTGCCTCCTCATTACATTCTAGGCCCTTTTCCCATTATTTCTGATATTTTGCCTCCTTTCTGCTTCCTATTCTTTGCCCAGACAAAAATTATTTCTGTGTAATCAATGTTCAAGAAAAAAAAATCTCAAACTATGTATCCATCAGTCCAGAAGTGCCTGTTTTTCATTACTAAGCTTTATATTTTGTTTTGCAATCTACTAATTATTTCCCTGAATAGAATCCATTGTTGTAGCATTATTGTTACTAATAATTTCTTCCAATTTATACAACCCTGTTTCTTCTTCAATCTTTTGTGATTATCCTGGTTTAAATCCAACACCTTTCTCTGTGAACCTCTTTCTCTGCTTCACGGCTAATTGAGAATTCAGTGATATTATAGGCATTATTCCCAAGGCACTTCCTTATTAGCAGCTTGCCAACTATTTCTGGTTCATTACTCAGAGCTAAATAAAGTATCACCTGGCCTCTTATCAAGGTAAAGACATGGTTCTTTTCAAATTAGTTCCAATACATTTAATAAATGCTTTCCCTTTCCTATTTTTTTCCTAACATACATGGTCTGAAATCTCCTGTTATTGCTACACTATGCTTCTCATTGCTTCCTGATTTACATATATATACATTCCTCTTCCACATCAGGATGTCTATAAAATTATCCCACATCCTTCCCTTTTGCAAACCCCTGCCAGATCTGAATCCCACTACTCAGTACAACCACTAAGTTGTGTCTTTTCTACTTCTATGTTTTTCATTTTTACTATTCCCATATCCCCATTTTTAAATCGTTCCCTATTTGTTTCAAAAAACATCTGCTAGACACTATATTTATCACCAGACATGTTCAAACCTCCCTCCTCCCTCCTCCCACATTGATGCCCCTTGTTTCATTGCTTCATTTGTAATTGTCTGAAAAGTTATATAAGGAGAACTTTGTTGGCTGATCTCGCTTCCCTTGCATGTAGGTCTCTCCCTACCTATTTTCTCCTCCACATCCATTAATTTGTTTTTTTTGCTTCACCCCAGCAAGAACTTGTCTCTGATGTGCATCCAACTCCCTCCCTGTCAAAACAATGTTTATTTAATTGTCTACAGCCTTGCTAACCTACACTGCACCTCAAAATATATTTATCTATTTTGCAAGGAAAGTGGTAATGTTTTGGACATAATTCATTATTCTACATCTGCTTAAGGGAAGTAGCCTTCTGACAGCACTGAAGGGCCAATAGTTATTTCAAAGTAGAGTGCCTCGAAACCTACTTTAGCAATAGAAAAGTGAATTTTACTTGTATTGCATAGTCTCACAGTGCACTGTGTGTATGTGTGTGTGAATATGGAATGTATTAATCTCCACTGTGATTAGGGAGGATAGGTAAAAACACCCCCTTCACAATAATTCTCAACACTGGTGCCCCGCATGATGCATTCTCAATCCTCTTTGATACTCTCTATAAACTCACAACTATGTAGTCAAATTCAGCTCTAACTCCATCTACATTCTACAAGTTTGCAGATGATACCACTGTGGTGGACTGAATTATGCACAATGATGAGACGGAAGGAGACAAAAAGGAGATAGAGAACTTAGTAATGTGGTGTCTGGACAACAATCTTTCCTTCAATGTAAGCAACACGAAGGAGCTAAATATAGACCTCAGAGAGCGTGGTGGAGTACTTGCCCCAAACGGCTTCTCCAAAGTTTCATTTTGATTCCCGTTGCCCCATAGCTGAAAACCCTGAGTGGAAGCTCAAGCACCAGAGACACGTCCTACATGAGATCCTCAAAGAAGCATAAGGTGTACGGAAGTTCCTCTGATGCCTCATGAAATGCAAGTGACAGGTCTCCACTACCATTATGATCCAAGAAACTCTATGCCCTCTCCTAACATCTAATTACCACCTCATTCATTTTATTTATTTAATGCCTCTCGATTTTAATTAATTATTATTATTAATGCCTCTTGACTTTTATTGTGATTTAACGAACTTAAAGAGGTGTCAGAAGTTATGGGGAGAAGGCCAGAGAATGAGGTTAGGAGGGATAGATTGATCAGCCATGATTATTGAATGGCAGATTAGACTTGATGGGCTGAATGGCCTACGCTCCTATCACTTATGATCTTATGATTATGATGAAAAACTTTAATTATATACCTACTCGCTCCTTTGATTACTCAGTAAAAGCTGTTGGTTTTCAGACTCTGCTCCTGTATGTTACTTCAAATTTCTGCTATCGTCACCATCTAATTTGTATCTCCCTTGATACTCATTTATTTTTATGGGGGGGGGGGGGGTTATTTGATTGTCCAATATAGTTTTTAAATCATTTGATAATCATTTATCTTAATTATATGCTTATAATGTAAAATACAGGAAAATAATTATCTCTAAACTACAAAGCTTTTTAGGATGGGATGTGTCAAAAATGGAAGTCCTGTCTGGCAGAAGAAATATCCTGTGTGGCTTCAATGCCGACAACAAATTACACCAAGGATCGACTGTGTCAAAAAGGGTTCTTGATTGCTAAGGCAGTTCTTTTCGGTCAATTCCTGATCCTAATGCAGACACGGGTTTACGATGATAATAGTTTGGCTGCGGGGTGTTTATAGTTGGTGCATTGATGTACAAACAGAACGCAGCTCGACAGCTGTGAGAAAGCACCTCTACACCAATCAAACATGGGAAACAAGCACATGTACTTCACCAAGAAAGAAACTAGCAGCATTTCAGCAATACCTTAGCAGTGGAGCCTCGGGGCACCTCAGCCCATTTGATCATCTACACTGAAACAATTTGTTGCATTGGACTATATTTTGAGTTATTCCTCTCAAACGCAACACAACTGCTGATGACATTTTGTCACTTTGACAAAGCTATTATTTTGTTCCACTTGTCATTAGAAATTAATATCTCAAATATGTACCTCTAGATTTTTTTTTTTTCTCTCTGACCAATTAAGATACAGCACAAACATTTCTAAGTTCCTATCACAATCTGTGTGCAATATTGCCCAGACAAAACACTTCCAGGCAAGAAATGCATCTAAACCCAAAGTTACGGAGAAAACTATGAACATAACCTCAGAATAATATAAACACACAGAAATAAAAGGAACTTTTTCAGACCCGGGCTAAATCGTTGCCTTTGTACTCAGTGCCCAACAGAAAAAAAATTAAAAGTGGTTTAAAATGCTGACATTATGGCACTAACTAGAAGAGAGCTGCAAACTTGCCTGTGGGATTTCAGCCATTGCATTCAAACCAGCATGTGAGGATTCTTCCTCTTTCTGCTAGGTAGTTACTCTATAGTCATGGTATATAACCTGAGTACTTTTAACTGCTAGATGTGCAGTGGGAACCTAACGTTGGCCTTACAAGGGAGACATGGCATCAGTAAACCTCAGAGAACGCAAAGATCGAGTAAATTTGTTTTATAATTGTTTTTTTCATGACTAGTCAGAGAAAGATTGGTGCACCAAGCATCACCCCCCACCCCCCACCCCCTTCCCCCCACCACCTCAAGAAAGTTATAGGCTGGTGATCTTGCAGGAAACTCCTGCCCCACTCTGCCCACATTTGGTAACTGCATGGGCAATTATAACCTCCTCTTACTGTCATCTTACCTCCTCCTGGCCTGACATCCACTTTCTCTGGGTTCAGGTGGCAATAGGAACTTCTCTACTTAACTGAGGTGCACTATTCAACATAACCTGTTCATGTGCAAACACAACTCTTTCCTTGTTAAAATCAGAAGTCAGAACTGAAAAATATCAACAATTGCCAAATTATTTTTGTGCCTCAAGTCACAATTGGACGATAAAAATAGTTACATGCTTAGGCAGCAGAGTATTCCAGACAACATTGTCACGTATCAGTACTCTTAGATAATGTAATAGCTCAAGTTGTGGACAATTTTTTGCTGTGCTTTCCATTTTACTGATCTGTAAAATTTGGTACCTATTTCTAGTCGTAAAAGAAATGATTTATGTTTCTGTTTAAGTTAGGTGCACTACGATCTAATTTTGTGTCAGTAGGAGAAAAATTAATGACCATAAATATTTCTCTGTAAGAAACACATTTAACTTAGTCATAGAGTTATACAATTATAATGCATGGTAACAGACATTTCAGCCCACTGTGAACAAGCTGACCGAGATGCATATCCAGGCTAAACTATTTTGCCTACTTTGGCTCTTATCCATCTTTTCCTTTTGTATCCATGGCAGATGGAATCTAACTGAGACAAGTGCAAGATTTCTTGGGAAATTAAACCAGACCAGAAACACCCAGAATAATTGGCAGAGGCATGGGAAGTATTGCTAAACGGAAAGATCTAGGATTACGAGTACAAGAGTCGGAATGTCATTACACCAGCGTATTGTGCGTTACTCAAGATTCCAGCATCTATAGTCCCGTGGCGTCATCATTTTTCTTAATAAACCTAAAAAAACTCAATGAAATATGTGAGGCAGTGTTTCCCTTGCATATAATCTTGCTACTCTGTTTCTGCATTTACAAGTGCTCATAAATCCTATCATAACCATATAACCATATAACAATTACAGCACGGAAACAGGCCCTCTCGGCCCTTCCAGTCCGTGCCGACCATTTGTTTTCCCGATGTACTTCATCTTTTCAGCCCGTATTGCCAGTTTTGTTTCCTTCTGTTGTCCTATGGAAGTTTCCCAATCCTCTGCCTTCCGGCTACATCCTTAAGATTATTTCAAATTATTTCCTCACGTCTGAAATAAAGCTTGCTGGCCTATAGTTCCCTGACCTATCCCTACCACCCGTCTTGAATATGGAGACCACCCTCCAGTTTTCCAGTGCCTCATCTGTGGCTAAAAATGATACAAAAATCTCTGCCAGAGCACCAACAACCTCCTCTCTTGCCACCCAGAAAACCTTGAGATAGATTTCATCAGGTCATTTTAAATAACAATGTAACCAGTGATAAAGCTTGAACAATTGAACTACTTCTGAGCATACTTCTATTAATGAGGAATGTGTTGGAGAGCAAAGATTAAAAAAACGTGTAAAAAAGAGAATTATGAGTCAGAAAAGCAGGAAATGTTGCAAGTGAAGAAATTGGTTAATGTGTCAAATTAAAACCTTCATCGAGATTCAGATTTATAGTTATGTTTTGGAGATCAATAACCAATTCTAATAAAATTTACTTGTAAATTTTGAATGTCTAGTAAAAATATTTACTGCAAGTTGAATTTCGGCAAGCTTCAAATTAACTACAGGGCCTATACCCCATTTGAAATAAACTTTCATAAACAGCACTGCTCACTTTTTCTTGTGAATGTTAATCGGGTAATATCTGGGCAGAAGATGGACACAAAATGCTGGAGTAACTCAGCGGAACAGGCAGTATCTCGGGAGAGAAGGAATGGGTGACGTTTCAGGTCGAGACCCTTCTTCAGACTGACAGTCAATCTCAGTCTGAAGAGGATCTCAATCCAAAACCTCACCCATTCCTACTCCTCAAAGTTGCTGCCTGTCCTGCTGAGTTACTCCAGCATTTTGTGTCTGTCTTCACTTTAAACCAGCAAATGCAGCTCCTTCCTACACAATATCTGGGCAGAATAAGTTATTACAACCCCTCTTCACACAACAATTAAACAATGACACAGGAGGATTGTAGAAGGGTGAATTTGAACTGGAGCATTGTCTAAAATGTAGGGATTTGATCTTAAACATCTTATTTTACATCGCAATCATTGGATTGGTCCAACACACAAAGAACATTAATGGTAATTTGAAAATTTCTACTGTTTGAAAAGACATTAAGTAACCCCCACTTAATCTCTATTTGAGAAAATAATTAATTTTTTAATAGGCATTTGACTGTTTCATTTGTCATGCCTCATATTATTTAAAATGAATTCCTTCAACAAGTAATTACAATTTAATGTGAGTTTTTCTCAGGATTCTCTGACCTGTACTCGACTTGCTGTTAATTATGTAATCACAGTCTCAATTGCATTTTCAGAGATAATTGAAGGTTTGTTGCAAAGAGCAGTGGAATACAGTGAATTACCAATGATAGCTAATATCAATCAGAGACTGCTCTCATTGTTTATCTTTACAGTGCAATTCTTGCAACCGACTGGCTTTTAGATAATCTATCTCACTCGGTAATATAGAATGATTTTAAAAATAACGTAATGGTTGAGGATTCCCAGCTCACTCACCTTATGGAACAAATTAAAGCTAATGAGAAGCAATTTCCTAACTAGATTTTTTTTTTGCTGAAGATTTTGTGCTAATCCCAAGGGGAAGATTCGTAATTATCTATTCAACGCTCGTGTTTATTTTTGTATCCAAGACTTGGCAATTGGTAAAAGAATAATCCAAGGCAAGGACTTCATTTTTCTGCTTCTACCTCTCTTCTCAGTGCAGATTTGGTACTGAGGCACCAAAAACTGGTTATGGTGATTTGCCTTCTAGCCTCTTGCTGGATAAAATAATAATTTGGGAGTGGGCTATTTTTTTTGTACCAGAGATGTCATTAAACAAAAGTTGCAACAGGAAAAATTGATAACATTTCTTGAGATTCAAGCACAAAGCCTCTGCCTTTAGGGAGTTTAGGAAATCTTCAGAACTTTCAGAAATTCTAGGCGAAATGCAGGGAAATTTGAAAAGTTGGGTTAATAATTGGCTCAAAAAAGTGTAGTTAATGTGGACCAGCATGGATATATATTGCCATTGGCATCCCTCAGGAATGAGTCCACGGCTCACCACCTGTCACAGTTTATACTAAAGTTTGGAGATGACAACTTTGTTAAAGTTGCAGCAGAAGCCAATTAATTGCAGAAAGATTAAGATGTGGTTGGAAGACTCAGTGTTAAACAAAACCAGTGACTGAAATTTTGGTTGGGCACACTCATTATAGGAAATAATGCGTAGTGAGTTAGAGTAAAAACATATATTATTGTTACTTTGCAGTAGATTAGTCATAAACCATGGAAACATATCTTTCACAATGGTGATTTTAATTTTTGACCCTCCCCCCCCCCCCCGGGCCTTGGGCTGGCGTTGGAGCATGTGTGGGGACCGGGTGTGGGGAGAGGCCGCGCCGGGTACCCTCGGCCTCTCCTTCCCTTTTCCCCCTGCTCCAGGACGCTTGCCCTTGCCTGACAGCCTCCGGTTCAAGGCCTCTCCCAGCTCCAGGACGCTTGCCCCTGCCCAACAGCCTCCGGTTCAAGGCCTCCCCCTATGTTGACTCTAGGACGCTCGCCCCTACCCCCCCCCCCCCCACATCCCCCCGACAGCCCCTGCCTCAAGTACAACTTCATCGTCGCAAACAGGGCCGGCGGTGGTTTACATCAAGGAGGTGAGGAGGCAGACTGGGGGGATTGAGGGAGGAGAGGGTAGGAAATATTTTGTTGGGGGACCGGGACCCAACGGGTCCCATTTGGTCTAGTATCCCTCTAAAACCTTCATATCCATGTCCAAATGTCTTTTAAATTTCTCTTTTGAACACAACTCTGCAGTTTCCTATACATATACAATACCCGCTGCATGAAGAAATTGCCCCTCAGGTCCTTAGCCATTTTCAATGAACTGTCTACCTATACCCCTAGGTCTCTCTGCTTTAACACACTGGTAGGGGCCTACCATTTATTGTAAGTTCATGATTATTTTGAGAATCTGTAGCCACAAGTAACAGGATATTGGAATGTCTTATCAAATTATTAGCCCTGGTTGCCCTTTTGATCCCCAAGATACAGACTGGGACCTTACTATTGCCTGACTGAATTCTGATCATCATTAGACTTCCTGGAATAACTGTTGTTGGAAAATGAAACTGAAATTTATCAAGTTGCATGTTTTGTATGTTGCGGACTAATTATAGAACATAGAACAGTACAGCTACAGACCCTTTGGCCCACAATGCTTGTGCTGAACATGATGCCAAGTATAATGGATCTCATGATCTATATCCCTCTATCCCCTGCACTCCCATGTCTCTTTCTAAAAGCCTTTTAAACACTGATTATTGTATTTGCCTCCACCACCACCCTTGGTAATGCATTCCAGGCCCCCACTACTCTATGTACAAAACGTGCATGCTCATCTCCATTCAACTTTTCACCTCTCATCTTAGTGCTATGTCCTCCAGTATTGAACATTTCCATGGGTGAAAGGTTCTGACTCTCTATCCTATCTATGCCTCTCATAACTTTCTACACTTCCATCAAATCTCTCTCAACCTCCATCACTGCAGAGAAAACAATCCAAGTCTATCCAACCTCTCCCTGTAGCTGAAACCCCATCTAATCCAACATGTAAACCTCCTCTGCACCCTCTTCATTGTCTCCACATCTTTCCGGTAATGGGGTGACCTGAACTACATGTAATACTCCAAACGTGGCCTAACCAAAGTCTTAAGGAGCTACATCTGCAGATGATCTATATCCCGCTGTATCTTTGGATAGCCTTCCTTACTGTCTGCAACTCCTATTGATGTCATCAGCAAACTTACTCAACAACCCATCTACATTTACATATATATACACATCCTTTTTATAATCGTGCTACATCCTGCAGCAAACAGCCGAGGTCCCAACGCAGATCCCAGCGGAACTCCTCTGGCCACAGAACCTCAGCCAGAATATTTTCCCAACACTTTGTCTTTATGAATAAGCCTGTTCTGAATCCATAAGAGCAAGTCATCATCTGGCAGGGAACATAAACACTGACTGCAAAAGTTTGTATAGATATGTGAAGAGAAAAAGATAAGTTAAAACAAATGTAGGTCTCTTGCAGTCAGAAACAGGTGAATTGATCATGGGGAACAAGGACCTGGCAGACCAATTGAATAACTACTTTGGTTCTGTCTTCACTAAGGAAGACATAAATAACCCGCCGGAAAAAGGCAGGGACCGGGGGTCAAATGAGATGGAGGAACTGAGTGAAATCCAGGTTAGTCGGGAAGTGGTGTTAGGTAAATTGAATGGATTAAAGGCCGATAAATCCCCAGGGCCAGATAGGCTGCATCCCAGAGTACTTAAGGAAGTAGCCCCAGAAATAGTGGATGCATTAGTTATAATTTTTCAAAACCCTTTAGATTCTGGAGTAGTTCATGAGGATTGGAGGGTAGCTAATGTAACCCCACTTTTTAAAAAGGGAGGGGGAGAGAAAACGGGGAATTACAGACCAGTTAGTCTAACATCGGTAGTGGGGAAAATGCTAGAGTCAGTTATTAAAGAAGGGATGGCAGCACATTTGGAAAGTGGTGAAATCATTAGACAAAGTCAGCATGGATTTATGAAGGGTAAATCATGTCTGACGAATCTTATAGAATTTTTCGAGGATGTAACTAGTAGAGTGGATAAGGGAGAACCAGTGGATGTGTTATATCTGGACTTTCAGAAGGCTTTCGACAAGGTCCCACATAAGAGATTAATATGCAAACTAATGGTATTGGGGGTTCAGTATTGTGTGGGTAGAGAACTGGCTGGCAGACAGGAAGCAAAGAGTCAGAGTAAATGGGTCCTTTTCAGAATGGCAGGCAGTGACTAGTAGAGTACCGCAAGGCTGTGCTGGGACCCCAGCTATTTACAATATATATTAATGATTTGGACAAGGGAATTGAATGCAACATCTCCAAGTTTGCGGATGACACAAAGCTGAGGGGCAGTGTTAGCTGTGAGGAGGATGCTAGGAGGCTGCAAGGTGACTTGGATAGGTTGGCTGAGTGGGCAAATGCATGGCAGATGCTGTATTATGTGGTTAAATGTTAGGTTATCCACTTTGGTGGCAAGACCAGGAAAGTAGACTATTATCTGAATGGTGGCCGATTAGGAAAAGGGGAGATGCAATGTCATGGATGTCATGGTACACCAGTCATTGAAAGTAGGCATGCAGGTGCAGTGAAGAAAGCGAATGGTATGTTGGCATTCATAGCAAAAGGATTTGAGTATAGAAGTGGGGAGGTTCTAATGAAGTTGTACAGGGCCTTGGTGAGATCACACCTGGAGTATTGTGTACAGTTTTGGTCTCCTAATCTGAGGAAAGACATTCTTGCCATAGAGGGAGTACAGAGAAAGTTCACCAGACTGATTCCTAGGATGGCAGGACTTTCATATGAAGAAAGACTGGATAGACTCTGCTTGTACTCACTAGAATTTAGAAGATTGAGGGTGGATCTTATAGAAACTTACAAAATTCTTAAGGGGTTGGACAGGCTAGATGCAGGAAGATTGTTCCCGAAGTTGGGGAAGTTCAGAACAAGGGGTCACAGTTTAAGGATAAGGGGGAAGACTTTTAGGACCAAGATGAGAAGATCATTTTTCACGCAGAGAGTGGTGAGTCTGTGGAATTCTCTGCCACAGAAGGTAGTTGAGGCCAGTTCATTAGCTATATTTAAGAGAGAGTTAGATGTGGCCCTTGTGGCTAAAGAGATCAGGAGGTATGGAGAATAGGCAGGTACAGGATACTGAGTTGGATGATCAGCCATGATCATATTGAATGGCGGTGCAGGCTCGAAGTACTCCTGCACCTATTTTCTATGTTTCTATGTTTCTATGTTTCTATCATGAATCCTGAACATTCTGTAATCAAAGGATAGCTTGGGAAAATATTTTGTAAACACCTCAGTGAATGCCTGGAACTTTGGCCAATTCTGACATTATTATCTCTAAAATGCAACTTTTCTATCGATCATCAAGCAATTAATTATCAAATAATTATCAATCAGTCACACTATGGATGTTTGTGTGCTTCATATCATGGTGATTCCAAGTATTCATCTATGAGTTTCAAGTAAAACACAATGCTTATGTATAGTCAGTGCTTTTCTTGTGAAAAGAAAACGCGCAACGAAAACAAAACAATTATGTTTAACTTTTTAGAGGTACGGTATGTCCTAGCAATGCGTACTGCCACAAAATGACTGCGCAGTGAATTGCCACTGAGAATTATAATAAAACAGTGTTAGAGCTCGTTGTGTTTCATTCTGATTTACTGGTTTCATACAATGGGGAATTTCAACATTATAACACCATTCGGTATAAATCAAAGATCAGGACTTTGGCAGATCACAATTTGCTGGTCAGACCCCTCTGGAGCACAATGCCCAGTTTTGGTCCTCTCTACATGATAGAAAATGGTCATCAAAGGACGAGATCAATAATATCTGACTTTAAAAAGTCAGCTACTAACGTTCAAAGACTTTAGGCGAGCGTGGACTTCGAAGTGATATATAAAATGAAATAATTAAATGGATTAGTGGTGCCTCATTTGATGCAGTTTGGCAGGTTAGCAGATTTATTCCAGTTTATACTATTATGAATGGAAATGAATGGAATATTAGGCCATTCTTCATTTCTTTCTCTGAGCCGAGACTCTGGAAAACATTGCCACTGATGTATGGGTGCCTATACTTTCTCCATTTATAACAGAGCTCAATCAATACTTGACTTGGGCAGAGATCACATTATACAGAGCTATGTGTCTTACTCGGTGATATTTGTTCCACTGAAGATCTTAAAGAATATTTTCCCCTCATTAGCGCTGTCTTCCCCTCATTAGCGCTATTTTCCCCTCATAAGCCAAGAGCTTCCATCGTTTTACAGTGGGAATGTTGGTGTGGTTGGAGAGTGGACCAGTTAAGGGTGGGTGAGGGCTGCTGTGATGTGGAGACTGGTGATCCAGTTGGTTAATAAAGGTGATCCAGCTATCATGGTGTGCAGCAGAACTATGGATCAGCTGAGACTCAAGAAGGGTTCAGATCCGGAACCTCATCAATGCTTTTTCCCCCGAGGTGCTGCTTGACCCCAGTTACTCCAGCACCTTGTGTCTATCTATAGATCAGCTGATCACTTCTGGCCCATTGTTCATTTTTTGCCCTTTTATTTTCACCCACTAATCATAATAAGCATAAGTTAAATCAAATAAACCCATTAAGGAAACCACGTATCTAGAATTGTTTTTTAAATATCTCATTTGGTTGCTTCCCCAGCTTTGACCTATATGTAGCCTTTGACTGACCAATATAGTTCAAACCACCAGTACCTCCCCAGGTACCTTTCCCTGCAACCTCCCCGACTCTGTCCAAGGACCCCAACAGTCCGTTCAGATTAGGCATAGGTTCACTTGCACCTCCTCCAACCTCATCTACTGTATCCGTTGTTCGAGATATGCTCTTATACATAGGCGAGACCAAACGCAGACTGGGCCATCGTTTTGCAGAACAGTTTTGCTCAGCCCGCCTGAACAAACCTGATCTCCCGGTTGCTGGACACTTTAATTCTCCTTCCCATTCCTACACAGATCTTTCTGTCCTCGGTCTCCTCCATTGTCAGAGTGAGGCTAAATGCAAATTGGAGGAACTGCATGTCATATTTCGCTTGGGCAGCTTGCAGCCCAGTGGTATGAATATTGATTTCTCTCAATTCAGGTAGCCCTGGCATTCACTCTCTCTGTCCTTCCCTCACCCGTCACACTAGCTTCTCATTTTCACCCTAAAAAACAGCTTACAATGGCCTGTTTCCTTTATCATCGTTACTTTTTTGCATATCTTTCATTCATTGTTCTTTATCTCTGCACATTACCATCTATATCTCTTTTTTCCCTTATCCCTAACCAGTCTGAAGAAGGGTCTCGACCTGAAAAGTCACCCATTCCTTTTCTCCAGGGATGCTGCCTGTCCCTCTCCAGCTTTTTGTGTCTATCTTCGGTTTAAACCAGCATCTGCAGTTCCTTCTTACACACTTAGTTCACTCATAACTGGCTTGGAAAGGCCTAGCAAGCTGCCCAGTTTGTGGTCACTCAAAGATAGATAATAAATAATAACCTTGCCAATGATGTCCATATTCAATGAAGTATAAAGAAGCAACCTATTGACTATGTTTAAGAATTTATCTTTAAAGGTAAAGCATCTACATCCAATAATTGCAGTGCCATGAGATGGATGTTAACACCAAAATAATTGATCGATTAATTGAATGGAAAGAGGCCCTTCGGCCCACCGAGTCCATGCTGATCATCAATCACACGATTATTCTAGTTTCATGTTATCACATTTTTGCATTTACAAGCTGAGCATGAGGGGCAAATTACAGGGGTCAATTAAACTACAAACCCGCACGTCTTTGGGGTGTGGGAAGAAATCAGGGTACCCAGAGGAACCCCACATGGTCACATGCAAACTCCACACAGACAATACCCGAGGTCAGCATTGAACACGGGTCTCTGGCACTATGAGGTAGCAGCTCTACCAACTGCGCCACTGTGCTCACTTGTGCCACCAAACCCCGGAAAATTCTGGATACTCAGCCGTCTGGGTCACAATTATAGATAGTGAAAGAGATAGTGTTTCAGAGTGATGACCTGCTCACGGGTAATCTTTTAGCATTCCATCGCATAAACAATAACATTGAAAGGTTTCATTGGCAAACATGGCCAAGGAGTAGTTAACATCAGAATTGTTATGGTTTCTCTCAGCCTGAACTATTCTCACATTATAGTGCTGCCAACATGTTGTACTCTGTTTCTAATGCTGAGTTCCATTCAATTGCGGAGAAATTTCTGCCTCTCGTTGGTTGATACAAATATTATTTTAAGCAACGATTATAGGAGAATCCCTTGACATAGGAGATTATAGGAGAATGTTGTTTTTGCTTAATTCGTTCTTCGTCTTTTACAATATTTTCCCTAATTTTATGCTTGAAACTTTGGCATATCATATCCTCACCTTATATGATTACCTTAACGCTATCACACTATCACATTAAAATGATTTTATTATGCTTTTGCGAATAAAGATGATTTTTTTTTGCATTTGCTTCAAAAAACGTACTAAATGAAGAAATCCCAGTTCTTTTTAGCATCATTTGGTAAAACACGCTTTTAATTATTGAATAAAATATCCTGGTGTCACGGATGCAAATATCCATAATGTATTATAACTTGCACAAAGCAGCACTCTGTGAACGTTTGTATTCTGTGCGCATATGCTCATGCAGAAAATATCAAAATATCTTCAGTTATTTCTGCAGAATAGTATGGTTTCACATACAAAATATAAGGTTTCACCTAGAAGTAATATTTCCCCCCAGCCTTCTGCCTTTTGACCTTCTTACGGGTTTGGGAGTTGAGGGAGCACTTTATTGCTTGTTAAATATTCAGTTTATTGTTTTGGTTTTCCATTATTTCTTTGTTTGATAAGGTTAAGCACGCCCAGTTTGAATATAAATGCACGAATTGCCCATGCAGCTCCTACAAGGACTAATAATGAATTATATTGCTTGATCATTGCATCTCTGCCCAATGTTGGGATTGGAACCTACCCTTTTAGTGGCAGTGGATGACCATCTATGGTTCAAAAGAAGTATGTATTCATTGGTGTACATGGAGACAGTTAACTAATATCTGAAGGACAGAATAGAGGAGATATGATAATCTGTATTCTTCTTGTGTCCTATTGAGAAATGCAGCCTATTGTTTATCTTGACACAGCCTCAGGATAGACTGTTAGTAATTGAGGGCATTTAACAAGGCTAAAGCATAGCGCTTCCCAGCCTGTGGTTAATAATGGACTGAATCAAATAATTAAGTCACAGACAATCACATTTTTGTCAAATTAAAGACAACTGTTAACTTCAACAAATAAGAATAATTCACTTGGTTCGAAACTCCATCTGTATTTAAAAAAAATGTTTATTGCCAGAAATATCCAGCTGAGATTAGTGCACGGTAATTATCCCGACAATTATATATCGACGTTCAAATGTGAGAAAATACATTAATTTTCACATTTTTTGCACATCCCAGCACACCGATTCATTCTTGTTCTGATTTAGAAGTCTGATTTATGAACATAGCATTAAGTGATAGGATGGTTTTACCCAAGACCTGTTATAAATCTTAATGGGTCATTTTAATGTCTCCTCCACCTTTCTCTGACTCCACCCATTATTGCTATCTACTCAAGGCAGTTAGGAATAAAATCGAGCAGTGGGGAAATCAAGACTGAATTTAAATCTAGGCATTTGCAACTCATCGGTTTAGGTCAGAATTACTCACAGATAGTGTGAGTTAGGAAATCACAAGCACATTCACGGGAAGTATAAGATTAAAGCATCGAACTAACGTCAATCTGATGCTAATTTGGCAATTGCACTTACAGGTAAAAAGGAAGATAAATGTTCCTATCCAATCAGTATTTAATGTCCCAAATACTAATCTAATATTCACTTCTCTCAACAAATTTATGTGACATCCTTTCATCTTGACAAAAATAACTTGAAAGATTAGATTTTGTACTTTGATGCGATTGTACATTTGAGAAGCTAGTATCACTTTCTATCAATGGATGCAAACATATAGAGGCTACTGCCTGCTGGCTAAACGAAAGAAGAAGTGGAATTGTAGAAGGAGATTTCTGGTGCTAATTAAATAGAAGAGGAGATTTTCTTTGTGGGTGGTTTCATTTATTTGGTACATTTCCCAGTTATTGGGATTTTTGCAATGGCCTTAAGCACTGCATTTGTTTCAGCCAATAATTTTGCTCACCATTTTGAATTTGAATAATTTTGTTAATTCATGAGCATGTTATTCTCTTAGAAGATACAAATCCTGAGGGCAGGTGAATAGTCAGTTCCAAAGGTAAAACAAAAAGTGGATTGAGTTTTCAGCAGAAGGAGGTGAAGAGGCTCTAACCATCCACCCAGATGACCTTTGTAATGGACAAGTTGTGGATATTCAGCTCAGGGTTTGACAGGATGCACAGAATTTAGTTCATATTTGGGCTATATGCAAGGATGAGTGTAGTTTGAGGCAGAGGTGTTGGATAATGACTTCAGTCATCTTAACATGGAGACATTTCAACTCAACCAAGCAAACAGTAAACAAGTCTGAATAATTAATATATAGCAGTAAAGGGAGCCAGCTGATAGCGAGCGTTGAGAAACTGATTGACAATCTCCCACTGCTCTTCTCGCCAGCTTTGAACATATTATATGGGCTCTTTGGGCTTTTATTTTCCCAGCCATGTGGGTCCTTTTCAAAACACCTTGTCGAAGTAAACGAATTTCACTTCAAATTGTTGCGGACACCTAATTGCAATGTACACAAATGTGTAAGATTAACTTAAATATCACATGGGTTTTACTCAAACACAGTTTATTTGGGACTTAATACCTTCAGCGACTAACTATTCAAAAAGGGCCTGTCCCAAATAGGCGATTTTTTAGGCGACTGCCGGCGACTGTCATAGTCGTAGCAGGTCGCCGAAAAACCGGTGACTGGACCTCCCTACGATGATGTCTGCGACAAGCTACAACAATTTACCACCTAGTCGACGTCAAGTTACGGCAAGCTACCGCCAACCAGCGACCCATCAGGACATCCACCTACGACCATACCTACGACAACCTTCGACAACCGAAGTCAACCTACGTCCACCCGCGACAAGCTACTGATCTTGGCTGGCATTGCATTCAGATCCTTCATCAAAACATGGAGGTATGTGCAGTGGTACTTATGTTATCGCATTTATTAGCACCTGCCATTCTTAAAAATACATAATTATTCTTTCAATGTTTCTTGTCTGTCAACAATTTTTTAATCCAGTAACTACAGGATATAATGGAAGGGTAAGCCAGTTGCAACCTAAGGATCATAGGCCTCTTCAATGTACTGCCACCCCAGCAAAGCAGAAGCTTGTAGGTAGAAGCTTTTGCTCAAGCTAGAAGCCAAGATTCATGACTCAAAGGGGAAAGCAGGGGATGAATCCACAGCAAAGTTTCAAAAGGGAAGGAGAGAAGCATAATCCAGGAATTGAAGAAAAGGAAAAATTAGATGCAAGATGGTGTGAAACCAAAGTTGATATGGAGAGCACTCGGAAACAATCACAGTCTCGCAGCAGAAGAGCAGATATGTATACATACTAAAGAAGAACAGAACATTTTGGAAATGTTCAGCACTCATTGACATGTTGGAGGATATAATATAAATATATTTGTTGTTGTTGTTAGTTGGAGTGATTATATTTAGTGACAAGGTTTTTGTGTGCTGTTTGGTGACACTAAATTTATGGTAATCTTGATCCAGATCAACATATTCCAATTTATGGAGATAATCTTGTTAGTGTAGTGGTTGCAGCAGAAGGTGACAGACCAATCAAGTCTGAAACCACATCAAGAGGCGATTAACTAGAATTCCTGAGACCCACATTTGGGAAGTCTGTTCATTGAAGAGTTTAATGCAATAATGCAACATCACAAACTTACCTAATTCAATTGATTGTGGACAAAAAAGTTAGAGAAACTCAGCAGGTGAGGCAGCATCTATGGAGTGAAGGAATAGGTGACGTTTCGGTTTGTGACCCTTCTTCAGACTGAAGTTGGGGGGGGCGGGGGAAGAAAGGAAGCGGCAAAGAAAGTAGGCTGTGGGAGAGCTGGGAAGCGGAGGGGAAGGAGGGAGAAAAGCCCCCCCCCCCCCCCGACTTCAGTCTGAAGAAGGGTTGCCTATTCCTTTGCTGCCTCACCCGCTGAGCTTCTCCAGCTTTTTTGTCTACCTTCGATTTTTCCAGCATATGCAGTTCTTTCTTAAATAATTCAATTGATTGGTAAGTTGTTAGCTTTTCTTTAAAAGGGGAAAGAGTGCAGTGTTTATTAAAAACATTATCAATAAAAATAAATGTCATCCCATAATTAAACAAGAAAAATCATCAAAGAGGAAATTTATGTAGTTTAAATATGTATAGGTCAATTTAAGTAGGTTGCCTTCCATGGAACAAGTAATTATAAATGCACGAAGATAGACACAAAAAGCTGGAGTAACTCAGCGGGATGGGCAGCATCTCTGGGGAGAAGGAATGGGTGAAGAAGGGTCTCAACCTGAAACGTCGGCCATTCTATCTCTCCAGAGCTGCTGCCTGTCCCGCTGAGTTACTCCAGCTTTTTGTGTCTTCTGTTTAAACCAGCATCTGGAGTTCCTGCTTACAAATATAAATGCACCTTGTATTTACATATTATTTGACTTCTTGATTCCAAGAGGTCGAGTTATTTTGTTTTACTTTGATCCTGATCTCTGCCACTGTCCCTGTTGAGACTGTGCTTTCTCATTGAGACCCGTGTACATGAATTTGGAGAGCTTGGTTTCCTCCAACATGTCAACTTAGGCTGGTTTGTAGATTCATTGGCTGCTGTAAATTGCTTCTAGTAAGTGATGACAAGAGTTGATAGGAATATGAAGAGCACTAACAGTGTAGGTGGGTACTTGCTGGTCAGCCTGGCCTTGCACGTCGAAGTGCCTGTGTTTGTGTTGTGTGACTCTACAAGTCTACTAGTACACAGCAGGAGGGCTGTCAGTGTCAGACCAGTTTTTTTGTAAAGGTATCAGTTGTGAAAGCAGAAGATGACCTACCCTTTTTGTTTTTCAGGAATTGCTCTAAACTCGGATGTGCAAAAAACGTACAGCTCGTAGAATGATTACATGCAACGATGCTTGGCCTTTATTGCAAGACTTTACAATTTGCTCTGCTTGGTGCTTTCTAGATTTTGCTCCATGTGGGAGGGGGTGGGGGTTGTGCACGGTGGCGAACGTGCCATCTTCTCGCCACCCGCAACCACTGCTCCAATTCTGTGCCAAGGTCCTTCCCACAGCGGGGTTCAGAACTCAGGCTTACAGCCCGCTCACAAGCACCCATCTTCTGAGCTTAATTCCAAAGGTTACATGACAATGAGTGCCCTTAACCTCAGTGAAGTGTTCGATTGTTTGCAGGAACAAAAACTAAATCCTAAAACTAAATTCAATGATTGCATTGAAAGTTGAATCCGGACCATGTGGCACTGGAATTGTAGGTAAGCCTAGACTATTAGTACAAGTGATCATGAAAGCAGTTCCCTGTGTACAACCACTTGCAATCACAGTTAAAGAACTAACTGTCATCGTGTCAGGGATGGTCATATCCGCTGATGATCGCACAGTTTCAATTGTGATTGCGAGATAATGAAACAGTCTTGCTCGTAAAAAGCAGGATCTGAATGACATCCCGCCTGATGCTCCGAGATGAGCGGGTGACCAATATACTTTCCAAAGTCTCGCCGTTATCCATTAGGATCACAAAATAGAAATTTGGTTGTTTTTAATCTGTGCATAATTTAAACAACATTCAGGATTAACACCATTAATGACAAAACAGTTTGCTCATTGGCAATCTCTCCTTGGAGTTAAACATCCTCTCCCTGCAGCACTGACTAAAGTTGACTGCATTAAAGCAACTTGGTATGGCTTCTTTGACACTACTTGGAAACCCTATGGAAGCACGTATTTGGGATCTGTCAACTCCAATCTCTCTTCAATGTCTTAAGCCAATTTGATTTCACATCATGAAAGCAGTTCCCTGTGTACAAAAGAAGGGTCTCGACCCGAAACGTCGCCTATCTCCTTCGCTCCTTAGATGCTGCTGCACCCGCTGAGTTTCTCCAGCCTTTTGTGTACCCTTGATTTCACATTGTGTAGGAAGCAACTGCAGATGTTGGTTTAAACCGAAGATAGACACAAAAAGCTGGAGTAACTCAGCGGGACAGGCAGCATCTCGGGAGAGAAGAAATGGATGACGTTTCGATCAAGACCATTCTTCTGACTGAACATTTATCACTTTGCTTCAAACTCTCCAAGCTAAATGTTTGGAACTCTTCACATAATAATAGTGTGAAATCAACTATACCCCTTTGACTGAAGTGGTCCAAGAAAAAGACTTGCTTTCCTTTCAATTAGGAAAGGGCAATAGACATCAATATCCACATTGGTATGAATAACGTGAATCTAATATTTTTTTTACTTTCATAAGAAAATGTTAATCTTCCAACAGTTTGTCGGTCAGGTTATTTTGGCGTGTCTCCTTGATAGATAATGCCTCAGTAGTAAATAAAAGTTAATTTAAAGTCATTGCCAGGTATCAAGAGAGTGAGCGAGTGTGAGAGAGAGAGATAGAAACATAGCCTAGAGGAAGCTAAAGTGCCTAATCTCTGCGACCCTGATCCCTGCTGTGTATCAATCTAACAGTAACCTTCAGATATTCTCTATAAAAAGCTATTCCTGTTTGAAATAAATAAAATGCAAATTGTACGCCTGCTTGCAAGCTCGATTGTATCTCAGACCAAGAAAATGGCCTCTTATCTTAATGCTCGCTTTACCTAAAAGGATACATTTATACTTCAAGGTATTACAAGAATTATCATCACCTGTTGGTCAGGAGCCAATATAAAATGACACATCTGAGATCATCCTGGCGTTTGCCTTGGAGAAGTGAATGTAACCAAATGCAGTCCCAATTTTATTTTTTTGTAATTATGGAAGTTCAATTGAAATATTATATATGAATATATAACTGTATCTACACCCCTTGCATGTTTTTATCATGCATTCTAATGTTAAGAAGTACTCTGTACTGATTCTTGCAAATCATATTATTTTATATATGAGCTGCTGAATGCAGTAAGAAGTGTCTAGTGATCCTACATCATTTATCTATTAATGCATTAGTTATTATGTAACTGGGGCATAAATACTGGGAAATACCAGCTGAGAACTTCTGTTCTTGACCCGACTGAACCAGTAGGGGAGGTTCCTCATTAAAATAATTCCCACGGGATCTTTCTGCTCCAGAGTGCACTAGTCCACGGTAGGCAATGCACCTCCCAATTAAAACAGTGGGGATGCTTTGCTTTGCATTTTAACAAAATATCAAGATATCTTCTGAGCATTTGTAAGTCGGCAAATCTTCATGTAGTTTAATAAACGGAGTCAATGTTTATAAAGTAACAGGAATGCCAGCATCTCTCTCCGGGGGTAGATCTGATTCTCAAAGCCTACACCACACTCTGCAGCACCCAACCCCACTGAAGGATGCAGGATCGTGATAACATAACATGATATGATTACACTTTAAAACAACAATGTTTTCCAGAATTGCATATTTGCAAGTATAAACCCCTGTTAATATATGCACAGTCTAAGGTCCTTGCTGCTTAGAAGGCAGATTCCCTAACAGTAGCTGCGATGATAAATGGGGCTAGAACACACGGATATTTGACAACCAGCTATTTGAAAACCCTCAGCTGCAGATGATCCAGAGAAGGATTTTTTATTGGTAGAGACCACTCGGGGTGTTATTTATTATAAAAGTTGTGTCGGACATGATCAGCTCATCTTTACCATTGTGGATGTTATAGAATAAAAATCCCTGGCATCGTCAAATCCTTTGTGAATGTTTGTCAGTGTGGTCTTTAGAAGCCGTTAACGACATTTAGGGAGGTGGGGGGGGGGGGGGGGGGGGGGGGGGGGGGGGGGGGGGGGGGGGGGGGGGGGGGGGGGGGGGGGGGGGGGGGGGGGGGGGGGGGGGGGGGGGGGGGGGGGGGGGGGGGGGGGGGGGGGGGGGACACAGGTAGGTTCCGCTACAATCTACTTGAAAAAATAGAAAAGGCAAACCTTTTGAATATTCCCTGGAAAAAAAAAACTAAATTGAAATGTATTCACAGCAGGACTTGACATAGACAAATTGGAGCAGGAAACTGTGAAGGGTCACATCAACCTAGAAATCTGCTCTCTGTGCCTTCACTTGCAAAAAATTGCCATTGAATCTATGTCAGCATGTTTGTTTGCTCCTGTATAGGGTGACCTTTTACAGTGCACCTGCTTTTTTTTCCTTTCTTATTTTTCCTCCTTCAAACCAACCAGTTTCTTAATTGGTCTTTTTTTTTGTCTTGCTACTTTGTCAGCCAATGCGAACTGCCTTTCAGTGCAGGAATCTAAGTAAGAATGGTGAATCATTTGGAAAGCATTCCAAAACAAAATGTTCATTAATGAGGTTCACCGTTATCTCCGTGGCAGTTAGGAAGAAAATGCTATTTTGTTGTCCACCCAACACACAGACACGCAATGCTGCATGAAAGGGCCAGACACCGTCCCTTTGTGTGCAAATTTCCCACCAGGGCTTAGGCAACTTTTTTTACAAGTTAATTAAGGAGATTTGGAGCTTGGAGCCAGCCTAACAAGCTGTCCTTCATGAATGGAGGATTGTCCCTGGCAGAGAGGAGAGGGTCCAAGCAATGTCAACAGCAATTACCACAGCTGCTGGATTCTTGCTGCTTGCATGAAGAATGGTTGGTGGGTTCACAGTGAAACTAGAATGTGCCCCTAGCTTCAACTCCCCCCTGAACTGATCCAATAAATTGTCGTCATGTCTCAACTTGTGGCAATCTTCAAATAGCTTTGCTGAACAATTAAAATAGAAATAGGTTGAATTTCAGGTTTTGCTACATATAAATAAACGTCAAAGCTCGTGACTTTTTTTTCTCTCAAATGTTAATTCTCTCAAATCTGCAATCTCTTTGGAAGAAGGCTTCTTGTTAGCAGGTAGAATTTGGATCCTCAACTAGGCAGCAGATTTGTATGTGGGTTCCGAAAGATATTCGTAATTTCATGATCCCATTACCCCTCTCTCTTTTAAATGTGAAAAATAATTCCTCATTGTTGAAGATTAATTAATATCGTTTACCTGGAACATTCAATAAGTTCTGGCAGTACACAGCAAGCATGTGATTCTTTCTTTCTCCTCCAAGCTCTAATTTTCCTTCCTTTGCTGAGAAACCGATGCATTACATTTTTGATCTTTACCCTTTTTCCTCCTCGCAGTCTTTCATCGGTGATCTAAGATGTTTTACTGTTTAACTATGAGCACTTACTATATGGCCAGTCTTGGAGTCATTGGACAAGTTGGGTGTCTATTGGGCTTATTAATAAGCAATACAGTAAACAGTTGAGAGCCCTGCGCAATCCATACTCTGTTATCTATCATCTAATGATGGTGGATTTCCACTGTCCAGTCTATTGGAAAACACATCAACAGCAACCAGAGTGAGACACATCAGAAATTCGGCATGGATTGTAATGATCAGGTTGGCTCCCCCCATTGAGGTAAAGGTCACCACAGCAATAAGCTCTCTGACTAGCACACATCTTCATAATGATCCCTGGGCCATCTGCCTCACTATGAAACATAGTGTACATGTATGGATCAGGAAAATAAGAACCACTTTATTAGCAAAGGGAACACATTCATCTCTTGTCGGTGTTGGACATTAGCAAGCGTGAAATATCAGCTTTCATTTCTTGTGCAGTCATATATAAAAATAGATACTATACATATATATTTGGTAGTTAAGTGGCATAGCTATTAAGCTACTGGACCAATGTATGGAGCCCTGTACCATTGACCCAGAGATCATCGTATGAATCTCACTATGGCAGCTAAGAAGCTGGTCTCAGTGCTGGTAACATGGAACTGACCAGGGAATGAGGTCTGCCATTCTAGATGCGACTCCAGATCCTCCATAATTTTGTTTTAACTCTTAACCGACCTTTGAATGGCAGTAAAGTCGTAAGTAGGGATAAGCAGTGAATGTTAGCACAACAAGTGATAGTCAAGTCGCATAAACCAATAATCTTAAAAAGAGTGAATGCAAGTACCCAGATATTCTTTTGCACGGGTCTGGAAGAGTCAGGACCGTGCAGATGAAAATGGCTAGAGTAGAGATAAATCAACTCTTGGTTTTACAGGCACGTTAGTAAGTGTTAGAAACGTCTTTCCAGTGTAAATCATCCCCCGAGTGACAGCAATAATAGTAGCATATCCAGAATTCATCAGAAGTGGGCACAGCTCTGCAGGATTATGAGGCCCCTTCAACAAAACATATCCCTTTTGAGTGATACAATCTAATTGCCTTTTGAGATCAGAGTCTGTAAATTACAAACTGCCTCCTATCCACTGGCGAGGCCACCTGCAAGTAATCAGCATTCTCCATTAACTGGAAGAGTGCCAGCGGAGTCGTGCACATATACTCCAAGGACTACCTGTAAGAGTTTCAAATAGAGCTTCTCAGTGATCGTGGTTGTGGCAGAAACTGCACGCCGTGCCTAAGAGGACCCAACTATGTTGTTTTTCAAATGCATTATTGGTATCAAATAGGATTGGAGAGCATGCAACGATCTGTTTATCTCAAAATAATGTCACAGATGATTTTTTAGTCCATCTGTTCCCATCAGGTTACAGAGCACACTGATATACTAGCCACATTTTTCATGTAACCATGTTATTTACAGGAAGTATCACCAAGATAGAATTCTTTGACCTCAGTAAGATGTATGACCTGCCACAGCCTCACTTATCCCTGGACTGCTTTCAACATGGAGGTCAAGTTCTTAGTCGCTCTTATCTTCCTGGCCTCAGGATTAATCCATTTGGTTGCAATCAATGTCTGCCAAATCTCGGTTTGTTCCTCTCGACAGCGCAGAAAGATTATCCATGATACTTTACTCCCAATATGTCCCAACTACACCAGTCCATTTACCTACTGCCTACATTTGTCCCATATCCTTCTAAACCTGTCCTATCCATGTACCTTCTAAATGTTTCTGAAACTTTGTGATAGTACCTGCCTTAACTACCTCCTCTGGCAGCTCGTTCCATACACCCACCACCCTTTGTGTGTAAAAGTTACCCCTCAGATTCCTATTAAATCTTGCAAAGTTCTTACATTGCATCCATGGAGACTCACTCCCAGGAGAGAGCCCCCTGGAAAGTACCCAGGGATACCGATAGACAGTCTCCATGGATGCCTTGCACAAAGAATAGGCCCACTGCTGGACTTACCCACCAGCCTGTCCCTTGAGAGCACTTCCCCTTCCTTCTCCCATCATTGAAGGCATCAATTTTAGAAGCAGCAGTAGCTGGTTGCTAAGGGCTGGGTGCTGAGATTGCAGATGCAAGGCCAACTGCTGGCAGCGATCAAATCTTGCAGTAGATGAATACAGAGAAACTGACAAAGTGATGGGAACCTTACAACTGAAGACCACATTGTTTAGGCCGACACACAATCCTGATTTAGCATAATTTCTTTCCCCTGGCACAAGCTTCAAGTTTGTTTGCTCCAGCATAGGGCTAAAGTCTTTATCCATTCCCCATCTGACCTCAGAAACATCACATGTGAGAGAACAGTTGACCGTAGTTAATGAGTTATGAAATAAACTGCAAACACTGAAAAGTCAGACATGATAGAAAGATAGATCGCTTATAGGCATCCCTGTCTGTGTTTCCTTCACTTGCATTGACATCTCCATGTTCAACATGAATATGGCATGAGTTTATGAGTGCAAATGTGCGCAGTGAAGATGTGTAGAAATGTGCACAGCTTGTGGTTCTCCCTGGAGGTCATTGATGTTTACTGTGTGCCATGATTTACAGATATCACAGAGAACATGCAAAAATAAGGAGCACAATCACCTTCACCTTGCTCCTCATCCCACTAGACATGTTTCTGACTGGCTGCTTGATTCACAGGAAACCCTGGTGCAGTGAGTGTCCTGCATCTCCGTCTGGTTCATTTTCACGGTGGGGAGGGGAGGAAGCTGTCAGCCTCTCTTATTTACGTTTTGGATTAGGTTGGAGGTACGCAAAGTCTGCAAGCAGTGTCCTCTGTGGTTTCTGCTGAGCCCTGTGAAAAATTGGTGAGCTTTTTCATTGCAACCAGATGCTCTCCTGCTATCAGCATCTCCTGCTCTCTGTGTAGACTTCCCTGCACATCGGGTCTGGAGAACTGTCAGTTTTAGTGCAAAAAAAAAGGGTTTTGAATACAAGCATGAAGTTGGTTAGTGAAATAAGAAAGAAGTGCAAAACATACGTATAAATGTAAAGGGATCTCACTGGATCCTGGCGATTGCCTCCTGCACCAGTTTTGCAATTGCAGTTTCATTTGTGGCCACCTATCTCCTGACGTCCTCCAGCCATCACTGCTGTTGCTTTTCCACAAAGAGGAGAAGACCACAAGTGGCTAGTGGATAACCTTCAGACAGTCCACAAGTGGCTAGTGGACAGCCTTCAGACAGCTCTTACTATCTCAAAGCTATTTCCACTATTTCTAAATGCCCCTGAAGATTAGAGTTAAAGGACATTTGGAAAAAGGGGAAAATATTTAAGTAACTATTGTAAAATAAATGTATCTTAAAATATATTTAAGTAAATACTGCAACTTTAGATATGGAGGGGAGGCCAATTTAAGACCAAGATGAGGAAGAATGTCTTTGCTGAGGGTTATGAGTGTTTGGAATTCCTTGTCAGAGAGATATTGGTGCAGATGCAAGAGATTTATAATCAATAAAAGAATCAAGGATTATGGAGAAAGGAAGAAAAGGGCATGATCTTGTCAAGTGCAGAATAGGCTCAAGGCACCGGAGGACTTACTCTTTTTGCTGCTTCATATAATCTTATGGAACAAAGAACTGTACAGCAAATGAACAGGCCCTTCGGGCCACATTGTCTCTGCCGAACATAATGCCAAGACCATCTCAAGACCTGTACATAATCTATCCCACTCCATCCTTATGCCTATCCAAACATCTCTTAAATGCCACTATCAGTAAGTAAGTTCTCAATCCATGTGACCAAGTCATTATTAATCTCGTGCACCTAAATTTTCTAGATCAGCATAGCACTTATTCAAATGCATTATTAAAATCAGTGTAGACAACATCACCTCTCTATCCTCATTGATCACCCTCATCACCTCCTCAAAAAGTTCGATCAATTTAATAAGGCACAACCTGCCATGTACAAAGCCATGCTAATTAACCTACTCTATTCCAAATGGAATTGTATCCTATCCTGAAGAATCCTCCCCAATAGCTGACATGAAGCTCACCGCCCTATAATTCCCTGGATTCTCTCTACTTTCCTTCTTAAATAAATATAATTAGGTACTCTCCAGTCCTCTGGGACATTACCTGTGGCTAAAGAAGCAAAGATCTTCGTCAAGGCTCGTGCAATGTCCTTTCTTACTTTCAATAACCTGTGATGGATCCTATCAAGCCCCGAGGATTTATCCAGTTTAATGCTCTTCAATAGCCCCAACACCCCCTTCTTCTTAATCTCTAAATGCCCTTGCAAATTGGTACTCTCCACACCGAGCTCACTGTGCTGCACGTCATTCTCCTTGGTGAAAACAGATGCAAAGTATTGTTAGTACCTTGCTCACATCCCCAGACTTCAAGCCCAAATTCCATTCTTGATACTTGAGTGGTCCTACCTTCTCCCTGGTTACCCCCTTATTTTAATATATACTAGACTAAGTGGGACCCGTTGGGTCCCAGCATTCACACGGAAGGGCTGGCCCCCCAACGCAATATTCCACCTCTCCACCAATTCCAATATTGGTGGCCAGTGGGGGGGCTTTCTGGGGTGCTAGTGTGGGTGTTGAGGGCTGAAGGGACTGGTTTCAGAGGGCTAGTATGGACATTGTGGGCTGAATGGGTTCTTGGGCTGGCGGCTCAGTCACTCAAGCCTGTTGTGCTGGCAGCGGAGGGGGACCCCGAGTAAGATGACCAAAAATCACAGCCGTACGTGGTTGCGTTTTTTCTAAAATCAATATAAAGTGCAAACAGGAAGTGGTCAAGATTAGACTTTTAATTATATAGAAGGCAAGGCAACTTTAATTGAGCAAGCAACTTTAATTAGGGAAGGCAACTTTTAGGCAACATAGCTTGAGCATTTCCAAACCACAGGCAACACAGTTTTAGCATTTCCAAACCAAAGGCAACACAGCTTTAGCATTTCCAAACTATATTTTTTCAAACCAAATTAGGCCACTGACACGTCAGTAAAACTAATCAGAGTTTAATAGACATGTGTTCAGTGTTATTCACAGCTCAGACTAAGAGACGTGGTGCTCTCGCTCCCCCATCGTGGAGAGACTGACAGAGGCACTCAACACTTCTGTGTTTTATAGTCCCTCCCGAAGGGGCGTGGCCTTCAGGAGAGAGAATCTCAACATTTTTTAAACACTAATAACTCTTTTATTTTTCATCGATGGGAAAAGTCCTCTTGTCCTGCACAGCGGAGGTGGACTCTAAGATGGCCAAAAATCACAGCCGTAAGTGGCAGCGTTTTTTCAACAATCAATATACAGAACAACAGGAAATGGTCAAGATCAGACTTTCAGAAATATAGATAGGTATAAAAGCTTTGGGAATTTCTTAATTCCACTCACCAAAGCCATTTTGTGGCCCTTTTGGTCTTTCTAATTGCCCACGAGTTCTTCCCCCTTTCTTTATATTCTTCAAAGCCCCTGTCTGATTATATCCTCTTAAACTTTGCATGTGCTTACCTTTCCTTTTTGACCAAATTTACAACGTATTTGGTCATGCTGGGTTCCCTTACTTTGCCATCCTTATCCCTCCTCCTCACTGGAACATGCCAGTTCTGAAATTATGGCCTAATGATAATTAAAATTTAAGAAAACACAATTAGCTTTTATTCGTTTTTTGTGAAGTTCCTCTACCCAATTCAAATCAATGGGGTCATGCTGTCTGCACCGGCATAGTGCTGAGTGGCCAGATAGGAAGTATTTTTGGCCCTTCATGCTCAATATTTACAGATACAGCAGAGAAGCAGGCCCTTCGGCTCACTGAGTCAGTGCCGACCAACGACCCCCATACAATAGCACTACCCTACACGCTACGGACAACTTACAATTTTTACTGAAGCCAATTACATAGAAACATAGAAACATAGAATATAGGTGCAGGAGGAGGCCAATCGGCCCTTCGAGCCAGCACCGCCATTCATTGTGATCATGGCTGATCGTTCCCAATCAATAACCTGTGCCTGCTTTCTCCCCATATCCCTTGATTCCAATTAACCTACAAACCTGTACGGCTTTGGAATGTGGGAGGAAACTGGAGCATTCAGAGAAAACCCACATGGTCATGACATTCAAAAAACTCTGTACAGACAGGACCTGTAGTCAGGATTGAACCTGGGTCTCAGGCGCTGTCAGGCTGCACCATCGTGCCGCCCGACATTACTGAAACCTTTCTGGTTAGTTCTGGGGGGAGCAGTGAGAGGCCAGGTGCACCTGCACCAGTTCTTCGATGTCTTGTTCTCTCTCTCTCTCTCTCTTTCTCTCTCTCTCTCTCTCTCTCTAGTCAAGCTAAGAACAACTTTCGACTGAACTTATCTGTCAATGTGATTTCTCGCCATTGCATGCTACCTGTCCTCCGTGCCACAACACTTTACTGCTCCTCAGGTGCAGTAAAGGAGCAGTAAAATCATCAGATGCAGCGCTGACTGGAAATACAGCCACGGTGGAAATGCTTCAGTACTGATGGAGCGGGTATAAGAACAGCATATTTATCAGCAGAGCTTCAACACAACACTGCTGGACATCAGCAAGAGCAACAATCCATTTTAAAATGTGACAACTCCAAGTAATCCATCTCTTTCCCCCACCCATTCTGATATTTTATGCAATACATCAGATATTTTTGACAAGCGCTGTGAAATGTCTCCTGGTTTCTTCTTTTATGAAGGAAGGTGCCTGTTGCGGAATAGGCAAGCCACACATACAGGTGTGCCTGCTTGATTCCACTGGTTCTAAGTGGCTTCTGTATCATTTTCAAATAGAATAAAATATTTCAGATCATTACTCAGAATGGAGCAGTACTTTTCGTTTTGTAACTTTTCAAATAGCACACCGAATCAGAAAATAATTGTTGTGAAATTAATTTAATGCATTATTCCCCACTCAATGAATAATACTTTATTTTTGACACAGCGGTGAATCTTCAGTTAGCACAGATTGATTCAACTCTGTCTGGGAGAAAGATCAAATCTTCCAGAAACATCACCAAACACTTCACCTGCACTGAATTACATTCAATGGCAGGTGAAGTAGTCATTTTATAACCAACATGATCCCACAAGGAAAAATATGATTGAGCAGTTAACAACAATACCAGAAGTTGCTATCTTTAGGAATAATGAAGTATCCATTCTCTGATTGATTCACGGGATAGGGTCTGAACCCATAAATATCGAGCCTTGAGGTTTGATACATTAAGGATAGCTTTTACATAGAAAAGTGCAGCACAGGACAATGCCCTTCGGCCCGTGATGTCTTCACTGAATATGAAGTTCTTTTGACTGCAGAGTGAAAAATAAGGCAGGCAATTCGCCATGCAGAAGAAGAAATACTAGATTAGATTAGATTAGATTCCTTTATTGTCATTCAGACCTTTCGGTCTGAACAAAATTGTTACCATACAGTCATAACATATAATTAAAAAAACAAAACACAGAAAAAAAAAAAAAAAAAACAAAACACACAATAGACACATATCCAACATCCACCACAATGAGTTCACCAGGCACCTCCTCACTGTGGTGGAAGGCAAAAGTCTTAAGTCATTGTCTTCATCCCTCCTAGTTCTCCCTCTGCGCTGAGGCGATCCAGGCCTCCGACGCCGTTGGAGCACCGCAGCTCTAATACTGCTTGGATTAGAAGGTATTGGCTATAAGGAGTGGCTGGACAACACTTGTTTTCTGTGAAATGCCAGAGGTTGAGGGGAGACCTTACAGAAGTATATAAAATTATGAGAGGCCTAGATAGGGCACACAGCCAGAACCTTTTCCACCCACAGTGCAATGTCAATGACTACAGGGCATAGCTTTTAGGTGAAATTTAAAGATGTGTGGGCGAGCATATTACATGGAGTTCGGTGAGTGCCTGGACCATGCTGCAGGGCTGGTGCTGCAGGCAGCGGCGTTAATGAGGCTATTTGATAGGCACATGGATATGCAGGGAATGGAGGGATATAGATCGTGTTAATGCAGATGTGATCAGTTTAACTTTGCACATGCTCAACACAGGCATTGTGGGCCGAAGGGCCTGTTCCTGTGCTGTTCCACATGCTATTGTCTGTGTAAATGCTGAGAAATTTCAAGATTTGGTGTCCATGGCATTTTCACACCACTGGCCCCTGCAAAAGTTCATGAATTGGCCAAAGATGTATTATGAAAGGTATTTTGGTAGTTTATACTTAAAGTCGTGAGCTCAGGAGTGGCAGACAGAAACAACAATTACTACTGGAAAGGGCATCGGACTTCTCATCACGCCCGCCACACATTGGCTGAATAATAGGTCGTCATTTAGGCGTGGGAAAACATAGGAGAGGAAGAAATCGGGAATCTTCTCTGGCATGACCCACTCAAGTGCACCCTCCAAGTTACAGGGTGATGTAAGGGATACAGTTTGTGCCATGCATACCACCTAGGATTTGTATTTGCAATATAATCTCGTGCCTGTCAGGGATAATCAGAGATGGCATAACCAGTGATGAGGTTTCCATTACCCCTGAAAGATAGAGATGCTGTGTAGGAAGGTATCAGATACCAATGAATTGTAGCCAATCCAAACATTTTCCTGCACTATGATTGGCGATGGTCTTAGATTTCAGTTCCCACATCCATCTGTCAATGTGCCATCAATTTTTTTTATTTAAAAAAAAATTTTTTTTTTGAAGCGGTAACTAGGGAAATTGATGAGGGTAAAGCAGTGGATGTTGTCTATATGGATTTCAGTAAGGCCTTTGACAAGGTTCCCCATGGAAGGTTGGTTAAGAAGGTTCAATCTTTGGGTGTTAATGGCGGAGTAGCAAGATGGATTCAACAGTGGCTGAATGGGAGATGTCAGAGAGTAATGGTGGATGGCAGTTTGTCAGGTTAGAAGCCGGTGGTGGCAGTGGGGTGCCTCAGGTATCTGTGTTGTTGGGGTCCACTGTTGTTTGTCATGTACATCAATGATCTGGATGATGGGAGGTGGAAAATTGGATAAAGTAAGTATGCAGATGATACTATGATAGGTGGTTTGTGGATAATGAAGTAGATTTTCAAAGTCTACAGAGAGATTTGGGGCCATTTGGAAAAGTGGAAACTGAAAGATGGCAGATGGAGTTTAATGCTGATAAGTGTGAAGTGCTACATCTTGGCAGGACAAATCAAAATAGGACCGGAGTACATGGTAAATGGTTAGGGAATTGAGGGAATGCTGTGGAACAGGGGGATCTAGGAATAACTGTGCATAGTTCCCTGAAGGTGGAATCGCATGTAGATAGGGTGGTAAAGAAAGCCTTTGGTGTGCTGGCTTTATAAATCAGAGCATTGAATATAGGAGTAGGGAAGTAATGTTAAAATTGTACATGTCATTGGTAAGACCAATTCTGGTATGGGTACAATTTTGGTCGCCTAGTTATAGGAAGGATGTCAACAAAATAGAGAGAGTACAGAGGAGATTTACTAGAATGTTGCCAGGGTTCCAGCAACTATGTTACAGAGAAAGGTTATTGAACAAGAGGTCTTTATTCTTTGGAGCGCAGAAGGGTTAAGGGGGGACTTGATTGAGGTCTTAAAATGATGAAAGGGATAGACAGAGTTGACGTGGATACGTTTTTCCCATTGAGGGTAGGAAGATTCAAACAAGAGGGCATGACAAGTGAGAAAAAAAAAAAAATTAAGGGACAGAAGTTTCGGGGTAACGTGAGGGGGAACTTCTTTACTCAGAGGGTGGTGGCTGTGTGGAATGAGCTTCCAGCAGAAGTGGTGGAGGCAGGATCGATTTTAACATTTAAGAGTAAAGTGGATAGGTATATGGACGTGAAGGGAATGGAGGGGTATGGTCTGAGTGCAGGTAGATGGGACTAGGGGAAAACAAATGGTCGGCACGGACTGGAAGGGCCGAGAGGGCCTGTTTCCGTGCTGTAATTGTTATATGGTTATATGGTTATATCCAGCATTGGTGTACGCAGCAGTTGTCTGATGGAACCAACAACCATGTGGAGAATGCAGGAATTGCCCATTCATGTCATGTCTATAGGGACCCCGCCCAAAAAAGGGGGGGGGGGGGGGGTGACTCTTGATACCATTGACTGTCAGCAGTCACATACTCTGTGACTTTCTTTGATGCTGGTCGATACAGCATGCCGCACGCCGGTTGATTGCATTAGTCAAAACAGGGCGTACCACGTGAAGGTTGCAATCTTCCATCCCAAGCATATTCAGTGAAGTGTTACAAAAACTGAGCCACCCTGCTAAAGTGTCCTGGCTTCATTTGAATCTTTAACTTGTCAACACCTCAAATGGACAAAACGTTGTTTGCCTTCATTACTCTGTTTGGCTATTATGAAGATTTGGTTCACTTTTCAGCTACCATCAGAATGTTCCCTGTCATGCTGAACAGCAGCCTTGGAGTTTGGACTTCGCAACTAAATTGCTTAGTGAAACAATTTCATTTGTTGGTTGGTTGGTTCAATCAAATGAGCAGAGTTCAGCATTATTCAGTGTCAATGTTTCATATACACACAATATTTTGCAATGGCCCTGCTCAAGAGAATTTTGTCAATTGCAAAGTATTAGGAACTTCATGTGCTGTTGCCATCTTGTTTGCCCTGTTCTGATTGTTATCTGAGCTGCTCTGTATGCCGATTTGTTCTTTTTCTGCTTTCTATCTCCATTGTTGTTTGGCCTTATCGTTGCGGTTTTTGATTCAAGATTCATCTGGTATACGGTACCCTTGGTGCAATAAAATTATTTCTTCACATGTAGCTCAAAGAATACATATAATACATATGTGTTGTGTGTGTGTATATATATATATATATATATATATATATATAGTGTATATGTGTGTGTGCGTGTGGTAATGATAAATACAACACACGTGAAAACAACAGACAGGTACCAGATTGCATCACAAATTCCAAGTAGTGCAAAGGAATATTAAGAATAATGGAATAACTGAATCAGGTAGAATAGTAAGATTAAATGAGAACTTTGGTAAAATAGTAATATTAAACGAGAACTTACCAGTTTGAAGTTTGATCTTTATTTTATGAGGAGTTACAATGAGGGATTACGTGAAGAAGCCCCGCCAGGCGCATGTGCGTCATACTTCAAAGCAGCGGTGTGAAATCACAGTAACTACAGTCGAAGTGATATAGTAAGACTCAGAAGACTAGAACTACCAGATGATCTTTGCAATTATGAGGGTCGGAAGCGGAGGGCACGTAATCCCTCATCGTAACTCCTCATTAAATAAAGATCAAACTTCAAACTGGTAAGTTCTCGTTTAAAATTACTATTTTACTTCGGAGCCACGTGAGTGACTACGTGAAGATTTCAAAGCTCTGTGATTTCATGCTGTAGATCCATTCCATACGACACACTGCTTCAGTTGACACAGGAGTGAACAAATAATGTATTGAACATTGCTCAAATTATTCAATAAACATTCTAATAATAAACAAAACAGTAATAACCCCTCTATGGGGAAATTACAAATGAAATTTACAAAAGAAACAAACCGTACCCAAAACAGCATGCCCAAAACCTTGCACTGCCAGGACAGGTTTGTCATAAAACTTGGAAAAAGTCGACTCCCTCGACCATCCTGCAGTCTAGATTTGATCTAGAGGCACGTCCTGTGCCTTCGCTGTGGATGTTGATGCCGCCCTGGTGGAGTGAGATTTAAACACATGAGTGTCTACACCAGCACAATCCAAAACCTGTTTCAACCATCTAGAAATAGTTTGTACTGACACCTTTTAGCAGTTTTTTTGTGGCTGATGAGCATTGCTGTTTCAGAGCCTCTGAGACTCTTAGTTACCTCGATATATTGACTCAGGTGCATAACTACACATAGCCTTTGGTCAACGGGGTATGCTTTAAAACTTACTTTAGTTCCGGACATACCTGTCCTGCTTTGTTTGATTAAATCATATACATAAAACGTCATATTATCTACAGAAGAATACATGTTATCCAGCCTTAGCTTGCAAGGTCTGAACCCGTTGCGCTGCTACTAGCGCTATAACCACTTTAAGTGTTAACTTCTGAAAAGATAGTGATGTGATTGGAGTCCATTGCCGAAGCAGTGTGAGAACTATACTCACATCCCAGATTTCTGTATATCTAGGCTTAGGAGGGTTTTTGTTAAAGATACTCCGGTGCCTCAGGGCGCTGTGGCCACTCCAGTAGGGAGGAAGGTAAAACGAAAGTCAGTCAGGCCCGTTTATTCAGACGAGTCTGACCAAGAAGACTCCCCTCCTTCCAACAAGAAGGTCTGAGGACGTCTCGATAAAATGGAGCAGATGATACAAAAAATGATGAACCATGAAGTGTTCCAAATGAATCGGGACACTAGCGGATGAGACCCGAAAGATTGTTGTTCTGAAAACTGCCCTAAATAGAAGGACAAAGCACTCCGAGCACTATTAATGGCACGAAAGCTCAACTGTTCATCAAAATGCAATGTAGCAAGGAACTCCAATACATCTGGTATGCTTGCAGTATAAGATATATCTGATTGTAAGTGAAACATCTTCCATTTCTTAATATGAGACACATATTGTTTTTTAGTGCTATCTCTCCAAGCCGCAGTAATCACATCCACGGTCCTACTCGACAGTCCAAGTCCATGGAAGCTGCAGATTAACAGATTAATACAATCATGTAAAGGATGACTTTCTCCTGTTACTGGATGAACCAACAAATTACTGCACTTGGGGACAGTCATGAATGGCTGAGTCATCATTCTCAGGTCCAATGGGAACCATGGCTGTGTAGGCCAGTCAGTTTCTGATCCTGAAAAAAACAATACCTGACTAGGCATATTTTGTGCAGGTGGATGTATTCCTGACATAAACTCAATTCGAGACCCCAAGACACTGTCCAGTATAAACAGATTGGATGTTATGCAGCACCATTCATCATAAAACAATTGCAACCTACCCCCACCTGGAGGTTGTTCCCCAGAGGATATATCCTGGACTGAATCAGTTACCCGTACCTCCATAGCCGACTAGAAATTTCTCAATCATCTGGCCATGTTGGGGTTGCAGTTGGAGTACGCAGGTGCATATGGATGGCGTACAACTGGCAACCCGCTACTTGGACCTGTTCCAGCATCTGAAGCCCGTCTGATTGGAAAAGACCTGCGAGGTGGTATAGCCTGGCCGAGGGTGTGTAGGTCTTCATGAGGCCAATGGTTTTGGCCCCTTCCTCTAGGTCTTTAACCTGTTTCATCAGGTCTTCACCGAATAAAAAAATTGGCGCCTGGATGTTGGACTTACAGAGAGCTGAGAAGCGTGGATTTAATGTCAGCTTGATGGCGATCTTCCGGATACAATTTATCTCGAAATGAGCATTGCACAGCAGGGGCAACATATCCTGCTGTGTTCCCGACATTGGCGCTCCTTGTACCATTTGCCCAAATGTCGTGATCCCCGACCCCCACCAATTTGAGGACTCTCTGGAAACGGAGCTCCTGCCCCCTCATCGATGCGCTCATTTGTGCCCAGATGGCCAAGTTCACGGTGGGCACCTTGAGCGACGCACAGTTAACAGGTGCCTGGTAACGAGTTGTTGTTTCCTCCATGATAGGGTCCTGGAGCTGGTGAGAGGCCATATCGTTTATATTACTAGCCAGATTATCCTCCATGGCGTCACCAGTCCCCTCTGGAATGGCAAAATTTCTGGCCACATCTGGGACACCTGGAGCATGGCTCGTGTGCTTTGGGGTATGCACAAGAGCAGTGACATCAACTTCAGGGTCAGAATCCTCCTGCCCTGGCTCTCCCGAGCCTTGCTCTAGGGAGGTCTCGACCAGCCCTAAACAAGGTGCTGGTGAGGGGGACTCCCACTGGAACTCATAGACATGCTCGCCATACGGGCCTCTGACTGAGGCTGTTCCAGAAAGTTGTTGGGGAATCCTGGAGGTATACGACCCCGACTGGAACACTTCATGGTTCATCATTTTTTGTATCATCTGCTCCATTTTATCGAGACGTCCCCAGACCTTCTTGTTGGTCAGACACGTCTGAATAAACGGGCCTGACTAACTTCCGTTTTACCTTCCTCCCTACTGGAGTGGCCACAGCGCCCTGAGGCACCGGAGTTGATGGAGGCAGTTGAGCTGCCGGCGGTTTTGCAGTCGGCGTCCTTGGAACCGGCGTTACCACAGCCGGTAATTCCCTGACCGGCCTACGTGCACTAACCGCGGTCCCGCGAGTAAGTATCTTACTGCGAACAGCAGCACTCTTTTTCGCGACTCTCTCCATTTTGAGAGTACTCCCGCTGGCTCCTGAACCACCTTACGGAGTTTAAGTACCCTCAGAAAGTTGTTAAAATCACTTACCTGCCGGTTTGTTACTTACCGCTGGTGGAGCTGCACTCTCCAGCCCGTCAGTGCGCCATGCGTCGGACGTAATGACGCGCATGCGCCTGGCGGGGCTTCTTCACGTAGTCACTCACATGACTCTGAAGTAAAATTAAGAGCAAAATTATGTGGCAGCACCTCCAGGAATGGGATTTGAAAGAGATAATTGATTGAGGAGTCTGATAGCTACGGGGAAGAAGCTGCTTTGTAATTGGGCATCTGAACTTTCAAGCTCCTGCATCTTCTCCAAGGAGGTAAAAGAGAGAAAAGGGGAATGCAGGGAGGCAGGCATCCATAACAATAATTCCAGCCTTCCTGATGTAAATGCACTGTGAAGATGTACTGGATGGAAGGAAGTGATGGAAGGATGGGCTGGGTTCTGTTCATCAACCTTCACAGATTCAGGTGGCCAAGAGCAGAGCAATTGTCAGGGCAGTGGTTCGAGAGAATCCTTGTGGACAGCTGCATCTTCTGCAGTTGCCCGATAAAGTAAATATGCTGATCACCACATCAGTGTGAAGGGTTGCTGGTGCCATGGATGCCTGGCATTCAAAACTTTCAACTTCTTTACAGCAGTTCAACTGGTGAGGACAGGGTTTTGCACACCCCCTTGCTTTCTTTCTGGCATCAATGGCAGTATCTCACAGAGGTGCTCATACTGAGGTTATGCAACTCAGCATGTCCACACATTTGGCAGACTAGGAGAGTGGATGGGAAGGGAATGTGAATCAGTCAGTTCAGTGCATCCAGCCATTACCTTCTATCTTCCAATGATGTTAAAAGCTGCTCCCCATTCATGACAGAACTTGCAGTGCAGTGGAATGTGGTTCTGCTCCTACACCATCTGCTCCTGCCAGAAAGTGGCCAGTAGGTATTTAAAGTGAGCCCAGTAGGTATTTTGTAGATATGTTGGACACCATATTGCATTGTGCATAATGAAAAAGAGAAATATGGAGTATTATCAAGACGGGCAGGTTGTGACAAGCACAGACTACGCCTACAGAGGGAGGTGTACCTCGGTTTCATGTTCTGATTGCTGCAAAGGAATGTTGAGTGGAAAGAGAGAAAGAAAGGTTGGTAGATTAGGGGCTTGTTAATCTCGCTCTCATCTATGCGAGCTGCACACTGATAAGTTGCCTAATTCTTAACTCCATTATTGGAGAGGGTGTGTGTATCTGTGTGTATATACAAGTCTGTGAGGCTGTGATGGTTGAAGTAGGGTCAACACTACAATACAATATCATCTCAAGATTCAGATGGAATTGTTTTCCATTTGCCAATTTAATTGTCCTATCTGGGACACATGACAATAAACTCTCTTGAATCTTGAATCTAATGCACGAGGATATGGTGCTGTGAAGGTTTAGGTTTATTATCGTCACATGTACTGAGGTACAGTGGAAAGCTTCATATTGTTTGCTATATAAACTGATCAGATATTACATGCATTGACACAATCAGTTCAAACTCAAGCACAATAGATTGTGCAAAGGGGAAGATACAGAGTGCAGAATATAGTTTTGCTGCTGTTTATCTGAATGGACCCCTCCACATGACAGAAGGTTACAACTATCTCTCAGCCACACTCATTTAAATTGCAACATTAAGGCAGCAAAATTAATGGCATTTCTCACATGCATTTCAATAATTGGAAGATGGGGAATCCTAACTCCTGAAAGGGCAATATCATTTTCAATGTCTGAAGAAGGGTCTCGACCCGAAACGTTGCCTATCTCCTTTGCTCCTTAGATGCTGCTGCACCCGCTGAGCTTCTCCAGCCTTTTGTGTACCATCATTTTCAATGGTGGCTATGGAGGGCTTGTTTTTGAAATGGAGATAATATGATGCCTTCCAATCTTGTTTAATTGTCCAGTGCAGATGTGGAACTGTTTGCAGATTATTTGAGCTACAAGGACAAATGTTCTTTGCCAGGAATGGGTTGAAGCTGACCCACCACAAATCAATGAGTGGTCTTGCTTATTGCAGGACGGGGAAGTCTGCGGCATTGGGCGGCACAGTAGTAGAGTTGCTGTCTTACAGCGCCAGAGACCTAGGTTCAATCCTGACTCCGGGCACTGTCTGTACGCAGTTTGCACGTTCTCCCTATGACTGTGTGGGTTTCGGTGAAACTCCTTTATGTGCTAACCTATTTTGGATGATTGAATTAGATCACAGGTCCAAACTTTCCTGCTGATGGTTTAGTCTACCGCGTGTAGTCTTCCGCTGCTCAGGTGCTGAATAGACATTAGTTTACCAGTGTGAACCATGACAGCAATTTCGCATATTGTCACTGGAAGCAGCAAAATTTAGATTAAAATTTCCCAAAATGCTTAGAATTAACAAATACTAGGCTCCTTCCCGTGTTTTGCGAATTCATTTTATAAATATTAATCACTCCAACTTAATAAAAAAAAACACATTAACAGAGAAGTTGCAGAAAAGGAATTGATGCTCAAAGGGTTATTTCAGCGCACGGATAATTACATGCAGGTTTATATATTTATACTGTTGCTGTGTGCTGATAGCACAAGTGGAGATGTAACGTCAGCAGCTCTATTGGCCCAACTTTTAATTAACACAGCAGCTGGGAGAGGTTCCAGTATGGCTCCCAATGTACAACCAGCAACAAATCACACAACTCCTGTGACAGAAGAGACCAGCTTTTGCCTCGCATCACACTTGCTGTGCAAAGGCATGATGCTCTTTAACGGATCCATTTCACCCAAGCCTGATAGCACAAAGTTTAAATATTCCCTTTGTTACTTCATGGGAGCTGGAGAGTAATTCCTCTGCTCAATGCTATAAATTTTCACGTTGATTAATATATTCAACCTTCCAAAACAGATTAGAGGTGGAATTTGATGGAGTTAATAATTTCACAGGAGGTATAAGCAACACGCATGCAGTTATAATTCCCAGTACCGTGCTTTTGCTACTGTTCCGGCCGCCTTATGTGTGTTCAAGCCGTTATCTGGAGTGATAAAGGACAAGAAAAAGTTCCATACAAGGAAAGGTGTACACACCTGGTGAGGTACAGTATTTTGATCTTCACTTAATGTAATGGTTACGAGGTGTACTGCACATTGGAGGGAGGATCAGAAGTGGCTGCGCTCTGGAAAACAGCAGCTCTTTCCTTAGAGACTGAATTTCATCGTTTGTGTTGTGCAAGGATGTCGTTGCCAGTACCACAAGTGGCGCTGCCGGGTAGAGCGGCTGCCACGCAGCGCCAGAGACCTTGGTTCGATCCAGGTGCTGCCTGTGGGGAGTTTGTACGTTCTCCCTGTGACTGTGCATTTCCTTCCTCATCCCATAAACATGCGGGTTTCTAATTTAATCGACCACTGTAAACGTCCCCCAGTGTGTAGGGATTGAATGCGAAAGTGGATTAACATAAATGCCAGTGTGCCAGGTAATCGATGGTCAGCACGGACTCTGAAGGGCCTGATGCCCTGCTGTATCTACAAACAAGTACGATACAGTCCTCCACCACCATTCAACAAAATACAGATATTGGTGTGAACTCGAGCATTATTATGGCGTATTTCACCATCAAAATGAAGCACATAAGGATGATCCCATCAGGACCAGGCTATACTTAATGCAGCAGTGCAGCAATAAAGAAGAATGGCAACACCGAATCGCACATTCTCCTGGTGGTTGGAGAGTAATATCACACACCTTTGTGGTATCTCCAAACTCAGTGTTACTACTTACCTCTTGAGGTACAGCGACCAACAACACATTGTTAGTGCAGTCAATAAACTGTCAACTAATGACAGTGTCTGGAGCAACAATGTATCCAAAGTTAGATTACATAGTACACTCTCAAAATAAAAAAAACACATGTCAGTTATACACACTGGAATGTTTTCCCTATATCTAAAGATAATAAACCCATATAAACTATCAACAATTTACATGCTATCAACTAGTTACATATACAACTAATTAATTATAGGGATATATTTGTACAGTTATAAGCTGGTCTAGTTCTAAACTCACTCATTCTCTAAGTTTTGTCATCTACAAAGGTTTTTACTATTACTCGCTTCACTTATCTCTGAAGCATGCACTGCAGACATAGATAATTTAAAAGGAACACTTTTCTCAGCTGGTTTCCATAAACATTAGGACGCATATCCTTTTCTGCAATTGTTGCTCAACAATAATTTGATCAAAACTATTAATATTTTGTCAGATCTCATGAACTCAATCACAATAATTTCTACTATGCAAGTAATATTCAATGCAAAACTGATATTTAGCTTCATTTTTTTCTGGGGCATGTAATATCTGACAGTGTGTTGAGAGACCTCACAATGGTTTTTGCAGCCACTGCCACCATGGTCGCAGTTCCAATGATGCCACGTTTACAAGGGATGCTAGTGGCACGCATTTCTTGGCAACTGGTATGGAATCATAATGGATTGCTGCCAGTTGCTGAGAATTACAATAAGGAGTGCCTTATCATTCTGCAGTACATGAATGTGAAATAAGCAAGACTCATGCCATACATGTCTTGTAGTTCGGATGATGAATGAGTATGACCTCTTGTTTAAATAGTTCGTGTTGGTTTCAGCATACACTAAGAATTTTGAGAAGTGTTTCAGCAGTTTGCAGTCAGGTCAAATGCTGCCTTGTGAGGTGTCTCCATGCCTGCAGCGGTCGTTCAAATGGCACCCAAATGACTTACCACTTGAGCAATGTTTGTGGAGCTTGGAAATCCATTTCTTGTCTGGAAGGTTTGAAACTTTTGTTGCAAGACAATTAGAGAGATTAGGTGCACATCTGTCATTGGGAAAAATGCCAGATTTACTACCATGGATGGCAATTGAATGTGTTCAGACCGATCTTGGTTCAATTGCATGAGCGTTCATTGGGTGAACTCAGTTTGGCTTAAATACATTTGGATCACATTGAAAAGCCAATCTCTCTGTGCTATTTGCTCACAGACCAAGCATCTGAAACCAAGGGTACACAAAAGGCTGGAGAAACTCAGCGGGTGCAGCAGCATCTAAGGAGCGAAGGAGATGGGCGACGTTTCAGGTCGATGACCCTTCTTCTGAAACCATGTTATTTTAACAGGAAATCACTCAAATGCATTATTTATCCTCACTAAGGTCAGTGACATCCTGCATCCTCAGATTAGCACCTTGTGTGTGGCTGGAACAAGTTTCCCCCGGAGGCCCGGTCACAGTCACTGTCCAATCCTCAGGAACATCCCATTGCTGCATCTCAGTTTGGCGATATCATTGGGGACGTCACCCACACTTGAGGAAAATAGACTTTAATGTTTCTGTGTTGTATGCAAAACAAAGCATTTCACTGTAGCTAGGTACATGTGACAATAAAGTGCCTTTGAATCATTGATTTACTTCTCCTTCAGCTCACAGGAGCACACGGGGTGAGAAAAGTGATTGCTTATGCTGTAAGATTTCCCAAGGTGCAAATATCCAGAGACGGTAAGACCCATGCCCTTACAAAGATTTTCCTAGCAACCTCCTGCCAAAATTACCTGTGTTACGCTGCAGGAACTCTGCAGTACTTATGCACAAACAACATGCCACCTGCTATCTTCACTAGTCCTGTTCAGTTCTTTTTGCATCTCTCCCACACCCTTCATTCCTTCATCATTCCTTCAGTAACATCAACCCCCGCAGCTGGGAGAATGTTGTTTTAATTTTACACCAGCTGAGGACCATAAGAACTTGCAAGTAGGGAACAAACTCTGTGCTGAAAACTGTTTTAGTTCACCATTACACAGGCAAACTCAGCAATGCTCTTCAGCAAATCTTGCAACTAAACATTCCCTCTCTTTATGTGACTTTCGCAGTGTTACGTTGGCCCACATCGAGTTTTAATGCCAGAGAGATGGTTTGCAGCAACCTTTAGACCCACAACTATTCAAATGTTTTAGTGATTGGACTTAAAGTAAAATTCCATCATATGACATGTGTAAGCTTTGATTACAAAGCAGCACACAGTATGCACTCATTGTTAAAACTTCATAACCCCCCCCCCCCACAGTGCGGAATACCATTGATTCACAACTCCCCAAATGAAGATTTATTTTTCTCCATGCTAAATAGTCACCTCCTGTCCTGAAACAATATTCCCTAATTCTAGATTCTAAAAATTCCCTAAGCATTTTCACATTCTAAGAATTTAACACATCCCAGTGAAATCACCTCTCACTCTTCCAATTTGAGATTATTCAAGCCGATTTTCCAGCAAACCTTCACTCTCACTATCCAAAGGCTACCATGTACTTCCTTAGGTTAAAAGATTATTGTGCTGAGACTTCCTTTGGCTTAAACTACAAATCCTTTGCAATCAAGGCAGTTAAACTATTTGCATTGCTAGTTGATTACTATTGCTGTATTTTCATTTTTGTTTGATAAACCATGGATGGATTCTCCAAATCTCTTAGAATACTAACATTTGCCATTTCTTTAGAGTCATAGAATGACACAGCATGGAAACAGGCCCTTCAGGCCAACTTGCCCATGCCGACCAAGATGCCCCATCTACAGTAGTCCCACCTGCCTGCATTTGGCCCATATCCCTCTAAACATTTCCTCTCCATGTACCTGTCCAAATGTATTTTACATGTTGGTACTCTACCTGCCTCAACTACCCCCTCTGGCAGTTCATTCCATACACCCACCACACACCGTGTGAAAAAGTTGCCCCAATAAGTTTCCTATTAAATCTTTCCACTCTCACCTTCAACCTTTGTCCTCTGGTTCTTGATTCCCGTACTCTGGGTAAAAAACTATGTGGGTCTTAAAAAGAAAAACTGAACTTTTTAAAAATCTAACTTTATAAAAAGTGGGCAATTACACATGCCCATATTATTATTTAATTTGTCAATTTCTTGAACACTCTCTGAACTGGTCTCTGTCCCTTTACAGCCACTTACGTACTTGTCTTTCTAATCTTGTCAAGTCCATGGCCTCATTATGGAGGATGCAGGCAAGTTGAAAGGACCATGCTGCCACTATAAATGTAGTTATTTTGATAGGCTTGGTTGAATGCAGCGAAGTAAGGTGTTGCTCCCAGTCCATTGCATTGCCCAAGACCATTGCTGGGATTAGCTCCTAACAATCACCATTTTATTTCTATCCCTGTGCAGGGAATATGCTTCCTCAGCCAACCAATGCAAAAATTAAACATTATATGGATCATTCTTATAAAAGTCTTTAAGTGTCAGCAATTAGCCTGCTTATTGATCTGTACAGATTTGGTGTGGCACAAATCCAGTTGGCATATTGCAGTTTCCTGCCTGAAATAGGCCAGCCGTCTAGCCACCCATCTCAAGACACCTTTCAAGATGGCAGCAGTTGGATCCCCAGGGCCATCAAATTGGCAAGTGAGTCATGACCATCTTTATACATCTGTCAACCACTCCCACCAAAAGGAGAGGGTTAAAATCAGCCCTTATTACTACTAATATGCACGTTGTGACTACCAATAAAGCTAATTATACCTGCCGTGGTGCTAAGTTGCAGTCTCTCTCTCCTGTGAATTGATGAGAATTATTCAGGGCTGTGACTAAGCCCTGAAGTAAAGTATAAATCTGGAGCTGTGGAAGTAATTGAAATGTTATTGCTTTGGTGCATAAAATATCAAAATAAGGTTACATTTAAGTTCAAAAATTGTTTTGAGATGATGTTGTAAAAAAGCAATCGTAAATGCACTATATTACATGTACAGAAAATGAAATTAAACACTGAAATTTTAGTCTTTAATTATAGTCCTTAATTTTAACACATAGACAATCCATGGTCATCAGTATTTCCTAACATGCACATCTATCAGCCAAATGGCCCTTCTGGTCATTGCAAGCTGAAATGTCTACCAAAATACCCTGTATTGACAGAGGCAATGAAATACTATGTCTCTCTGATTTTTAAATCAGTGACTCTATTTCAAATGATAGAATTCAATTACTCGATTGCAACATTTAAAAAAATGGGGAGCACTTACAAATGAGTGAATCCTGGCAATGTCACAGTAAGCCAGGAGAACATTCAGCCCATTATGCCAGCTCCTTCTATCATGATATCATGAACAGCAATCATGTTACTCTCATACTTCCCCATGCCCTGCAAATTATTTCCTTTCAAGTGCCGACCCAATTCTCTTTGATTGATTGTCAAAATGATTGGCTCGATTGATTGTCTGAAAAAGGGTCTCGACCCGAAACATCACCCATTCCTTCTATCCAGAGATGCTGCCTGTCCCGCTCAGTTACTCCAGCATTCTGTGCCTTCCTTTGATTGATTGATTGATTGATTCTGTTTCCACCAGCCTTGCGCAGATAATGAATTCCACATTCCAATTCCTCCCTAAGTTACACTGCCATCAGAGATTGAACAGGAGAGAAACATCAATGTGAAATTCTGAATCCACTATTCTAGGTGTTGTCAAAGCAGCGTTTGAAGCAACATGATGACTCAGAAATTCAACCCCTTCTGATCATGGGAGGAATTGATTGGGTAGATGCACAGTGTCTCTTGCCCAGAGCAGGGTAATCGAGAACCTGAGAACAGGTGAAGGGGAAAGATTTAATAGGAATTTGAGGGGTAATTTTTGCACACAAAGGGTGGTGGGTGTGTGGAATGAGCTGCCAGAGAAGGTAGTTGAGGTAGGGACTATTGCAACATTTAAGAAACAATTTGATGGGTATTTGATTGGACAGCTTTAGAGGGATATGGGGCAAACGGAGGCAGGTGGGACTAATGTGGATGGGACATGTTGGTTGGTGTGGCCAAGTTGTTTCAATGCTGTATGACTCTATGATCTGACTACATTATAGCAATCTACTTACTTTATGTATTGCTAGTCTAATAACTCAATAATTGGCAAGTGTGCTGCTACAGGACTAAACTCTCTTTAGCCTCTTGCCTTGTGGTTCTTGACATTCCCATGAGTAACCTAACATTTTATTCCTTGTCTATATTGGATTTCACCTGCAATAACATTTTTGAACTTCAAATTTTATTGCACTACACAGGTGGTTGGCAGAAGGGGTTGGAATTTGATCAGTAGATTTCATCAACAGTTTTAGAATAATCTAACTGCATCACACTCCCAAAGGAATGACAAACTCTCCATGCCATCTGTCTCAGTAAAGGCTGTGGACAATGGGGGGGGGGGGGGGGGGGGGGGGTGGCCAGCTATGGAATTTGGATGTAGGACCAATACTGCAAAGATTGTCACATTATCAAACTGGTATCCATAATCATTTCCCACTACTGCGCAGTTTTGAGTGAAATATTACACGTTCAGCTAAATAACTCTCTATTGACAACTGAACCTCCCTCCTCGTTAAATTTCAATTTCCACAGAACTCTCTTCTGCACACTGTTTCCTCATCACCCTGGTTTTCCCCATATCACCTTGGACGGCAGACAGTAAGAAAGAACGTAAGAGGATCATCAAGCATATACATTAAGGTAGATGACCAACAGCATGGTCAAGTGGGCAACGTTTAAGGAGAACCTCAAGGAAGAAAAGTGAATGGGAATGCATGGGAATGGAGGTACTCTTACAGCAACCTGGCTCTATCACTGATGTTAAATCTGCTTGCAGATTTATTTAATTCGAACCAGCTAAAACAGTGGGATTTGAATTCATTGTCTCTGCAGCAATGATCCTGGTTTCTGGTCTAGTAACCCAAGCACTCTGCCACCATATGATCTATCGCTAGATAGAAACGGAGCAAGATAATTTAGTCTCATTGTAGACATTGTGGTGTAAATGGGTTTCTGAGAGTAGGGTTGCTGCCTTCCAGCGTCAGAGACCCAGGTTTGATCCTGACTATGGGTTCTGTCTGTACGGGGTTTGTATGAACTTCCTCTGACTGCTTGGGTTTTCTCTGGGTGCTTCAATCTTCTCCCACACTCCAAAGATATACAGGTTTGCAGGTAAATTGGGTTCGGTAAAATTGTAAATTGTCCCTAGTGTGTTGGTTAGTGCTAGTGTACGGGGTGATTGCTGGTCAACATGGACTCGGTGGGCAGATTGGCCTGTTTCCATGCTTAATCTCTGAAGTCTAAATACTGGCAACAACTATAGTCTTAATGCCCTGTAAATATGGCTCGACTCGCTTCTCAGAACACACCTCCAATTCTCCAATGTCAATAAATATTTATTTCCTTATTGATTAACTCTGAAAATGTATCGGAAGACAAAGATTTCTAATTAGCTCTGTTCATAAGTTCATAAAGAATAGGAGTAGAATTCGGTCATTCGGCCCATCATGTCTACTGTGCCATTCAATCATGGCTGATCTATCTCTCCCTCCTAACATTACGAATGAATCAAGCACTTAGGCCATAATTTGTTTTAACAGGCCATCAAACAACATCTGCCAGCAGTTATACTTCTTGCATCTTTTGTTTTTAGACAATAGACTAAAGACAATAGTCAATAGGTGCAGGAGTAGACCATTCGGCCCTTTGAGCCAGCACCGCCATTCAATGTGATCATGGCTGACCATCCACAATCAGTACCCCGTTCCTGCCTTCTCCCCATATCCCCTGACTCCACTATCTTTAAGAGCCCTATCTAGCTCTCTCTTGAAAGTATCCAGAGAACCGGCCTCCACTGCCCTCTGAGGCAGAGAATTCCACAGATTCACAACTCTCGGTGTGAAAAAGTGTTTCCTCATCACCGTTCTAAATGGCTTGCCCCTTATTTTTAAACTGTGGCCACTGGTTCTGGACTCCCCCAATATCAGGAACATGTTTTCTGCCTCTAGCATGTCCAAACCCTTAATAATCTTATATGTTTCAATAAGATCCCCTCTGATCCTTCTATATTCCGTAGTTTACAAGCCCAGCCGCTCCATTCTCTCAGTCCTGCCATCCCGGGAATTAACCTGTGAACCTACGCTGCACTCGCTCAATAGCAAGAATGTCCTTCCTCAAATTTGGAGACAAAAACTGCACACAATACTCCAGGTGTGGTCTCACTAGGGCCCTGTACAACTGCAGAAGGACCTCTTTGCTCCTATACTCAACTCCTCTTGTTATGAAATAACTCCTCGTGTTATGAATGTTTTCTAATTGGCTTAAGGCGCAATCTGATGACGTTGCAATGAGAGAAAACAAGGAACTGGGAGCTGGAGGAAAGACAGCCAGTAAATCCCGAACAATTGTGACAACCAGTAAAACCCGAACATTACTGATAACAGTCTGAGAAGGAGTTGTCATGAAGGAGGTAACATGGCTGATCACCATGTCAAATCAGGTGCAGAAACATGATGTTGAAAGAAGTGTTTCATTTTTGGATGGCTTAACCCCAAGTAGTTCTGTCTTGCAAATCAACTCATTCAGGAATGGAACAGCACAGTAAACCCAGCCCGGGAATTTTATAACCACGCTAAACAAACAGAGGATGTCCCCAGAGGCAGATGGTAGGGAAGGAAGGGAATGTTCATTTGAGGGCAGCCTTTTGATAATCAGTTGGTCGCCATGGTAGACACAAAATGTTGAAGTAACTCAGCGGGACAGGCAGCATCTCTGGATAGAACAAATGGGTCATGTTTCGGGTCGAGACCCTTCTTCAGACTCATGGTATCTGAGAGAGGAACACAAATCGCTCGTAATCTCCACACATTTCACTCACAGTCAGCAAGTAGAATAATACTTGCCACATTTTATAGATTTTCTTGGTATTATTCGTTTTGATAATATGCAGAAAATAATTACCTTTTTAAATGAATGTGATTCTATTCCTGAATATTTTTCTTAGATCAATGATTACACTTTGATATATGGTTAATGAAACAATACGTTTATTAGATTGTTGTATTCAATAGTATCATCCTTTTTTCAGATATTGCATTATTTACGATAAAAAACGTGGCCAGAAGTCCCATTATACTGAACAATTTATTCATCAAAACAGGAGGGGAGATATTGCATGGAAAATTGCTTCAAAAGTCACAATTATTAAAAATGAAATCCAGTAATGGGAAGGACACAGCTTTTCAGTGTTGAAGCAGATTCTGCATTCTGTTAAAAATAATTATTACAAATGTCCAAATGCATGGTGGATTCAGATGTAGAAATAAGGAACTGCAGATGCTGGTTAATATACAAAAGGCCACAAAGTGCTGGAGTAAGTGTTTGGTTTGAAGAAGGGTCTCGACCCAACATGTCACCTATCCATGGTCTCCAGAGATGCTGCCTGACCTGCTGAGTTACTCCAGTCCTTTTGCATGGATTCAGATAGTGATTTTGCGTATGGTACTGCACTACCATCGAGGGGATCTACCACAATCGCTGCCTCAAAAAGGCTGCCAGAATCATCAAGGACCCACACCATCCTGGCCACCCACTCATCTCCCCGCTGCCTTCAGGTAGAAGGTACAGGAGCCTGAAATCTGCAACATCCAGGTTCAGGAATAGCCCCTTCCCCACAGCCATCAGGCTATTAAAATCAACTCAAACAAAACTCTGATCATTAATAGCCCATTATCAGTTTATTTGCACTTTTCTGTTTATTTATGTGTGTGTATATATATATATTAATTGGTATATGGTCACACTGATCTGTTCTGTTCTGTATTAATTTATGCCTACTTTTTTTCTGTTGTGCTGAAGCAAAGCAAGAATTTCATTGTCCTATCTGGGACACACGACAATAAACTCTCTTGAATCTTGAATCTTGAATCTTGAATCTAATGTAACTGAAATTCCACCTGGCAGTGGATTGAGATGAGATGGTGTTATACGAGAATTTTGACCAAACATTTCTGTGACCCATAGCGCTGTGGCCGGTAGCTCTAAGTTTAAAACCCATGGCACTGCAGCCGATAGCGCTCTGTTTAAACCTTTGCGCGCCAAAACGGCAGCGCTCTGTGTATTACCTTTACCCTACCTCTGTATTGCTGTGTGTAGCTATCTAGGCTCTTAAAGATAGTGGAGTCAGGTAATATGGGGAGAAGGCAGGAACGGGATACTGATTGGGGATGATCAGCCATGATCTCATTGAATGGGGGTGCTGGCTCGAAGGGCTGAATGGCCTACTCCTGCACCTGTTGTCTATTGTATTGCTTTATGAGCCAAGTCTGTAGCACTGTGTGTATTGCCTTTACCCCAAGTCTGTGTTGCTGTGTGTATTGCTTTATGAGCCAGTCTACAACTGATAGCACTTTGTTTCCAAGGGGGGGGGTTGCTCAGATGCTGTCCCCTGCCATTGGGCGCAGTTTATATTTGGGAGCAGTACTATTGGCCAGGACGAACAGGCAGTTTCTACCTGTATATAGGCAGGCGCCGGTAAGTCATAAGTTAGTTCTTGACAAGAGAGGTTCACCAACGGGCTGGGTGGGGTCAGCGCTGTGAACAGAGGCCGAAAGAAAAAGAGGGAGGAAGGTGTGCTGCTGTAATACAGGCCCCCCTGCACATACCGAGATAAGTATTGTTTATGTTCTCTCTCGTGCCAATAAAACTGATTTGTGACTTAACGGATCAGTGCGCCTTTTTTCTGTTCTACTAGTCAGACCCTTGAACCTGTTCTCTTGTAACATTTGGCGTAGTCGGCAGGATTTGACGGATAGAGTAGAGAAATGTTTTGTAAATCAAACAGTCCAGAGGAATACCACATTTCGGTGTGGACCGACAATGCAGAGGGATTTGGGGCTTTGGCTAATCTCCTGGTGGCTCATGGGATGCCGATCGACTGGTCAGATAAGATCGATCCCCAACACGTTATATTGGGTCACCATCTTTTTGGTTCCAAGCAACCATAATTAGGAACCAATATGAGGCCATGGGGAAGAAAGAGCAGAGAAATATTGAATTAAAGCAAAATTTAGGCCGGTCCTCACAAACCTGTACCACACAGAGTATCGCACACCTGGCAGCATCACGGAGATTAGTGATACAATGGAGGCCTTGCATAAGGCTGGAGTCATCAGACCAGCCACTTCTCCCTATAACAGTCCGATCTGGCCGGTAAGGAAAGTGGATGGCACGTGGAGAATGACAATTGATTTCCGTCAGTTGAGCAAACGCGCCCCGTCGCTCTCCGCGCCGTCCCGGATGTGGTGACCATAGTAGAGGGTATTTTGGGGCATGAAGGGAAACTTTGGTATGCAGTAATTGACTTGGCCAATGCTTTTTTTCTCGATTCCCCTGAGCCCCGGTTCCCAGGGTCAATTTGCCTTTGCGCAGTACACCTTTTGCCGCCTACCCACAGGGGTACGTACACAGCCCCACCCTTTGTCATGGTATTATTGCCAGGGATCCCGTAGACTCCACCGTTTCTATGTCCCACAAAATAGATGATGTGTTGCTGCAGGCGCCTTGTGAGGAGGTGGTGGCCGAGGCCTTAGATGCTTTGATGATACGGCTCAAGGAGTGCAGGTGGTACATTAACCCTGATAAGGTCCAGGGACCTTGCCAGAATGTTGTTTTCTTGGGTATACAGTAGCATTCGGGCCACTGCGAAATTCCAGAAAAGGCCAGGAGAAAGATCCCGAATGCCTCCGTGCCTCCCTCAAAGGCGGGGACACAGGTCACTGCTTTGACGGGTGGTACATTCTGCCTTCAACCACACTCGGGTGGGAAGGAAACCTCGCGGACGGAGGCCAAGAGAGAGGGAGGTGCTGTAAGATTGGCCCCCGCGCATACCGAGATAAGTAGTGTTTATGTTCTGTCTCGTGACAATAAAACTGATTTGTGACTTAAAGGACGAGTGTGCCTTTTCTTTGTTCTACTCGTCAGATCCTTGAACCTGTTCCATGTAACAGGTGGGAAGGATGAATCACTTGCATCTTTGCCTCTGACCTACTGACCAGGACTGCAACGGAAGTCACAGGGAAAGTCCTTCTGGTGGCATGGCTGCTGAGAAAATGTGCGGGGCGATTAGCCATCATGCAGTTGGCCTGAGGTAGGCAACCAATGTATGTCAGGATATCCCTCACTTTGAAAGAGAGTGTCTCTGGAAGCTGGTAAGTTGGAGGAAGGTAGGAGTAGGTTGGGGGGGGGGGGGGGGTGTTGGGGGGGGGTTGGGGTGGGGGGGGGTGGGGGGGGGGGGAGGGGGGGGGGGGGGGGTTGGGGGGGTGGGAGCGGGGGGGGGTGGGGGGCAGGTTGGTGAATAGAAATGGGGAAGCATCGGGGAAAGGGGGGTGGTGGGAAGGGTATAGAGGAAAGTGAGTGGGTTAAAGGACGAGCAGTGAAAAGGAACAGAGACCGTTCAGAGGGCAAGTCTTGGGAAGGCAATTAGGAGCGAGGTTATAGGAGTAGGGAGTGAAGTGAAAACGAAGGAGGGGAAATCGGGGTAGGGGACGAGGAAGTGGGGAAAGGATGAGAGTATGGGGCAATTTTATTTGAAGTTGTGCGTGCATGCAGCAGAATTTAATCTACAACAGACTTTGGCGTCCATGTCATTGGCCCAAAATTCTACTGTGACAATGCAGTGAATGCATCAGCCTTTCCATAGGAATATAATTCATGCACAGGCATTATATTCCTCTGAACCTCCACCTTTTCCAGGAGAAGAATGTTAGAGGATGAATCACTTTTTTTCTCTGTACCAGTACCAAACGGTTCCAGGTAACAACATTTGGCACAACATAGGTGCAGGGGTGGCAGCAGGGGTGCGTTTTGCACACTCATAATACTGTTTCTCACAACAGGTTCTTCGCTGGTAGCTGGTAGCTATTAGTATCAAATTCTCTGTGAGCTGACGAGGATTGGGAAGTATGCAGACTGAGATTGGCCCAAACCTATTTTGAATTAAGGATAATGAATCATATTCTATGATGCTGGGAAGTATGTGAAACAAACCCTCAAAGGAACAGGTACAGAGGTTGAAATTGCTGCATTTGTTAATATTAAATGGAAAGATAAATTATCCAAATAGAAATGATGATCTGTAGAAACAAGCAACTCCAGATGCTGGTTTACAAAAAAGGGCACAAAGTACTGGAATAATTCAATGGGTCAGGCAGTGTCCTGACCTAAAACGTCACCTATCCATGTTCTCCAGAGATGCTGCCTGACCCGCTGAGTTATTCCAGCACTAAGTATTCTTTTTTGCAAAAGGTGATCTCTTCAGTAAAGTCACTTAAGATTTATCCAAAGATTTTGGATAAATGCTGGCTTCCCGTCAATCAGTCAGGTACATTTGAACCCTGCTCTCTGCTATCCTGGCGAACGGAGTCTGAGACTGAATCATGGGTGGACATTCAGTGAGGAACCCAAGCCAGTGCAGTTGTTGTTGCTTTTTATTCTCCAAGGAAAGAAATATGAAGATAAAATTCTTGATCAAAATAATTAACGTTGCTCTGACACTCATTTGAACAAATAAATATGCTCAGCCATTTGCTTGGATTACACAGTCACTGACTGAACAGGGAATCTGCTTGGCATGTCTGTACAAAGTAAAGCTCATCAACTCAAGTAATGTGAATCATTATACTTCAATGGGACTAGAGTAATTTGGGAAGTTCAGTTTTATTGGACCAAAATGGGCAATCTTTTGTAGAAGGCTGATTTAATCTCCGTCAAATATTATTTTTCATTGAAGTCAATTGAATCACATTACATGGATCTAGATTCATCAGTAGGGCAACCTGCCTACAATAGTCAAGTACACAAGTCTTAGTGCACTGCTCATGTAACAACCTCTGAGTGTACGGTTCATGACCCATCTCTGAGTGCAGGGGAGGGGTGCAGGGGAATGAACTAGGTTGTGAAGAATGTAAAATACTTGTGCATTAATTCCTTGAACCTGGGTAAGATTAATGCACACTGATCACTATCGGCTCACAGCTGCGTCTTGGTCCAATGATATGGACATCCAAGACAGATGAAGATAAAGTTTTGTAAGAAGAGGAAGATATTGTTTGGCCCGAAACACCTTCTGTCCATGTTCTCCAAGAATACTGCCTGACCCGCTTAGTTACTCCAGCATTTTGTGTCTTTATTTTGAAGATAAGGATCTGTGCATGAATTTCAATACCATAGCTGGATGTGTGGTAATGTTAGCTAGTGCCAGTCAACAGGTTGTCAGATCTACCGAAGAGCAAAAGCGGCTGATGCTGGAAATCTTAACTAAAATCTGATTTTAGCAGGAAACATGTTCCTGATGTTGGGGGGAGTCCAGAACCAGGGGCCACGGTTTAAGAATAAGGGGTAAGCCATTTAGAGCAGAGAAGAGGAAACACTTTTTCTCACAGAGTTGTGAGTCTGTGAGTCTCAGAACGCAGTGGAGGCCGGTTCTCTGGATACTTTCAAGAGAGAGCTAGATAGGGCTCTTAAAGATAGCGGAGCCAGAGGATATGGGGAGAAGGCAGGAACGGGGTACTGATTGGGGATGAACAGCCATGATCACATTGAATGGCGGTGCTGGCTCGAAGGGCCCAAATGGCTACTCCTGCACTTATTGCTATTGTCTAATTAGTCTAAATACAGAAAATGATCAGCAAATAAAATAAACAGCTAGCCTTTGTGTAGCCAAATCAGTTTTGACATTTGATCAGCTCAAGGGAATTGGCTTTTAAAAAAACATTTGAACAGATATATGGACAGAAAGGATTTAGAGGGAAATGGGTCAATAGGAATATCCCAGAATGTTACAAGATGGACAAGATGTTTTGTTTCTCACATTTTCAACATTGTTATTTCCTCCCTCCCCTGTATCCTCATTCATTTTCCTTTTATCTTTTCCAGATAGATGAGATGCGATTCACAAGCTTTCACTACTCTCTCTTTCAGCAGGTATTACCACTTGTGCCAGTGAATTTTAGTTTCCATGGTCCGCACCCTCTAGCAGACATTTATTTTGCTCTCCTCACCCTTTATTTCTACCTGTTCCTAGTTCTAATGAATGGTCATTGTTTGAATAGTTAACTATTTTTCTCTTCATTGTTGTTGCCCTGCTGAATAATTACTGCATTTTTATTTTTTAATTAGAGTAACAAAATTTAGGTTCTTCATATAATTTTTGGCCAAGTCTGTGGGAAACCCCACCTGCTTCAAATGATGTTACCTACTTCAGATGAATGTAGTCAGAGGAAGATATTCCCAAGGCAAGCATTGTAATATTTTGACCTGGGAATCCATTGGGAAGTTGGTATAGCTGTTGCACGTAGCTCTATGGATCCTTTCCCAATTACAAACAATGAAACTTCCTGGGGATCCAGCCCTAGCCAATTGGGCCCTCCTGGATCTGAATGGATTTAACTCTGATTGAGTTATTGGAACTCCTTGGCAGCAGTTCAGAGAAATCCATTGGTGGCTGCAGTGCACGCAGCATTGCATTCTAGACTTCAGCATTTCCACGGTGCAGCGCAACAAATGCACTGGATTGCAGATGCTTGTGCCCTGACTTTCTTGCTTCAGTCTCTGGACTCATTGAATCTATGTTGATCCTTGGGTTGTTGAAACTCCGGCCCACTAAGTCCACGCCAACCAGTGATCACCTGTACACTAGTTCTATCCTGCACACTAGGGACAATTTATGGAAGCCAATTGGCTACCTACTAACCTGCAAGTTTTTGGAATGTGGGTGGAAACCAGAGCACGCAGAGAGCAACCCACGCAGTCACATCGAGAACGTACAAACTCCGTACATGCAAGCACCCGTGGTCAGGATCGAACCTGGTTCACTGGCACTGTCAGCAAGCAAATCTACTGCTGCGCCACTGTGACACATTCCTGCAATTTACACCTTCCTCCCAATCCACAATATGCCACGTTCTAATCAATCTGTAAAGTTATCCTATACTTAACTTGAACTTATTGATATGAATGGACAAAAGAAAAAGAAACAACCACTGTGCCCTGGGAACACACTGCGGACAGCTTTCCAGTCACTCAAGGGACTCAATGATCTTCGGCCAATTAATCTTTGCCTTCTGCCACTGGAACTCATTTTGGATCCAACTGTACCTTACATTGGATCCACGAGGCTTTGATTTTTCTGATCAGTTGCCATTTGTTTGACTTGCAAATGCTGTTGCTAAATCCATGTGGACTGGCTCAAACGCCTGCCCTCCTCAAAAACCATCCCTGTTTTACTCTTCAAAGAGTCTTCGAAACCTCCTAAAACAAATTTTTATTTGTTAAAATGTTATTATTTACAAAAAGATTACTAAGTTATTAAAAAAAATTTATATGTATTTTAATGAAATTAAAACATTAAATTAGGCAGTCAAGGCACTTAAATAAACTTAAACAGCACGCAGGATAAGGAATCTTATACCAGCACAAAAAGGAATAACTACGAGCAACAACATATTTTTGTGCTACAAAAAACACTCCATAATCCCTCACGACGAATGATACTTTTCCAGGGTATGATCCTCCGGACTTTTTCCCAACAACCTGCTATATCTGTGGCTAGGAATTTCTTGGTCTTTAGTTTAGTTTAGCTTGGAGATCAGGAAGGAATAGACCCTTTGCCCAAGTATGCGCCGAACCGACTATCATCAGTACCTACTTCTATCTACACACCAGGGGCAACTTACAGATTCGCCAAACAAACACGCAAATCTTTGAAATGTGGGAGGAAAACAGGCGCACCCGGAGAAAACCCACATGGTCACAGGGAGACATACAAACACGGTTATAAAGACAGGCACTCAGTTCAGAATAGACAGGTTCTCGAGCTGAAAGGGAACACGCCGCCCCTCTGCGCAACCTTTTTTTAGTCTAGTTTTATTTTCAGCCTTCAATTGATCAGCACATGCTATACGCTGGGAGGACTGTGAAAAAGTATTCTTGCGTCAGTGTTGCAGCGATTAAAGCTGCCGCCTTACGAGTCAGGTGTTATACCTGGGTCTCTGGCCCTGTGAGACAGCAGATTTACCACTATGCCATGATGCTGCCAATCGTCTGTTCCTGGATGTTACCATATGATGGCATTGCGACCTGATAGGACCGCACCAGTTGGCGGAGGGTGTAGAGTTGCTGACCATACCATCGCCAGAGACCTGGGTTCGATCCTGACTACGGGGTGCTGTCTATATGGAGTTTATACGTTCTCCCTGTGACACAGGGGATTTTTCCCGGGAGTGCACCAGTTTCCTCACACTCCAAAAAGTACAGATTGCAGTGTTAATTGGTTTCTGTAAACTGTGTAAAAATGTTCCTAGCGTGCTAGCATAGTGCTAGTGCAATGGGTGATGCTGGCCGGCGTGCTAGGTGGGCCAAAGGGCCGGTTTCCACGCTGAATCCTAAAGGGATTATATAAAAAAATGAAAGTATAGATAGGGTAGACATTATTCAGAACTTTTTCTCCGGAAGGAATTCAAGTAACAGAGGGCATCGTAATTTAAGGTTTTGGGGGACAAAGTATAAATATAATGGCTGGGGAAGTTGTGTGTTTATACAGGAGGGGGGTGGGTGTGCCTGGAATGCACTGCCAGGAATTGGGTAGTTGGTTTAAGGGGACTTTACTTGTCAAATTGCTATGCAGAGTTAATGGAGGGATATGAATATGTGCAGAGGCAAATAAGAGTTTTTGTCAGGGCATTCATGTTCGGCACAGGCATTGTGGGACGAAGGCCTGTCTCTGTGCTAGTGACATATTGCTGCAAATTTGCACTGAAATGAGCACTTGGAGCAAATTGAAATGAAATTTTCTGTTCTCTAATTATTCAATATTGTCGTGGATTTTTTTTATAATATTGGTCTGGTTTTAACCTTGACGCTACAATTGGAGGGATAATATCTATTCCCTTCTTACACTTTGAGGCTGTGTAGATTTATTTTACTGCACCAATGTGAACATTATCAGTTATGTAAAGGCAGAATCGGCATTTCTTCATTAAACCAAAGTGTGATGCGTTTTTATCTTGTTCAGCAATCTCTATTTTGAAAGCGGTCGACTTTGATAACATTAGGATGATCCCAAATTAGCTGAAAGGACCAATGTAATATTATTTAATTAGGCTTATCCAACATGTATTTCTTTTTGATTTTAAATTAGATAAAGGAAAAAAATGAATGACACCATTGCAGGCCAAGACATTAATTTAAAAAGTATGAAGTCAGAAGAAAATTGTGTGAACCAAGCAGTCTTGAAAACAAAAGATACAGGTGGCAAGTGGGGGTTGGAAAGATCTGTCCAAAAGGGAGCAATTGGGTACTTTTTGTAAAATCCACAATTATACTTAGTTATCTATGGAGGGACAATAGATGCCGAAGGGCAAAATGTTGAGAAACAGCTTGTTATTTAACAACCTGCTCAAATTACAGGGTGTAAATGAACTGTGTTATCCTTTTCGCAATCATGCAATTTATAAAGGACTTGGTTGATTTACAAGACTTGCTAGAAAAACTTGCAGATATTACTCAAATGTGAGAATAGACCACCAAGGGTGCATTAAAAAGGAGCAAAAACAATAAGGAGTAATTCAGTGGGTCAGGTAGAGCATCAGTTGAAGGAATGGATAGATAGGTGCAGTTATGGGTCGAACTTTTCTTCAGACATCCACAGATGCTGCACTGGACCCACTGTGTTACTCAAACACTTTGTGCTTTGCTCAGTATTCCAGCCATCTGCCACTTTGCCTTGTGTCTGGGTGTTAATAATGCTCACAGAGGCCAAGAACGTGAAACTCACACACTTGGCAGTTCATCGGCATGCAAGGTCAACAGGCAGAATCAAAGAGCATCTTAGGTGTTAATTGTTCAAAGCAAATCAGAAGTTCAGGGACAGGATCTGCTCTATGGTACAAGGGAGAGAAGGAATTGGGAAGATCTGGCCTTAAAGGATATGAGAGGAGAGATGGGTTGACAAGGCTGATTAACAAAGTTCACTGGGTTTGTGATGGGCACCAAGGAAAAGCTGGGAGTAACACAAGCAGAACAGGCTGTATCTCTGGAAGCAAAAGGAATGGGTAACGTTTTGGGTCGAGACCTTCTTGAGACTGACCCCGTTAGGGATCAGGGGAAACTATGAATAATAGACTGTGATGTGGAGAGATAAAAGACCAATGATGAAAGTTATGCAAAAAAGTACGATGAATAAAGGAAAAAAAAAGAAAAAAAAAAAAAAAACCAAAAAAAAAAAAAAAAAATAAAAACAGGCCATTGTTAGCTGGTTTGTAGGGTATAAATGAGATGCTAGTGCGGACTTGACTGGGGGCTGGGGATGGAGGAGAGAAGGGAATGGACGGGGCTATGAAGTGAGAGAAAATTGAAATCAATATCATTACCACTGGGCTGTAAGCTGCCAAAACGAAAAATATATGAAGATGCAGTCCTCGAATTTGCGCTTCAAATCATGGGTGTGATCATCAGTTAAGGGCTGTCCATGCAGCGACTAGTACCGCGAGGGGTTAAGAAGAGTGTCTTCGACCTTCAAGTCGAGGGCACTCGCCAGGAAAACCTCGCAGTGGATCGACCGTCAGCGTTTGATGAAACCGCAGAGCTGAATCAATGACCACACACACAAACACATTGCAAATGCGGGGGCAGGGAAAGCAGGGGAGGAGCGCTGTCTGAAATTCAGACCTCGTGAAGAGGAAGGGAAAAGACGGCCTGCACAGTGTTACGGTAAGTCTTTAGAGAGCGCGTTTGGGGGGGGGGGGGGGGAATGGGAAGGGTGGAGTGAGGGGGAGAGAAGGAAAGGAAGGGGACGAGAAGGGGGAAGAAGGGGGGAAGAAGGAGTGGAGCCATTTTAAGAAGTATAATAAAGTTTTAGCGGGCATATAATCTACCTGTCGGTTTTCCTTTGTTCTGAAAACTCAAATGAGCCAATCAAAATGCGGTATTCATATTTAATATTCATCTTAA
>CM069157.1:19208012-19218012 GCA_035221665.1 Okamejei kenojei
CTTGTTCTGGAAGGTTTGATGTTTGTGAAAAACTTTTGTTTGCAAGACATTCATAGAGGAGGATTAGGGCGCTCTGTCATTGTGGAAAGAAAAAAAAAAAAAAAAAAAAAATGCCCAGGATTTATTTACTACTGGATGGCAATGTGAATGTGTTTCGACCGATTCTTAGTTCAATTGATCTAAAGAACGTTCATTGGGTGTTTGTGAAATCAGTTTGGCATAAATAATTTTTGGATCACATCTGTTGAAAAAAGCCAATCTCTCTGTGCTATTGGCCAACAGGACCAAGCAACTGAAACCGTTGTGGGTACACAATAGGCTGGAGAGGAAGGGAAGAAAACCCGCGGGGTGCAGCGTGCCTCGTGTTGTTTGCAGAGCCTCTTAAGGACCGCGAGGAGATGGGCGATCTTTCGGGTCGATCCCCTTCTCTGAAAACCATGTTATTTTAACAGGAAATCACTCGTCAAATGCATTATTTTTTTATCTCGCTAAGGTCAGTGAACATCCTGCATCTCCTCAGGATTAGCACTTGTTGCGCAGCGGGGCCCAGTTGGAAAACAAGTTTTTCCCCGGAAGAGAAAATGCCCGGGTCACAGTCACTGTCAATCCTCAGGAACATTCCATTGCTGCATCTCAGTTTGGCGTTATCTTGGGGACGTCACCCACACTTGGTGGGCGAATAGACTTTAATGATTTTCTGTGTTGGTATGCAAAACAAAGCATTTCCTGTTAGCTAGGTGCCATCCATGTGACATTAAAGAGCCTTTGAATTCATTGATTTCACTTCTCCTTCAGCTCACAGGGGCAGGAAGAAAGGGGGGTAGAGAACAGTGATTGCTTTATGGCTTTGTAAAGAATTTCCCACGGTGCAAATTTCCAGAGACGGTAAGACCCAATGCCCTTACAAAGATTTTCTAGCCAACTCCTGCCAAAAAAATTACCTGTGTTTAGCTGCAGGGGAACTTGTGCATACTTATGCACAAACAAACATGCCACCTGCTATTTATCTGCACTAGTCCTGGTTCAGTTCTTGTTGCATCTCTCCCACACCCCTTCATTCCATCATATTTCCTTCAGTAACATCAACCCCCGGCAGCTGGGGGAGAATGTGTTGTTTAATCTACACCGCTGAGGAACCATAAGAACTTTGCAAGTAGGGAACAAACCTCTGTGCTGAAAAACTGTTTTAGGTCACCATTACACAGGCCAAATCAAGAAAGCTCCTTCAGCAAATCTTGTTGCTAGCAACTAAACATCCCTCTCTTTATGTGACTTTCGCAGTGTTACGTTGGCCCCATCGAGTTGTTAATGCCAGAGAGGAAAGAGATGGTTAGAGAGATGGTTGAGCAGCAACCTTTTTAGACCCACTACTATTCAAATGTCTGTTTTAGTGAGTGGACCTGTAAAGGTTAAAATTCCATCATATGAACATGAGTAAGCTTTGATTACACAGCAGCACACGTAGCAGCACACAGTGGTATGCACTCATTGTTAAAACTTCATACCCCCCCCCCCCACCACGTGCGGAATACCAATTGATTCACAACACCCAAATGATGGATATATTTTTCTCCATGCAAATTAGTCACCTCCGGTCTGAAACAAATATTCCCTAACTCTAGAATTCTTAAATTCCCTAAGCATTTCCACATTTAAGAATTTACCCATCCAGTGAAATACCCTCACTCTTCCAATTTGAGATTAGTTCAGCGATTTTTCCAGCAAACCTTCATTCTCTCACTATCCAAAGACAATACCATGTAACCTCCTTAGTATATAAAGATTATTGTGCTGAGACTATCTTAATGCTTAAACTACAGAACCTTTGCATTCAAAGCATAAACTATTTGCATTGCTATTGAATTACTATTGCTGTATTTTTTCATTATTTGTTTGATAAACCATGAATTGGAATTTTCTCCAAATTCCCTTAAAGAAGACTAACATTGCCCTTTTTTCTTTAGAGTCATAGAATGAACACAACATGCTTTGGAAACAAGGCACATCAGGCAACTAGCCCATGCCGACCAAGCTGCCCATCACAGTAGGATTCCCACCTGCCTCCCATATCATATCCCTCTTAAACAATTCCTCCTCTCCATGTACCTGTCCAAATGGTATTTTACATGTCACTGGTTACTCATACCTGCCTCCAACTACCCCCTCTGGCAGTTTGCATTCCATTACCAACCAAACACGTGTGAAAAGTGTTTGCCTTCACAAATAGTTTCCTATTAAATCTTTTCACCCTCATCACCTTCAACCTTTGTCCTATGTTCATTATTCCCGTACTCTGGAGGAGTAAAAAACAAACCTATGTGGTCTTTAAAAAAGAATAACTGAAGCTTTCATAAAAAGTCTTAATGAGTTTCTTTACTTGAAAAAGGTGGGCAATTACACATTTGGTCCCATATTATTATTTAATTTGTCATTTCGTGTAGAACACTCTCTGAAACCTCTCCTGGTCTACTGTCCCTTTAAACAGCCACACTAACTCTTGTCTTCCATAATCTTGTTCAAGTCCAATGGGCTCAATGGAATGGCGCAGCATCAGATAGAAAGGACCATGCTTGCCACTATAAATGTATTATTTAAATTGACTAGCTTGGTTGAATGCAGAGCAAGGTAAGGTGTTTGTTGCTCTACTTTCTCCAAGTCCATTGCATTGGCCCAAACCATTGCTGGATATAAGCTCCTAACCATCACCATTTTATTTTCTATCCCTGTAGCAGGTAATATCTTCCTTCAGCCAACCAATGCTCAAATTAAACATATATGGATCATTCTTATAAAAGTCTTTAGTGTCAGCAATTAGCCTTCTTATTGACTGTACAGATTTGTGTTGGCACAAATCCAGTTGGCATATGCAGTTTCCTGCCTGAAAACAAAGCGCCAGCCGGCAGCCACGCCCAAATTCTAAAAGACCTTCAACGATGGCAGCAGTATGAGACTCTCCCAGGAGCCACTTCAAATTGGCAGTTGAGTCATGACCATAACCATCTGCAACCATCCCACCCATAAGGAGGAAGGAGAGGTGAAAATCAGCCCTTATTACTACTAATATCCACGTTGTGACTACCACTATATAAGTCTAATCATATATACCTGCCGTGTGCTAGTTGTTGCTCAGTCCTCCTCCTCTCCTTGAATTGATGTATGAATTATTCAGCTTGACTAAGCCCTGAATAAAGTAAAATCAGAGCTGTGGACGAAATTGAACTGGTTATGCTTTGTGTGCATAAAATATCCAAAATAAGGTACAATTTAAGTTCAAAAAATTCGTTTTGAGAAGATGATGTCTGTAAAAAAGCAATCGTAAATGCTCTACTTATTACATGACCAGACAAAAGAATAATACACTGAAAATTTTAGTCCTTTATTATAGTCCTTAATTTTAACACATAGACATATCCATGGTCATCAGTAATTTCCTAACATGCACATCTATCACAAATGGCCCTTCTGGACATTGCAAGCTGAAATGTCTACCAAAATACCCTGTATTGACAGAGGCCATGAAATCTGTCTCTCTGATTTTTAATCAGTGACTCTATTCAAATGATAGATTCAATATCGATTGCCACATTTTAAAAAATGGAGAGCACAAACAAATGAGTGAATCCTGGCAATGTCACAGTAACCAGGAGACATTCAGCCATTATCCAGCTCCTCTATCATGATATCATGAACAGCAATCAATGTTACTCTCATACTTCCCCATCCCTCTGCAAATTATTCTTTCAAGTGCCGACCCCAATTCTCTTGATTGGATTGTAAAAATGATTTGCCTCGTTGATTGTCTGAAAAAGGGTCTCGCCCCGAAACATCACCCATTCCTTCTATCCCAAGATGCTGCCGTCCCGCTCATTTTACTCCAGCTCATTCTGTGCCTTCCTTGATTGCGATTGATTGATTGAACATTACCTGATCTTACCAGCCTTGCGCAGATAATGAAATTCCACATTCCAATTCCTCCCTAAGTTACACTGCCACAGTAGCTTGAACAGGAGAGAAACAATCAATGTGAAATTCTTGAATCTTCCACTATTACCTTGTGGTGTCAAAGCAGAACTATCGTTTGAAGCAACATGATACTCAAAATTCAACCACCTTTCTGATCATGGAGGAATTGATTGCGGGTAGCACACGTGTCTCTTGCCCAGAGCAGTGAAATCGAAGAACCTGGAAACAGGTGAATGGGATAAGATTTAAGGAATTTGAGGTGAATATATTTGCACACAAAGGAGGTCTGGTGTGGTTTTGTGGAATGACCTGCCATCGAGAAGTGTGTAGAATTGAGGTAAGGGACCTATTGCAAAACAATTAAGAAAACAATTTGATGGGTAATTTTGCTGGACACTTATAAGATTGATAAATGGGACGCAAACGAAGCCGCAGTGCGTGACTATATTGATGGAGAAATGATTGGTTGGTGTGGCCAAGTTGTTTCTAATGCTGTATGACTCTAAGATCTTGACCTACAAATATCAAATATACTTATGGTATGCTAGTCTATAACTCAATAAATTGGCAAGTGTGCTACAGGACTACTAACTGTCTCTTTAGCCCTCCCTAGCCCTGTTGTTCTTGACATTTTCCCATAGTAACCTAACATTTATTCCTTTTGTCTTTATTGGATTTTCACCTGCAATAACTTGGAGACTTCAAAATTTATTGAACTACTAAAGTAGTTGGCAGAAGGGAGTGGAATCTCTGATCAGAGATTTCATCAACAGTTTAGAATAACATCTACTGCATTCACACCAAAGGAAATGACAAACTCTCCATGCATCTGTACTCACATAAAGCTGTGGGACAATGGGGGGTGGGGGGGGGGGGGGGGGCGGGGGAGGGGGGGGGGGGGGGGGGGGGAATGGGCGGGGGGGGGGGGGGGGGGGGGAATTTGGACAATGTAGGACCAATAACTAGCAAAGATTGTCACATTATAAACTGGTATCCATAATTCATTTCCGACTACTGACGTCAGTTTTGAGTGAAATATAACACGTTCAAGAGCCTAAAATATACAATCTCAGCTGATTTCCAACACCGACTAAAGCTCTCCCCCTACCTCGTTAAATCTTTCAATTAATCCACAGATAACTCTCCTTCTGCCCACACTGTTTCCTAATTCATCCCTGGTTTTACCCCATATCACCTTGGACGGCAGAGCAGTAACCAAAGAAACGTTAAGAGGTCCCAATCAAGCAACTACATTAAGGAGATGACCAACAGCATGGTCAAGTGGCTCGCAAACGTTATAAGGAGAACCACAAGGAAGAAAAAGTGAATTGAGGTAAAAGCATGGAATGGAAGGTAACTCTACAGCAACCTGGCTCATATCAACAGATGTTAAAATCTGCTTGCAGATTTATTTAATTCGAAACAGCTAAAACAGTGCGTGGGATTTGTAATTAACTATTTAGCGTCTCGCAGGCAATGCAGCCTGGTTTCTCTGAGGTCTAGTAACCAAGCAACATCTGCCACTCATATGATCTATCGCTAGATAGAATAAGCAAATCTAAAGTTTAGTCTCGATTTAAACAATTGGAGTAAATTGAGGTATTCTGAAATGGGGTTTGCTTGCATGTACAGCGTCAGAGACCCAGTTTGATCATGGAATAATGGTTCTGGTCTGTAACGGGGTTTTATGAATTCTCTGACAGCTTGGGTTTTCTCTGGTGCTCTTCAATCTTCTCCCACCTCTCCAAAGATATACAGTTTGCAGGTAAATTGGGTTCGGTAAATTGAAAATTGTCCTAGTGTGTTGATAGTCTAGTGTAACGGGTGATTGCTGGTCAACATGGACATCGGTGGGTCAGATTGCATTTTCCATGCTATAATCTCTGAATCTAAATACTGCAACAACATAGTCTTAATGCTGTAAATATGGCTCGACTCCGCTTCTCAGAACAACACCTCACAATTCCCATATGTCAATAAATATTTATTTCATTCCTTATATTGATTAACTCTGAAAATGTATCGGAAGAAGACAAAGATTTCTCAATTAGCCTCTGTTCATAATTATTTCCAAAGAATATAGCACGTAAATTGAATCATTCTGACCTACGGTATGCCGCAACCATGATCTATCATGAGTGTGGCCATTCATCATGCGCGAATCTATCTCTCCCTCCTAACATTCTAATGAATACAAGCACTTCTAGGCCATAATTTGTTTTAACAGGCCTCCAAACAACAAATCTTGCCACAGTTTAATACTTCAGCATCTTTTGTTTTTACGACAATATACTAAAGGACAATTGTCAATAGGTGCGGAGTATACCATATTTCGGGCCCATTTTTGACCAGCACCGCCATTCAATATGATGATCATGGCTGACCATCCACAATCAGTACCCTTTCCGTTCTGCCTTCTCCCCATATCCCTGACTCCACTACATTCTTTAATAGACCCTATCTCTAGCTCTCTCTTGAAGAGAATCCAAGAACGAAACCGCCACCTCACACTGCCCTCTGAGCAGTGAATTCCAACATATCATCACAACTCTCGGCAGTGAACAAGTGTTTCCCCCCTCATCACACGTATCTAAATGGCTTGCCGTGCTATATTTTTCAAACTGTGGTACCACTGGTTCTGGATCCCCAATATCAGTAACATGTTTCTGCCTCTAGCATGTCCAAACCCTTATAAATCTTATATGTTCACATAGATCCCCTCTCATCCATCTCATATTCCGTAGTTTAACACAAGCCCTGTCCGCTCACATTCTCTCAGTCCGCCATCCGCAGAATTTAACCATCTGGAACAACTAACGCTGCACTCGCCAAATTAGCAAGACCTTCCTTCCCTATCAAATTTTGGAGACAAAAACATGCACACCTAGCGCAATACTCCAGAGTTTGGTCCACTAGGGCCCCGTACAACTGCAGAAGGACCTTCTTTTTGCACTATACTACTCCTCTGTTATGAAAAACTCCTCGTGTTATTGGGGAATGTTTCGCATTGGCTTAAGGCGCACTATATCCTAGATGACGTTGACAGAAGAAAACAAGAGATGGGGAGCTGGAGAAAGACACAGTAAATCCAGAAGCAATTGTGACAAACATTAACCGAACATACTGATGAACAGTCTGAGAAGAGTTGTCATGAAAGATGGTTAAACATGGATAACATAACAAAGGATGACCTGATCACCATAGTCAAATCACGTTGCAGGAAACATGATTGTTGAAAAAGATTCATTTTTGGGATGGCTTACAACCCCAAGTAGTTTTCTTTCTCTGGGGCAAATCACCTCCTTCAGAAACGGACAGCACAGTAAACGCCGCAGCCTGTCGAGCATTAATAACCACCGCTACAAACACAACCAGAAGCGATGTAACCCCAACTAGTAGGCAGATGGTAGGGAAGGAAGGGAATGGTCATAATTGAGGGCAGCCTTTTGAATAATCAGTGTCGCCCACAAATGGTAGAACACAAAATTGTTTGAATGTAACTCAGTCGGGACAAGGCTGAACCTCTTTGAGATAGAAACAAATGTGTTTCATGTTCTCGGGTCGAGACCTTCATTCAGACTCATGGTAATCTGAGAGAGGAACCAAAAAAATCGGAGCTCGTAATCTCCCCAACCAATTTTCACTCCTGTCAAAGTAGAATAAATACTTTGACAATTTATATAGATTTTATTGGTATTAATTCGTTTTGAGATAAAATGCAGAAAACTAAATTACCTTTTTATAATGAATGTGGATCTATCTCCTGAATCCAATTTTTTCTTAGATCAATGATCACGATATATGGTTATCATGAACTATACGTTTATTAGATTGTTGTATTCAATAGGTATCATCCTTTTTTCAGATATTGCATTATTTAACGATAAAAACGTGGCCCATAGTCCCATTATAAACTGGACAATTTATTCATCAAAACAGGAGGGGAGATCATTGCCAACTACGGAAATTGCATTACAAAAGCGCAAATTATTAAAATGAAATCCAGTAATGAGAAAGGACAACAGCATTTCAGTGTTGAAGTCAGATCTCTGCATTCTTGTTAAAAATAATTATTACAATGTCCAAATGCCATGGTTGATTCAGAAGTAGAAATAAGGAACTGCAAGATTGCTGTTATATACAAAAGGCCACAAAGTGCTGGAGTAAGTGTATTATGGTTGAAGAAGGGTCCTCGACCCATCATGTCCCCCTACCATGGTCTCCATAGATGAGCCTGACTGGCACTGAGTTACAACTCCAGTCCTTTTGCATTGATTCAGAATTGATTTTGCTTATTGTACTGCACTACCATCGAGGGGATTCTACCACAGTCTGCCTTCAAAAAGGCTGGCAGCATCATCAAGGACCCACACCACCTCCTGGCCACCACACTCATTCCTCCCCGCCTTTCTGCCTTCATTCAGTAGAAGGTAAGGAGCCTGAAATCTGCAACATCCAAGTTTCAAGAATAGCCCCTTCCCCACAGCCATCAGGCTAAAAAAATCAACTCAAACAAAAAACTCTGATCATTAATTGCCCATTCATCAGTGTAATTTGCACTTTATCTGGTTTATTTAGTGTGTGTAAATAATATATTAATTGGTATATGGACACACTGAACTGTTCTGATTCTGTATAATTAATTTATGCCTACTATTTTCTGTTGTGCCTGAAGCATAAAGATTTCATTGCCTATCTGGGACAACCACACGACAAAAAACTCTCTTAATCTTGAATCTTGATCTTGAATTCTAATTTGTTACAACTGAAATCCACCTGGCAGTGATTGAGAATTATTTGGAGAATGGTGATTATAAACGAGAGATTTTGACCAAAACATCTTTCTGTGGACCCATAGCCGCTGTGGCCGGCTAGCTCTACAGTTTAAAACCATGGCACTGCAGAGCGGATAGCGCTCTGTTTAATCCTTTTGCGCGCCAAAACGCAGCGTACTGAGTATAACCTTAACCAACCTCTTATTGTGTGTCGTGTAGCTATCTAGGCTTTAAAAGATAGTGGAAGTCAGTAATATGGGGAGAAGGCAGGAAGGAACGAATATGATTGGGATGATCAGCCATGATCACATTGAATGGGGTGCTTTGGCTCGAAGGGCTGAATGGCCTCTTCCTGCACCCTGTTGGTCTATTGTATTGCTTTAAGAGCCAAGTCCTGTAGTAACAGTGGTATTGCCTTTTCCCCAAGTCTGTGGATGCTGTGTGTATTGCTTTATGGAGCAGTCTACAACGATAGCACTTTGTTTCCAAGGGGGGGATTTGCTCAGATGCTGTCCCATGCCATTGGTGGCGCGTTTATATATTTTGGAGCAGTACTATTGGACGGACAACAGCAGTTTCTCCTGTATATAGGCATGCCGTAAGTCAATAAGTTAGACTTTGTAGACAAGAGAGGTCACCAACGGCTGGGTGGGTCACGCAGTGAACAGAGGCCAAAAAAGAAAAAAGCAGGGAGAGAAGGTGTGCTGCTGTAATACAGGGAGCCCCCCCTGCAACCATACCAGGATACGTATGTTTATGTTCTCTCCCCTCTCGTGCCATTAAACTGATTTGTGAACTTAACGGATCAGTGCGCCTTTTTTCTGTTCTACTAGTCAGACCTTGACTTTCTTGTCAAACATATGGGTTTGGCGTAGTCGGCAGGATTGACCGGATAGAGTAGAAGAAAAGTGTGTAAATCAACAGTCCAGAGAATACCACATTTCGTGGATGGACCGACAATGCAGAGGGATTTTTGGGGCTTTGCTAATCTCCAGAGTGAGCCTCATGGGGTGCCGATCGACTGGTCAGATAAGATCGATCCCCAACACGTTTATATTGGTAACACATACTCTTTTGGTTCCAAGCCAACCATTAATTAGGAGGGGGGTGGGTAACCCAATATTGAGGCCATGAGGGAAGAAAGAGCAGAAAATCATTGAATTAAGCAAATTAGGCCGGTCCCTCACAAACCATGTCTACACACGAGTATCGCACCAACACACTGGAGCACGCATCACGGAGATTAGTTATACAATGGAGGC